>JAAONU010000001.1:39336779-39658933 GCA_012932295.1 Cyclina sinensis | reverse complement strand
TTTAGATGCCGTGAGATTATAACAACATAATATTTTACTTCAAAACTGATTATAAAAGTCAAAAAAGAATAAAAAAAAATATTTTCGCCCCAGCCTGATTTGAACTCTGGACCCTCATGTTAACAAAATATTTCCAACGCTTTTACTGTTACCACCATCGCCGCATGTAATATTACAGATATTTACTTTAAATCTTATACGATATACTGTCACTTTGAAAGGGAAAAAAATCAATTTATAATGTAATTATTTGACATATTTTTTGTCAGTAAGTTATTTTTAAAGCATAAGTCATAAATATTACAAGAAATTTATAATACAAGAAAACTTTCTTTTTTTTTTGTCATCTGGAGCACAGCCCCTTTAACCCTTACCATGCTGAATATCTAAAATGAACTTGTCAATCTTTCAATTTGGATAGATACATTGACTGTTTATGGGGGTGCTTCCTGAAAATTTTCTCACTGAATGGCAAATAGTTAAGACCACGATCAGACTGCATGGATGTGCAGGCTATTTTGGCCTGCAATGGTTGCAAAGGCAGAGTCAGTTGCCTCCAGCAGGGCAAAGTTTAAGAACCTCCTAATATTATCAAATAGTCTTTAGTGGTTAACAAATGTATTATCTGTAAAATACTAGTTCTGGTAAAAACAAATCCAACATATTTCTTTTCTTTTTACTTTTTATTTCTAAAATAGCATTTTATATGTGGTAATTAAGGTTTATCTTAAAAAGGTCTGCATGGCAAAACACTGTCAATGTTGCCACATCAAATGTATTAATCTACTAGTAATCTGAATGAGATCATATGAAGGTGAAAGCTTTGGTGTACAAGATATATATGTGAGTAAAATTTCAAGAGATGAACATGAAAATGTGCTACCTGCATCTTTATAGCTTAGAAATTTCTCATATTCACACCTGAAATTTGTTATGCTCCAAGATATTGATTAAAACTGGTGCCAGTGTAAGCTTCATATCTATGACCCTTAAATCTACAGCTAAATTTATACACCCAAAAAAGAAACTGTAACTGGATGATTTCTAATGTTCATTATCATTAAACAAGAGGGTTATGATGGCCCTAAATTGCCCATTGAAGTAAATCTGGTAAAAACATGTGCAATGTATGGATTGATTATCAAAATAAATGGGAAAAAAATACTGCATGCAAATATGAAAATTTACTTGGTTTACGTAAAGACATTAAAAGGTTACCATTTGTCTTTCTAGTTTCAATATTATTTTCAAGTTAAACGTGACCCCCATCTTGGGGCAAAAACGATCCCACGGAATAATTTGAACAATTTTGGTAGAGGTTTACACTTACCAAATTTCCAAAGTATATGCATTATTGTTTCTAACAAGAAGATTTTTAAAGAATTAATCTGTATAAGTCTATGTAAAACATCTGACCCCAAGGGCACAGCCAAACATGACCCAAGGGGCAAAGTATGAAAAATCTTTTTAGAGGTCCAGTAGATAATGCTTTGCAGAAAATTTTAGAAACTCTGGTCCTGTTTGATTTATACAAGAAACATTCTTAAGATTTCCTTATATATTTCTTTGTAAACAATGTGACCCCTCATGCAGGGCCAAAAGTAAACCCTGGCACATACTTTTAACAAAGTTGGTAGAGGTCCACAGGACAATGTTACAAACCAGATTTCTGAGCTCTGTGCCTGATGATTTCAGACAAGAAGATTTTAAAGTTTTTCATGCATATTGTCTGCATGGAATATAATTCTTTGCAAAAATTTGGTAGAGTCCTGCCAAGTTCCACTTACTTGGACTGGGTGGTTTAAGAAGAGACATTGTTTAATGATTAAATGCTGCTGATGCATGACAGATACAGGGTGATAATAAAAGATCACCACGAGCATATTGTGCTCAGGTGAGCCAAAACAATGTCTGATACTATGATTCAATCTGAGTACCTCTTCTGTGCATTAACTACCAAGTGGGGAAATGAGTTAGAATGTTTTATCAAAAAAGCTTAAAATGTAAAAATTAATAAACCATATCTGTAATATATTTTTTATGTCCCTGAAATACTGCTTTGGCAAAGTTTCAAATCAGTCCTTATTGTGGTTACTCTGGTATAAGAGAGGTTACTATTAGCAAAACTTCCTTCAGGTTGAATCCTAAGTAAATAAACACAAAGCAAACAGTCAAACTGAAATTTCTGTTCATGTTAAAATCTTACTTGAAAATACTGTCATGAAAACTTTGATGCCCTAGAGTCAAATATCACAATCACAACAAGATATAAGGATCTTAATCAATAAATATAAATCCTTTATTTTGATTCTAACACTATTTACAGACCGTACTCTAAATACAAAATATAATTTTTACATCATGGAAAACAATATATAAATCATGTGTATGAATTTGTAACTTCTTAGCTTAAAATGATAGCAATGGCACAGTTCCAGAGAGTTTCTAGGAGTTTAACCATAGGTTAAGTTGATGTGATTTTTTTCTAAATTTCCTAGTTAGTGAATTTTCCTTCTTTAAGAAAATCAGAATGACAAAGATAAAAATGCTTTCTTAAAAATTAAACACGTGTGGTCCTGACTTTGCAGTGGAATGACAATCACAAAAAATATAACATCTGCAATTTCCTACACAGAACCTGATTTACAAGTCATACATATACAAACATGAGGGCCATCATGGCCCCTGGATCGCTCACCTAATTCACAGCTGTGGGTTTGCAGTGAAGCAAACAAAAGAAACAGTATTTCATTTTCTAACTGAAGATTCGTAGATGCCTACAAACCATATATCTGAAATATAAGTCAATAAATAAAGGCTCTATGACGGAAAGAAGAAATATCTTTTATTAGCTATGGTGACCCTGACCCAGTGACCTCAAACCCTACCTATGGGTAGAGGTCCATGCAAGGAACCTACATACCAAATATAAAAAATATTGTGTTCAATAACTGAAGGCTCTATGAGGTAAAGTAGAAAAAATCTATTTTCAGCCTTGGTGACCTTTAACCTAATCTAATATCTTACTCTATGTAAAATAAGTGACCCCCGGGGCGGGGCCATTTTTGACCCAGAGGCCATGATTTGAACAAACTTGGTAGAGGTCCACTAGACAATGCTACATACCAAATATCTTAACTCTAGGCCTTGTGGTTTCTGACAAGAAGATTTTCAAGTTTTCCCTATATAACTCTATGTAAAATCAACTGACCCCTTGGGTGGGGTCAGTTTTGTCCCCAGGGACATAATTTGAACAAACTTGGTAGAGGTCCACTAGATGATGCTTCATACCAAATATCAAAGCTCCAGGCCTTGTGGTTTCGGAGAAGAAGATTTTTAAAGATCCAACTTATAAAATCTATTTTTAGCTCCAGTGAACCAGAAATGCAATGGACCAGAACCATTTGAACAATCTTGGTAGAGCTTCATGCAAGGAACAACCCAGGCAAGTTTCATTAAATTTGCCCCATTGGTTTCAGAGGAGATGTCGTTTGAATGAAAAGTTGACGACGGACGGACGACGGACAAAGACCGATCAGAAAAGCTCACCCTGAGCACTTTGTGCTCAGGTGAGCTAAAAATAATAGAAAAACCTAGAAATTTCTTAATTTTTTTTGTAAGATATAGAAATATAACACTGAGACCAGGACATTTTTTTTTTAACTTGAATAGGTTAGTTACAGTGTAAATACTAAAATCTTTATGTAAACAGACTTTGGGCTTTTAAGTTCCTGTTGATAAGACATAATTCTTAAGTTAAAAAATTCAAAAAAGGCTTTTCTCTTTAAATTCTGTAAATACCACAGTAAAGCAGTTTTAAGTAGCTTTTCAGTTTCAGGATTCTTTTTTTGCTAGACAAAAGTTGCCATCTGAGATATAGTGCTATTTTTCCAGTGTTCAAACAGAAAAGAGTTAACTCCAGAGAAGATAACTGTCAAAAAGTTGTCAAGTTAATTATTCAGCTTATCTGACCATCAAAGTCTTCTTCCTCATCAATACAGAGTGTTTTGAAAATTATTTCCTGTCATTATCATCACACGCAAACACACTGTATCAGAAATGAAAATCTAAAGAGAGAAAATGAGCAGAAATCATGTTTCTTCCTTCTACATGAATGGTTTATTACACTTTTCAAAGGTAAATGTCAATAAAGAAACTAAATTATTGATAACGCTGTTTAAACATGACCTGATTGTTTGTAACAGTATCTTTCAATACAAATTTTCCTTTTTACCCCACCCTCCCTATCTTTCCAGTTGAAAACATTTCTTTCTCTTCCTTTTGATTTTGTAGGATCTTCTGGATGGCAAAAATCTGATGAATATGCACTAGAAGTTTTTATATGGTGTGATAATTTATGGGTCAGCTTTACTTATAAACCACTTACTACAGATGTACGTCAGATCTTACCAATATACGTTATCACTTTTGAGTAATTTTAACTTCCTTCATAACAACAGCCTATTTCAAACTTGAAAAATTTTGTTCTATACTACTTGGACAAAATAAACACAACTTTAACACTTATTTCTAGTATTATACCATTTGGTTAAACACTCGTTCAAAATTTTAAAAAAATGTAGATGAAATCACGAAAATGAAGGGTTTTTTTTTTCAGTTAGGGTAAAGAAGATGTCTGATAAGCAAAGCCAAGTTATACCTTAATCCATATTATTATATTGTCCAACAATGACTTTAATGGCTACATGGGCATAGTTTTTCAAGTTAATAATCATTCTCATTCATAACTTAACACACTGGAATATTGAGAAAAATAATCAGTAACCTTTTTGAGTAGTACATTGCACCAGTCTGTGTTTCTTGTTTTTTTCTCTGTTTTTCCTTAATTTCAACACATATCTGTGTGGAGACACATTAATGATTTAACATTTGAAGTTCACAGTAAATAGTTTATAGTAAAGACTTGGGGTAAAATGCTGTTAACTTGGAAACAGTTTCTACAGTCATTCAACACATTGAAAACCATATGAAAAATGCCTCTTCAACTGGCACAACTCCTTAACACATAAATAAATCAAGTACATTTAAGAAATCATTGAAGCAATTCCATCAATGAGATTTGTTGATTTTAACTTTCACTACTTTTCTGGCAACTAAAATTTATGTGACAAAAGGAAATGAGCTATTTATATCATGAAATCACAGAAAAAAACGACTTCAAAACTGATGTTTCAATCTGGAATTTCCCTCTTCAGTCAGAATCAGACATTCTAATGACCTCTCCCAGAATATTGCAGCACTTTCCCAGAACTTTTGTTATGCTGAGACTCTACATCTTTAATTGCAGGTAATAAGAATTCTTCATCTACAGGACAAAGTTTTCATCTTCACAGGTCAATGCCAACGTACAAAAATATATGGACTGCACTGATTGAATTTTAATTATTTCTGAGGTGTAATTACACCTGTTCGGCATGAAACTTAAATTGAATAATGCATCAATATTACCAAAATTACATTAGGTGACCTTAACACACACTAGCAGTAATGAAAACTACAACAGAAAAGTCCATCCTACATTCAAAATAGCAATCTTACTCAAACTTTATCTGTTCTATACATTCTTTAGGTGTTCTCCAAATTTCTATGTTCAGGTTCAGAAAAAGTAGGGAAAAATTATACTTATATCAATTTGCAAAAATGCTACATTTTTCTGCAAAAGGTCATTTGATTTTATACACTTTATTTCACAGAATTACTTATCACCTTGGTGCTAAAACGAGTTTAAAAATTTGATACCAGGGCACTGTCTTGAAAATATTGATTTTATTGAAATCTTGATTGTTTCAAGCTAAAAAAGTCTCCTTTAAATTGCTGTAAAACTGAAACTATAACTTTCTAGTTACTTCACTTTTGCAAACCTTAAAATCTGAGTCCAAAATTCTAGAACTAAACAAAACAGAGAAACCAGCAGTGAAAAACTTGCCTGCAGATGACATCTTCTGAATTAAACTGACTGATTCACAAAGTAACCAATTTCCATTTTTCAGAAAAATCTAGAGTCAGCAAGAACTGCTTAGAAATGCAGATACTATTGTAAAACGGGAAAAGAAAGAAAAATGTTTATTTAGCACCAAGGCGATAAAACTTTTAACAGTACAGCTGCCATACAATCATCACTATAAAACCATATACTGCCCCATACAAGCTACATCAACCTATAAATAGTGCACTTGTTTATTATGCTTTCAACTCATGTATAAGGCAGTATACACAACAATCACTATACAGCCGTCACTTCACAGCCGTCCCATTCATTGTCTGTATCTGTGTCAGAGAAATTGTCCTCATCTTCGCTTTCACCGGTTGATGCCAAGTCACTATTTCCGAGGGAATTATCACTATTTGTATGTGGTAAGTACCGCCCTCTGCGATCACCGATTGGTGACAGTCTTGTATGTTTACCACGATTTGCAACTTGTAGATGTTTTTGTGCGTTAACTAAAGTACTTCCTGTTTCAAACTTTGACAGTTCTGGTACTGACTGTGAGGTTGGTGGAGGACAGGTCTGGCTTGAATCATGAAGACCACATGATGGTTCACTTCCGGTGAGAGAAAGTCTATTAATACCTTCAACCAGAGAATCTTTCCCTCGGGTAGGTTTGGCACCAACAGCTCTAATACTGCCGTTACTCGCACTGCCGTTCCTAGCAACAGCAGGCTTATCAGTATGCAAACAGTCTTCTGTCCTTGATCTGTTCACACAGTTGGCATTGTTGATATAAGTTCCTTCTGAGGGGTATTCAAAGTAAAACACCACCTGAAAAAAGCACATTACACAAAGTTAACTGCACTGAACATAAAATTACTATAGACTTAATATTATTTCTGGATTCCACTTCATCCATATCTTAATGCCGTATGTTCTGTTCATGACATACACAATGATATATATTAGTGTGTAGATGTCTTCTCCCTTTTTGCACTCATTTGTTTCTACTTTTTTTCGTCCATGTTTCTTAATTATAGCAAGACCAGTTTCAGTAAGGCTTGGCTCAGACAGTAAAATGTGCCAATTTCACTTTTCCAGATAATTTAGCTCGATTTCTTGAATACAACCAGAACAGTTTTTTTATCTTATTCTACTTTTCCCATTACCAACTAGCACTTGTGTGTAGAATAGAGGAAATCAATACGCCTTCCTTACATTAATTAAAACTGAACTTCATATGATCAAATCATAATTTAATCTGCTTACCTCAGTAATAACATAATTACAGGCTTTTCAAAAATGATACTACCAAACACGAATATCAAATTCATTGACAAACTATACTTTGACAAAAATTTACACATTACAATAGTCCTTGCAATATTAAATAACATTTGTCAGCTTGTTTTAATGCAAGATCTTTTACTTGAACCTTTCTCAATCCTAATCAAAAATTCTATGTTACTAAAAAATGTATCTTATGTAATTAGATTTCAAAGGTTCAAGAAAAAAGTATATGATTCTTAACAGCTGTCAATATCCCTTCTCTATCACATACTGTCAGGATTACAAAAAAACCCAAAAAAACTCTGTATTAAAAGTTGTTAACATCCAATTTTAGTAAGTGTACTGGTTTTAAATAATGCCACAGAACAAAACAGGGTTTGGATTAAAAAAACAAAAACAAACCCAGCTCCATTACAACGATACCAGCCACATATAGCCAATTCAAAACATATTCTAATCATAGGCGCAAAATAAATTACAACAAACAGGATTCATTACAGCGGTCAAAGCTCTGAGCTTTAGCTTACCTTGAATTCTTTCTTATATATTTTATTTGTTTTGTCTTTGTTTGCCTTATCGAGCTCTGCTTTTGCCATTGTCAGGGTGAGGTAACGTTTCTTCACTCCTTCTTTGTCAACACACAGTTCCTCGTCTTTCACAAAGAACGTGTTAAACCAACACTGAAAAATTCTTTCCTACAAACAGATAAAATAATTTCAATATTTTAAATAATGATAAACTGACAAGTCTGGCATTTCATATAAAGTACAGCATTGTTACCGAAGACCTTCCAATAAATGACTAAACTTGACACTGATCCATCTGTAGTAAAATTTCAAAGTAAAAACAGGAATTATTCTTTACAGTAAAACTGTCAAGTTGTGCTATGAACAGACACCTTTGTACAACTTGAAACCAAAAGTTAACTATTAATTAAAGTGTTCATATTGATTTCAGAAGGTAAGATACATGTATATCTGTACTTTCTGTTATTTTACACATTTCAGAATTTCCTTTAAAAATAAGTTTCTTTATTCTTACTGCATAAACTAACTGATAAATCATATAGACTATTTTTCATTAGTTAATGAAACACTCAAACCAATGTTTCTTTGATCTTAAACCACAACATAGTTGCATGTAGCAAAACAAACAAGAATTTCCTTCAGATATATATTGAAAGATTTAGATTAAAGGAAGTAAATAAGTCTAGCACCTTCTTCCCTATCCGTGGAGGTTTGTGGAAGAAATCCACGCACACATCTCCACAAACAACAACCGGTTTTGACAGCGGCATTTCTAACAAACTACCCATTTTTGACTGCTGACCTTCAAATGTGCCAGACGAGCCTAGCTTCACCTTCGAGGAAAATATATCATAGAACACATCTGCAATGTAAAATACATAAATGACTGTTTATTACTGAGTTTTATGCTTGCTTTCGATTTGATATCAGTTAAATTATAACAAGTGAATAGTCCCAGAAACTTTCATCCAAAACATAACAATGCAATGACTACAAACTTGAATGAGGATTTGCACCCACAACTGTTTTGAAAAAACAACACCCTAGACCACTGAACCAAAAATCAATTTTCTGGCACAATTATGCTAATCAAACCTTGTGTACACCCAGTAATCTGTTTTATTTTTGCCCAGCAGCCAGAAAGTGATTTAAATTTATGACTTTCCAAGCAATCTTTCTGAAATGAGTTACTTGTAAAGCTCTAACTTTCCATACTTGATTCTTGGATTCTTTCACCTCTGTCCAAAATACAAAACTGCGAAACACTTGCATCATTAACAGGCAAAAACAATGAAGAAAGACTGTGCATCAGAAATTGTTTGATTACCAGTACATTCTTGCATATATCACTAAATGAAAACTATGCCATTTGTTTGCCATTCCTTTAATAACAGCCAGTCAATATTCCATTTAATGCCAATAAAGATAATAATCAGAATAACTTCACCATAATTTATCACTATTACTATGACAGTAAAGGAACTGTTTCATCATCATTCAATAATAGTTTCTCCTAATAAACAAACACTCTCTTGGTAGACAAGTTACCTAATTAAGTAAGCACCTGTGATAAGAAGTCAGTTGTAAAAATACTGTTCTCGATAAAAATTTGGACAGAAATAAATGAACCAAGCACCGATCTGCTTTTAACTCTCATTTAGCTGAATATCTACAATGGGCTTGCCTATGATACAATCAGACTCCTTCGTAATATATAACGGTATGAATCAGCAAGGCAAGATTACTCTAGTATGCAGTTTCAACATATCTACATGTGCTGCAACAGCAAAAATATTCAGACAGCAAAGTACAGGCTTTCTCAATTCCAAACAAGTGGTTGAATATTCTCCCCTGTTTTGATAACTAATTCTGTATATCAGTCAATTTCAACCAGTGTGTGTTTCCACTTATAGTTCAATTTTGAGCGAAAAGGGAAATTTCTACTATTTCTTCATTATAGCAATGTCACAACATAATTCCAAGTTTGAGTGGAAAAGGTCAATTTCTAGGATACTATACTATTACATATAGCAGGTTTCATGAACACTAGATGCAGCTTTTGCCTGGTAATAATTATGTAACATGACCAAAATCTAGCCCATGTGATGTCATAGATCTTATATGTGTAGGTTAAAGTTCATATGTTAAAAGTTTTAATGAATTAAGTACAAGGGAGCGTCAGTGACCGCAGCAGTAAAGGTGTTAAAACTTCTGTAAGTGAATCATAACCAGCTTATACAGCGGAACTTCCGAAAACCGAACATCCATAGGACCGGCCAAAAAGTTCGGATTTTGAAAGTTTCCGGAATTCAGAAGTCTGAATGATCTGGACAAGTACAGGTGGCAAATACCTGTGGTTCTTTATAATAGTGAATGCAGTCAGTATTGTTTAGCGTAACCGCGTTTGTAACATTTAAAACGTGATGCAAAATTAAAATTAATGAAAATATTCTACACATGTATATTTTATTAGAAAAAAAATTCAAATGTTTTCAAATACATATACATGTATACTGTAATAAGTGTCTCGGACATTTGACTGTGCATATGTTGAAAATTTCATAAAATGCCATAGTTTAAAGACCTTTTTATCTGCTAAATGTTACTTTTTTCATTTTGAAATGTTAAAGTTGGAAAAAATATCGCCAATTACAATAACCATTACATCGGCCGATGTTAGCTAATTAATTACGCTTTTTAAGATACCCCAATTGCTATTTAATCCTTAAAGTTGCTTGTAGCAAACACCTGCTATTAATCCACTAATCATCACTTTTATTATTTACCGCTATCTAATTATCCATAAATTAGGCTTCATTTCAGTCATGATTTGACAACTTTTTATTCAAACGCGTGTCAAAATAAACGATCACCGCTAATTGGTAAACAATAGATACAGACGTGAGATCTTAGGTCTGTCTTTTGCACTTTTTTACTTTTCCGATTTTCGGAAGTAAAATTGCATTGATATAAACTAAATTTTAAGGAAAAATCGTCCGGAATTCAGAATTCGGAAGTTACGGATTTCAGAAGTATGAGTTACATAGAAAATAGAAGGAGAAATTTCGGGACCGAGATAATTGTTCAGTTTTCAGAAGTTTCCAGTTTTTAGAAGGTCCGGTTTTCGGCAGTTCCACTGTAGTTCACTATGCCCATTTCCATGCGGTCCTCTTTATGTTTGCCAAAACAGTCAGTCACAGAATAATTGACAGGCGAAGTGGGGTTGAAAAACATCACTGACTAGCTAAGGTCAAGAGGTTTCATTCAACAAACAGGTAACTTCTGATTTTGTGGAGGTCATGTGTTTGAATATACGTTGTTATTAAAAAAAAAATCTGTAACCTAGGGAAGTTGCAAGGCTTCTAGAGGCCCTGTGATCATAATTCCAGACATGTAAAATATATGCAATTCCTATTACATCTAAACAAAGTAAAAGAAAAGTTTATACGTGTACATAGCTGAAAATGAGCAAAGGTTTTCCCATGGAAGAGATTGCCAGTTTCCATCTTTCAACCAACATGGAATGATCTATTTCAGAAAGCGTGACACTTTTTTCTACTTTTAGAAACAGCTAATTCTTTGACTTGAAGAAGTCACTTAATGAACTCACTAAATGGATTTTGTGCATATTGCTAAAATACATGGAAAAATGGCCTAAAAATTCAAAAATCTCTGGATGCTGATTGGCTGTTAGGCACACGGTGAAGTAATATGAACTATAAAGTGGTATATATTCATGAACTTACTGCAGGTGCCATTATTTAGATGAGGTACGGTAATGAACTTCACTTTTGTGAACAAAAGGGTTTTTCTCTCGTAGGCTATGTTGTATTTCATCAGTTCGCCGTAATACTCCACATATCTTCTCTGACTTGGTATAGTCACGCCCTACAATAGATAACAGACAGTAATGTGATAACATGTGTGTGACAGTATGATAAAAATAATTCTTTACTCAAATATGAGCAGACATATTACATCATCAGTTTCAGTAAGATGAAACCTGACACTTTCAGTCGGACTATACCCCAAATATAGACATCATGTAACAACATCAAATCATCATGCAACATTTTAAATATAACATCAGATCTGGGGTTCTTCATTTTTTTTTTTAAAACTAACAAATATCTTATTTTCTATGACGATTTAGTCCAAGTGAAAACAGTATACACAATCACCTGATAAACCATGACATAACATCTTACATTTATAGTTTAAGGAAACAAAATTGCACTCATATAAAAGTACAAACTGTAGATAAAGGGTCAATATACTTGCACTCAGATGAATATACTTGCCTAAATAAAACACACCATTTAAAAGCTTTATGGAAAAAGATTGTACTTTTAAACTGAATTTTTATCAATTGATTCATTTTGAAGCAAAATAATTGTTCTTTCTACTTAAAGATGTCTGATTATTAAAGCTGATTAGACAGATGCAGGTATGTCACAAAAATATTCACTATTTCTAAAAGTAAATCCCTTCAAATTATAGAATTAAGTGTCTTATATGACACAGATTCCAATGTATTCAATTTTATATAAAATTGTGACAGTGCCCATTAGAGTCTGAAAAAAAATCATAATAACAAAACAGGTCAACAAGTTAAGAAGTTATAGCCCTATATGGTAACAGACTACTTGGTAAGTTTAAAACTCAGCAATGTTATAGTGTACATGTATGTATGAAAACATAAAGTTTTGGAATAAAGAAAAAGCTTTATATCAGGGTTCTAGCTAGTTTATTATCGCTTGTAGTGTGTGACATGCCTTCAGGCTCAGAGCTGTGTTTCTGACAATCTTTGAAGTCACCGACATGCCTTAATTGCCAAAGCCACATGTCTTAGATAAACAACAGTTACATCAGATAGTTATCAATACATGTACAACATTATGTGCTCTCTGTTAATTGATGTCAATCAAATGAAGCGACTGGGAGCGATCAACCAATGACAGCTTACTATACGGAACATGTGACGTAAAACATTCGGCAGTATTATTAAGCTCAGCCCTCCTTTTTTTTGATGGGTATTTTCCTTGATGTGTCGATAGAAGTAGCACGCCAACTCGTAATTATAAGAACTTGTATTGATTGAAATATTTTTACAGGTTTTCATTTTCAATCATTGGCTAAATTAAAGATGAGACAATACAAGACATTTAAAGATTTGTTTCAATGTAAAAATGTTTTTCGCATGTAAAGTCAGGATAAAGACAATGCCGGGTGCTAAGTTGAAAATAACATATCAGTTAAATTTGACCAACAAACATTATTGCCACAATGTTGTTCACATTAGAGACTTTAAAATTCTATGAAATAATCATGCCGGGGAATAAACATAAATCAGAGAGTGGAACATTATTCAATATGACTGACACCCAATAAAATATTGAAAACACTTGATTTTTTCCCTCTTAAATGCACTAGAATGCATTAGAATAAGTTGTTAAAATAAAAAAATTTCCATGGGAGGCCCCCCGTACCCCCTGCTGGAGGGGACACCCCTCCTGCAACTTCCCGTTCCCCGCCCCTAGCGGCTCAAATCATTTTCAACATACCTTCAGAAATCTCTGGCTAGAACCCTGTAAATGAACCTTGAACTCTGAACAACAAGCATATAATTGTTAATGTATTTTCAATACTTCATCAAATCTGATGAAATTTTGGTATAAACAACAGTCACTGACTTGAAGAGGCATACCCTTAAATTTAGAAAATTCCATTTCTTTCAAACTATGATTGTGCAATTGAGCAACTTTAGAAAAGGGCAGTACAAGGATCATTTCTCATAAGTTGTTAAAAAATGGTTTGGAAAGTTTTGGAGGAGATGTTATTTGAAGTAAAATGTTGACGACATACAACACACGCCAGGCACAGGGTGATCCAAGTAGCTCACCTTGAAGCGTATGCTCAGGTGAGCAAGTTAACAGAATGCTTGAGTTCTAGTCTTTATCAAGAGAGCCTATCATTATAAAAGAACATTTTCTTAGTGTCCTAAGAGACATTTTTGAACATCCGTTCTTCTTTACAATATCAATCATTGTTCATTTTAGTGAGAATGAGCCGATATATACATGTATGCAGTACATCATGTATTACTTTTAGGGTATGCCCCTATTTCAATGCATTATGGCCTCAAAAATATACTTTGATATAATTATGATTTACAGGAGAATTGAATACATTCATCATTATAAAATATGAGATATAACTTATCAATTATAGGGAGAATTAATGGGGTTAAAAAAACTGCACTGTACTTGCAACATGATGAAACAAAGGTTTTCACATGACAACAAAACAGTGTACATGATAACCAAAACTACAGCATGTGTCCATAACATGTTATCTTTTACGTAACAACCGAATCATAAACATTATAGTACAATATGACCGGAATACGTCACAACAATGTCAGGAAGTTGTAAATGAACCTCAGACTAAGTGACATATAGAATTCACAATATATGAAGGAAAAGTACACTCAAGTTCTTTAAACCCATGTTGCCAGTACAAGATAAAACTGGTTTCAATTTAAGTACTTAACCTATCGATCTTGATTTATAGATTTAGGAGTTCAGACATCTGAACCCAGAAGAACGTTTAATTACAAGGAAGTAACATACACAATTTAAGGGTTGAACGTGAAAAATTTCATAGAGTGATTAAATAAAGGTGTGGATAGAACTTTTTCACTTTTATGCCAAGATATATACTTCAATAATCACTTAACTGCCACTTCATGTCTAACAAATGATTGATTTTCATTTATTATCCTTTTTCAAATATCCTTGACAAAAAATGAAAAAAAAAATCTAAAGGAAGTGCTACTATAATAAATCATGTAATACACTTAAGTGAGGCTACATTTCAGTTCTGCTGATCTTATTTTTAAACTACAAAATCTTTTATACTTCACAACTTTTAAACTGTATCCTTACTGGTACCAATACGTCAAAAACAAAACACCTTTTTAATGTCAAGATTTGTGATTTCACTGTTCTTATTCATTATAATAATACACAATAATTACAATAACAATATACATCTTGTTAGCTAAATAAACTTTTAGATCAGAATTAAAGTGTGTTTATAATGCAGTTTTAACAGTGATATACCTGAAATAATATAAATATATAATTGGTAGCAGACAGAACCACCGTAATAAAACAGCTGCACTACTTTTTTTATAAATGACAAACTGATCTCAGAATTCATGATGTAGTAACACGTTCTACTGTCATTTTCGGGAATTTTTCCCAATACAATATTCCTACCTCTTAACCTTAAGTCATGAATGTCACATCTGGTCTGTCAGAATTGTATGATTCTTTCTGAGTTTCTGTATGTATTTCT
Organism: Cyclina sinensis; assembly: GCA_012932295.1. Lineage (NCBI taxonomy): Eukaryota > Metazoa > Mollusca > Bivalvia > Venerida > Veneridae > Cyclina > Cyclina sinensis. The sequence goes on along the minus strand of JAAONU010000001.1, from coordinate 39,643,804 downwards.
CTAAGGAGCTGTATTTCAAGAATAAGGCATTTTCGAGTTTCTGTATGTATTTCTCTAAAGAGTTTTATTTCAAGAATAAGGCATTTTTTAGTTTCTGTATGTATTTCTCTAAGGAGTTTTATTTCAAGAATAAAGCATTTTTGAGTTTCTATATGTATTTCTCTAAGAAGTTTTTTTATTTCAAGAAAAGAGCATTTTCGAGTTTCTGTATGTATTTCTCTAAGGTTTTTTTTTTTATTTCAAGAATAGAGCATTTTAAAGTTTCTGTTTGCATTTCTTTAAGGGTTTTACTTCCAAGAATAAAGCATTTTAAAGTTTCTGCACGTATTTCTCTTAAGAGTTTTATTTCAAGAATAAAGCATTTTTTAGTTTCTATAAGTATTTCTCTAAGGGGTTTTACTTCTAAGAATAAAGCATTTTTGAGTTTCTGTATGTATTTCTTCAAGCTGTATTTCAAGAATAGAGCATATTCATAATATAGGCATTGACTGTTGATCAAGTCAAATGAACACACAAACACTTACATCTTTCATAATGATTATATAGCCTTTCTCCTCTCTACATAATATCTTTAACTCGACACCCCACAACCCCCCAACCCCAAAATCAATAAAAAGAAAGAAGTTACACCTTTCCATCCCTGGTTCTTGTTTTACCATAGTAATCAAGGCAGGTTCTGGCATCTGAAAATTTCTTTCTGTGAAGCAGGTAGGCACATATCATAACCCCTGTTCTACCCTGAAATATAAATTTGTACCAATAAAACATACGGTAACCCGGCACTATCCTTAAAATATAGAAATTCAAAACCTTCTTCATATTTTTCAAACTAAGCAAAATGTTTATCTGTATAAAAATCAGACATGTTTGTTTGAAAGAAACACTTATTTGAATTAGGTAACTCTGCAGTATAAAATAATGGACTAAAATTACCCAATTTGAGAAATCTGTTTGATTAAAATGTCAACGTCATTTACAAGTGTATGTTCAATGGGTATCTTTATACTATGTACTCTGATAAAGGTGTCAGTTCTTTCCGTATTTCCAAATGATTTACAATTGTTTCGCTTTAAAACTTCAAAATAGAAAACCATTTGGCATTGATTATCCTCTCTTGTAAATAATTTGCTATCTAATTTCAGTCAACTTGTGTTCTTAGAAGGGAACTTATGGTTGTGTGTAAGGCATTTCAGAAAATCTTTTTGGAGGGGCAAATAAAAACGCCACAATTTCTCCCAATTTTCTTTATAAAACCAAACACTCTCTCATACAGTCTGACTGGAAGGATAACTTGCATAACTGTCACTTTGATTAACCACTTGAAAACAGAGGTGGACTGCCTAAGCCAGAAAGATAGGAACAAGAGAATGTCATACAGTATCACATACCTTGCCTGCTTTACAATGGACAGCAGCAATGTTCCTGGGATCGGCATGCAGCCAGTTGTCTAGCTCCTCACAGAATGGTTTGATCAGCTCTAGGGGTGGGGGGTGGTGATCATCAAAGGGGTACATCACCACTCTGTTATGGAACTTGGCTCCATCATACCGCCTCTCTGTACATCTGTAAATAGAATTGTAATTTAACAAAGTAGACAATAAGAAGCCTACATGCAAAGACAGTTTATTAAGGTAGTCATATAGTTACATGTTAAGTACCAGCCTGGTAATATTTCACAGAGTAAAATGCAAGTCAATGACTATTGCGTGTTCCCATTTTGTAACATGCCATTTAAGATCAGACACTTTTCTCAGAAACCAGAGATGTCTTGTAACTTATACAATCTATTATAAGTTTTTATAAGTGTAAAGTTAGCAAGGACTTTCAGTATCTCTTATGCTCATCTCAAAGACCTGTCAAGTGTAGGGCATTTCATGTAAATGGAATAAATAATTTCTGAGCTCACTTTTTCCTTAAAATAGGTCTTGAACCTGAAACCTAGAAACCTTCATGTGGCATGAACTTCTTACATGTGAAAAAGTGTTACCATTTCAAAACAGTTGAACACCAGGGAACTGTTCAGCTTTTTAATATTTTGCAAAAGGATTGAGGAAATTATTTTTTGATTGAAAATCAATTATAATTCAATACATAAAATGACAATTCAGCATGGCCTTAACCATGCATATCACTGCCAACTTCAGAAATAGAGAACTTCACTATTTTGAAATCCTGTGTTTATTATTCATCTATACTTATTCTATAATACATCAATTTTGAGCAAAAATCTACTTCTCATAAAATGCACATGCTGTGCGGTTGGTTAAGTGTGCAATATAAAATTTACATGTTAAACACCTCATTGAGGAAACTTGACATAATATACAAAGAAAATGTCTATAAATTTATGTTGCATTAAAATGTGAGGTTTACTGTGTTAACAAGACATTTATTCGCATAAATATTTTTACAGCTCAACTACAATCAATATAAAATTATGATAAAAACTTGTTTTGCGATGTGTATCAACAACAGACCTGGACTGACCTGGAAATTAACTAGCCTTGAAACATGGAAGGACCAGTACATGACACCCTTTCTTTTATGATACCATAAATATCTTAAAACAAACCCGTATCTGCAGATGAGTGGGCCTATGACTTCAATCACTTAACCTCTTAATCTATGATTGACAGCCACTGGTTCGAACCATGCTGCTGACCATTACCATCTTTGTGAGAATGTTGGGAGTTTCAGACAGAAAATGTGAGTCAAGTACTGGTCCTTTCCAGAAACAATAGGTGGACTACTAGTCTGATATGACTATGACTGTTAGAGGACACTAAACTCAAATAAACCAAACTTTAATTGAATAGATGATCTATGATAGCCTCTGACTGCAAAACTTAAACCACTACTCTGGAAGGGCTGTCTACATAAGCTCTATTTAATGGTAAAAAAGACTTGGGATTTGAGCAAAAACCTTAACCTTTAACCCTTACTGTCTTAAAAAAGGTCAAAGTTCATGTGTTAATCTGCATCATGTTTTTCTTTCTTTTATACTTGAAGGATAGGAGAAGCTTTGTATTTTATAACTCTGGTATAAGACAGAAGGCATATTAATTTGTGACTGGATATTTCCATAATACAGATATGAAAAAAGTTTCGTAGTTTCAAAATAAATATTTTAAAGCTGTAAGGATTTCTAAAGAGTACTGACCATTTCATCAGTCACTCGATAAAATTCTATGTGCCCTTTATTCAGAAATTATAATGTTGCATTGGTGGCTATACAAATGACACACATAAACAAGAGGGCCATGATGGCCCTAGATCACTCACCTGAATACTTTGCCTTTGGGTCTGCTGTTGAGCAAACATCAGAAGATTTTTTAAGATTCTCCCTATATAAATCTATATGAATTCAAGTGACCCCCAGTGTAGAGCCAATTTTCACTCAATGGGCATAATTTGTACAAACTTGGTAGAAGACCTCTAGCTGATGCTCCATTAAAAATATCTAAGTTCTAGGCTTTGTGGTTTCAGACGAGAAGTTTTTTTAAGTCTTTCCTATATAAGCCTATGTAAAATCAATTCACCCCCCGGGGCAGGGCCAAATTTGACCCCAGGGGTATAATTTGAATAAATTTGGTAGAGGTCCACTAGACATTGTTACACACCAAATCTTAAGCTCAGGACCTTGCAGTTTCAGACAAGAAGATTTTCTAAGTTTCTCTATATAAGCCTTTGTAAAATCAATTGACCCCTGGAGCAGGGCCAAATTTGACCCCATGGGTATATATTGAACAATCTTGGTAGATGTCCACTAGACAATGCTACATACCAAATCTAAAGGCTCAGGGCCTTGTGGTTTCAGACAAGAAGATTTTCCAAGTTTTCCCCGTATAAGACTATGTAAAATCAACTGACCCCCAGGGTGGGGCCAAATTTGACCCTAGAGGTATAATTTGAATAAATTTGGTAGAGGACCACAAGACATTGCTACACACCAAGTCTTAAGGCTCAGGGCCTTGTGGTTTCAGACAAGAAGATTTCAAAGATTTCCCTGTATAAGCCTATGTAAAATCAACTGACCCTGGAGCAGTGCCAAATTTGACCCCAGAGGTATAATTTGAACATTGGTAGGGGTCCACTAGACAATGCTACACACCAAATCTTAAGGCTCAGGGCCTTGTGGTTTCAGACAAGAAGATTTTCCAAGTTTTCCCCGTATAAGGCTATGTTAAATCAACTGACCCCCAGGGTGGGGCCAAATTTGACCCTAGAGGTATAATTTGAACAAACTTGGTAGAGGACCACAAGACATTGCTACACACCAAGTCTTAAGCTCAGGGCCTTGTGGTTTCAGACAAGAAGATTTTCAAAGTGTTCTCTATATAAGCCTTTGTAAAATCAATTGACCCCTGGAGCAGGGCCAGATTTGACCCCAGGGGTATATATTGAACAATCTTGGTAGAGGTCCACTAGACAATGCTACACACCAAATCTTAAGGCTCAGGGCCTTGTCGTTTCAGACAAGAAGATTTTCAAAGTTTTTCCTTTCTGTTGCCATAGCAACCAGAGTTCTCGATGGAATTCAACTCTTTGAACAACTGTGGTAGAGCTTCATGCAAGGAATATCCCAGGCATGTTTCATCAATGTTGGCTTAGCAGAAGTTGTTCAAGTCAAATTGTTAACAACGCAGGACGCATGCAGATGGACGCTGGACAATCAATGATCCCAATAGCTCACCCTTGAGTCTTTTGTGCTCATGTGAGCTAAAACATTCACACCCAAACTAAACCCATATATACACCATATCTTATGGCTAGAAGCTATGTTTAATTACAGTGTCAATCCAACAGTCACACTTGTTTTATACTGCATGAGGGGGTAGGAAACCACAAGTAGATCTTTTAATGAAAATGTGTCACATTTCAATCACTTAACAAGTATCATTATAGTGCGACAAGTGCGTTTTTACAATGGGAACAGTAATAATATTACAATGACTTCAAAAATAACTGTTCCAGTGACCTAACATTTCAATAACAGGATTCACTGGGTCTGTTGTACCAGTACACTTGTTTTGGCAGTGTGGGTGTCAAAGATAATATATACTTATTCAAAATGCCACAGATTGAAAACAATACTATTTAACTCATAAATCGAAATGGTTTTGACTGAAAGACATTTATTCAAAATTGCTGAATGACTATTGATACGCTAATGAAAAAATTGGTGTTCCTCTTGGACCGGAAAAAGATAACGACTGAGCAGCCTTATTTTGCATAATGAAATAACAAATCTATAGAATGTAACACTACCAATTCTTTAATATGTGAATTCTAAATCTTCTAAAATGTGGACACAGTATTACTCTATCATTAATATACTTACAGATTGTAGACTCTGTAATGATCCTTATGCTTAGTGTCCAGGAACCTGCAAATAGAAACATACGTATATACTTTATAAGCCATAAAGACATATTCTACAGCAATAAACTCAGGCGATTACACATACAGATTAACTTGTACTGATTGATGGCGATTACACATACAGATTAACTTGTACTGATTGATGAAAGATAACTAAGGCAGGTGTAATATTATTTCATTCTCTGGTTTTGTGTCAGCATTTCAAATGCTTCCATGTGTAACTTTTCAATTTCTTTAAAAATCCTCTCACATTCCATTAAAAAAAAACTAGAGCTATCACTAAAGGTGATTTATACCCCTGAACAGCGCTTTGATACTAAAGTATACAATATAGTAATCTGAAATGCTCACCCATGAATAATATATTTTAGGGTGAATGTCAGTTGTCAATTTTTTTCTAATACTTCATATTTCTCATTGAAAGATTTGAATATTAACAAAGATTTTAACACTGAAGTGGTAATAGTAATTTGTCTGATGCTGTAAAGTATACAATATAGTAATCTGAAATGCTCACCCATGAATAATATATTTTAGGGTGAATGTCAGTTGTCAATTTTTTTCTAATACTTCATATTTCTCATTGAAAGATTTAAATATTAACAAAGATTTTAACACTGAAGTGCTTATAGTAATTTGTCTGATATTGTATACAATATACAATTACATGTCTTTCTATTATCATTAGTTACATTTTACATGTAGTTGTTATTTCCCCTTCCTTAAAGTGGAGATATAGAGGATATTTGTTTGTTTTTGTGGAAGATGAGAATTTATTTCATCGAGTGAACACCATATGTGATATTTTCACGAGTGGCGCCACGAGTGAAAATATCCACATATGGTGTTCACGAGATGAAATAAATTCCCATCTTCCACTAAAAAACAAACAAATTTTCTTTTTATTTTATGCCAACAAGTCAAAAATGGGTTTTTTAATGATATTTTTAATCTGGGCCTTCAATAAATTCCCCATGGTTAGCCCCAAATCAGTTAATGCGTACTTTGGTTACTCCGCACAAAAAAAGTGCAGACAATCTCCAATACATATGATAACTTTACTTCTGCTGAAATAAACTGAATACACTTTCATCAAATAACATTTATTTTTGTCTACAAAGTTTATCAATATTTATTGAATTTTTGCCATACATACTTTAATTATAAAAGCGGATTAATACCGAGTAATATTCAATCAACTGAATTGAAAGTCGGCCATATTGGATATTGTCCATGTGAGTTATGTAAACAAATCCGACATTTTAAATAATTTATGGCGAATTTCATCATTGTTCACAACTAGTTAGGCTCAGGAATTCAATATTATAATTGGATTTAACAAGGTAAATAAATTTCACTCGCTGTCACAGTCTGAAATACAGCGGATTCTCTTGTGGTGGGGAAATTCCTGAAGTTTCATCAAGCAGTAGTTCCGGCACAAACAGTGTATTATCAAAATGGTAATTAACTGATTCAAAACAGTGTATTATCACTTTTATCTCACTGATATTTCCCTATATTTCATTGGTAGGCATAAAATAAAAATTTGATTATTTATATATTTTTTTGTAACAATGCTACAAACCAAAACTCATTGTATTTCATGGTAGAAGATCATTCAAAAGCTTTTCTAATTAACTCTATGTAAAGAACTGACATAAAATAATTCCATTAACACTTTTTCATCCTCTGAGGCATGATTAACATCATTTTTGTAAAATCAACCCTCTGTTCAATTTTAAAGCACTAGTCACCATGTATCTAAATTTCAAGTTTCAAGTCAATCTGTTAAATAATTTAGGAGTTATGCTCCATACAAGAAAAATGCAAAAAGGGGAATAATTTAAAAATGGGACAAGTAAGAGACAAGTCAGCCCCAAACATACAGCATACCTCAGCCTTCACTTTCCGCCCACTTTATGTTTGAGGGCTGACTGTTCCGTCACAATAAAGCCAGAAGGACCTCAATGGTGTGTACTATATATTTTCTTAAATATGGTTATGGCATCACACTGCGATTGTAAGCAAGTGTGGAAATCAAACCCTCTTAATAAAATCAACAGATATATATATTTCAAGTTCGCATGAAAAACTTCTATTTACAAAATGGACTAGGCTTATTTGGCATATTTTGTAGAATTCAACAGGGCCTTGACTGTTTACCAAACTTGGCCAACATATTATGCCCACATTCATTATCACCAAGATTGGAGAAGATCTGAAGAAAACTCTTGGATAGAGAACAACCAGTGAACGCCACTCCACCTCCGGTCGCCTTGAGTGTTTTCATATTATATCCAGTCTTTTAGCAGCCATATAAAATATAGCCTTGGTGTTCTATTTTGATTTATATTTGTTTGTCATGTTTTATTTTAGCTCATGTTAGCCTCTATAGGTTGAAATTCTAGAAGTTATTTAAACAGAAATTAGTCGAAAGTTTAACTCTCCACCTAACATGTAAGGATACAACACCTTTAATTTCCCAAATTTAGTCATAAGTATAAGTAATTATAAAATACTTTAATTATTTCCATATAAGGTACGAAAAGAAGATATCGTACGATACGTAGGTAATTTAATCTGGTCACTGATAGGTAATGATGAAATTTTCTTCCTGGTTTTTATAGCTGTGTCTTAAACTGACAATGTTTATCAGTGTAGGTGTGGGGACATACTATATTTTTCCTGGAAATTCTTTTTTAAGGAAAAAACATTCTGTGCCTCTCAGCTGTCTGTTAGCGTACTTCTTTTATATGTGCCAAACTTAATTTGTCAGCTTGAGTATAAATGAAATAAAATTTCCTCTGACACTGAACATTGATGGTTTCCTAAAATCTTAACCCTGAACTAAAATCTTAACCCTGAACATGCTGAAATTTTGTAGTGGATTTGCCCAGCTTTGAATTTGGAACAGTCCATTCAAAGTTAAAGGGATTTCAATATCAAAATACAAAAATGGAGCTACCAACAGTATAGAGCCTGGTCAGACTGCACGGATGAGCAGACTGGCCTGGCTCTATACTGGTGGCAAAGGCTAATAACTTTCGGTTCCAGCAAGTTAAGGGTTAATAGTAACCATCATAAAATGGTTTAAACTTTACACTGAACTCAGAATGAACAAGAGAATCCAAAGTCTTAAAAACAACTTAGCTAAAAATCAGATTACCACAATTATGCTAATTTGACTGACTCCTCTTTTCAATAATTGACAATACTACTCCACCATGCCTTTCTTTGTATATAAGTACCGCAGAAAAGCATTGAGCTGTACAGAGGTTTACCATGATAGCCGAGCATCCTGGAGCATTGGATGTGTGGGAAAATATCTCTATACCTCTATCAAGATTGGCATCACAGATTATAAAAGACTCATCCCAGATGGTAAACATTCCATTTACTTGCAATGGAGTTACATCTCCCTGTTGTTTCTTTTTTCCTCATTCAAGGTAAAGACAAATGAAATCCAGATTCTTTTTTTTTCTTTTTAAAAAGAGGGAAAAAAGTGATCCAGCTGGAAATCATTAATATTGCAAAACAACATCATTTTCAAGTAAGAGAAAGGGGAAAAAAGCAACAGGCTATAAAAAGACAAATCAGTGAAAAAAACAATGACCCTAAGAAACAGCAATAAATATATATTCATACAAATGTCTATTTCTCTGTTTGTAACGTAAGAATTACACCTGACATCCAATGTGCACACATCAAACAAGGGCCATATGACTTGCATGAAATAGTCATACAAAAGTTTACTTCTTTGTTCATAGCAATAAGATTTTCATGTAAGTTACGGACATCCAATGTGCACACATCAAACAAGGGCCATATGATTTGTATGAAATATTCATACAAAAGATTATTTCTTTGTACAAATTTGCAATAAGATTTTCATGTAAGTTACGGGCATCCAATGTGCACACATCAAACAAATGCTTTATTTGTAATAAGTATTCAATATGCAAACATTTATTTTTCTGTTCATCATAAGATTTTCATGTAAGGTACTGAGATCCAGTGTGCACATATCAAACAAGGGCCATATTATTTGTATGAAATATTCATACAAAAGTTTATTTCTTTGTTCATGGCAGTAAGAATTCCATGTAAGTTACTGACATCCAATGTGCTAATATAAAACAAGAACTCAATAAGACAATTTGTCTTTCGTTCCTATCCTTAAAATCAATCTTGTAATTGTTTTAACTGTACAGATATTTGCTAATAAATATGTTTAAACTAAACAAGGGCCTTATTGGTCAGAAATATTCATAAAAAAAGATTTGTTTCTTTGTTTGAATTTTCACTACAAGACCATATGATGTGTCCAAAAATTTCTTACTTACATACTATCGGTAAAAAAACAAACTTCTTGTGGAAGTAAACCTCAATTTGTAAAATATCTGGGGTCATTAATATTTCATTGAGTGTCTGCTATTCTAAACTGGGAGGAATTTCTGCAAAAATGATAGATTATCTTCTGTTTTATACCAACATAGTCTTGAACTATCCCCAAAATAAGACCAATGTTTCTCAGACTAATTTCCAAGCTGAACTACAGAAATATGGACCATTTATTCATTTTGTAGAACCAAGGCCTCAAGCTAAAAGACAAACAAGTTTAGTATCAACAACTTCAAAAATATTATATTTTGATTAGAAATCTGCACCTGGAATACAGTTAGGTACCAAATCTGATAAAAAATAATCTTGGTAATTAAGAGTAACTAAATCCTGTTATCTTGGCTATACAGTATACCTAAACATGCTTATCTGGATGCTTGGAAGCAGTTACCCCCTTCAAACACAACAAGCTATTTCAAGCAGTAACATTATTACACCTGCTGAAGAACCAAGTTTTAAATGCAGAAATAGACAATCACCTCAACAATTATAAATCTAAATAATATTTGTGAAAAAAATTGACATACATAATAAGAACACTTCAATTTATTTTGATGAAGGGCATGCTATGTCACATATTCACAGCCAGGAATGCAATGGTTCAGCCCTGCTACATTTTTTTTAACTAATCAGCTTGCCTCAGGTCATTCATTCCACCATTTTCGCTTAGTGACAAAATGGCTGAACAAACTGAATTAAGTGAACCATCAGTTATTATTCAGCTGTGGACCTTCTAAAATCAACAGTTAATAATAACACAGTGATTAGATGATAATGATGTTCATACTGTTCAAGAATTCTTGTCAATAATTATATGAGAATAAGGATATTGAACATTTTATACTCTTTTCTGTGTACCACTATTGTACAAATATTCGAACCGAATCACCGAAAACTGTAAAGGTCATATCTAAAACCGAACAGTACCTGTATCATTGCAGCCCATCTTGCAGTTTTAAATGGTAACATAGCATTTAAACCAAAAGAAAATGGAAGGAAATAATCATCATCGGTGACCACCGGTACATATTCCGCACAACATTATGTACCGTGGGATAATTGACTGCTGATTATTCGTTTTCATGAATATTTATTAGCAAAAGGATGTAACTCTTCGTCGAATGAGATGCCGCATTACAAATAGACACTCTTCAGTGTGGAGAGTAGGCATAATGACAAGTTATAGACGTATTTCCCAGGATTTAAACATAGGCGTGGAAGGCAAATTGTAACAAGTAATTTCACTGGCTGAGATTCCGCAAGGGAAATCTTACGGAAACCAATGAAAGTAGGTAATGAATTATTCATGAGTACGAAATTTTACAAGCCAATTGTCCCACGGTAGATAAATAGAGTGAAACGGAATGGATCGAACGTGGGTTTCCGACGATGGGAAATAAAATGAAACATGATGGTTTAATCAGACCAAAGGTCCAAACTTGACACACTAGTTGACCTTATATTGTAAAGAAAGCCTGGGTTCTAACGACTGTTTGCCAGTTGCCAAATGTATATAGCATTTATGTCCCAACACAGGTATACACATATGAAGGACTGACAATGATTTAATGCCTTAATTTAAACAAAATCTAGATCATAAATAAAGTTGCAACTGGCTATAAATTTTGAACTGCATGCTGCAAAAACAAGAAATACTAAAAAAGAGATAAAGAGGAAGGTATGTAGGAAAGATAGCAAAAAAAGAGAAAAAAACCACCACCAAAGGTAATGAGGTCATATTTTCCTTGCTTTAATAGGAAGCAAGAACTTAAGTCTCATGCTGAAAGTTCCAGTCTCATTTATAAAAGTGAAAGAAGTATATACTTTCATCAATCTATATACAAGGAGTGTGGTAAAGCTATAAACCTCTCATCTCCTTCAAGATAACTTCTTAACTCCAGATAGCCATCTAGGAGCCTAGACAAATCGTTACATAACAGTGTGCTAGGCTGTCTAGCTTGGTATATACATTATTAAATATTTAATCAAGATGCCATACACATTTCCTAGAAAAAAAGTGTACCAAGTACTCAGTATCATCCTGGAGACAAATTAAAAACTGCTTAATTTTTGTTCACCATTGATATGTAGACATATCTCTGGCAGGAAGACTTATGCCCTGATAGCATCTTTCCTTTTCTCAAACAGCTAGTTTTGAAGAAACATATTTGTGTGTGATTCTTGTTTCAGCTAGAATAGTTTTAAGACATTCCATATTACTGTGCAATTATCTTCAACCTTGGTCTGGCTCTGGTTCCAAGAATCTTCCAGTTCTGTATACAGGCAGCTAACCAACCTGTACATATTTTCTGGTACCTTGGTTCAGCCACTATAAAATACTCTGAGCATTGCCAGACTCAAACCTACTATTGTAAATAAGAATGACTATACAGTGGTTTACAACTAAGTATCCTAAATCACCCAGAAGGACAGAACTGTCAACCAACTGCTTGAAAAGCACATGAAACTTAAGTTAAAAGTAAGCCCTTTTTTAGAAAAGGATAAAGTTTTGACAATCTGTTGAATTCTGCATATCTGTTTTAAGAAGAGGTGCAAAGGACTTCAAAAGGTAAAGGCCATTCAGGGGTCAAGGTCAAATAAATATAGGTCAGTGGGAAGGTCTTGGCCAAAGGGATGTTGTATTCAAGTATTAAGTAAATCCACTTACTAATAAGGAAGTTATTGCTAATGTTAAAGTTTTCGGACAGAAAGTTCAAAAACTATATGCCTCTCTTCTGGGGGTATAAAAAAGAACTAGATTTTTGGGAACTGCTCTTGTTAAATTTTTTTCCCTATTCCTTATCTTACCACAGAAATACACATAGTGGTTTATTTTTTAAGGGGAGTAACAGGAAATTTTGAAAAAAAAAATATGATATGAATCATCATGCCAAGCAGATCTCACATAGCAGTAATGTCTGCATGTGAAAAATATAACCGCATCAACCACAACAGTGTTTGTCTTTTTGCAACTTTTCTCAATGTCAATCAGTTCGGAAACATGGCATTAATTTTCAACTTTGTCTCAGCTAACATGTGGCAGAACCATTTGTTAGCTTTTATGTATAAAGATCTGCGCAAAATCTCGAGACATATCTAACTAATATTGGAGGGTACCAGCATTTGTCTTTCAGTGTAGCATCCTTTGGTACGGTACAAATCCAAGTTTTTGCCAGTTAATAAAGCAATGTTGCAAAACATCTATATGTGATGTAAAAAATTAGCTTTTGATTCTTTTAAGAGACAATATCAAAGTTTAGACATAACTTTTAGCAAATGAAGGGTCTGGTGTCCATTACCGGAATCAACCTGAGATACTTTAATTCTTTTTATATAATTCTTCTAAATATATTATTTATGATGAATATGAATGAATACTACCATATATCTTACTAAAATATAATATATGTGAGAAATACAGGTTGATTCTAGTGTATCTCTGTATGGGACCACCAGTTCAATCTCATATAAAAACTAAACGCTCTAAGAAACTTCAAAGGAAATATTTATATGACATACTAATAAATAATGTTGTATATCTTTCAAAAATATAGGTCAATTCTTGTAATGGTAAGTTGATTCCAGTCAATTTCCAGTAACTGAGATCGATTCCAGTAAAAACTAGAACAATCACTGTAGACGACAAATACCTCTGCAACTGCGCACTGACTCAACAGCAGAAGCAAATCTGGAGGCTTTAATGTTAATAGATGTAATTAATTTAATCTGTTGAAAACTGATGGAGGAGTTTGTGCCACAAGGTATGTCAAACGTGACAAAATGCCTAAGTTCAAGGGCAATATTTGTGCTTGGCTAGGTATGCATCAGAAATATATATATCTTTCACATTTTCATTGCCTAATTACTATCTCTGCTAAGTGTCATTTGTATAGGTTGAAAAATGAAGAAGTAGTTTGTGCCACAAGGTATATATTAGTCAAATATGGGGAAGAGTATAAGTTTAAGGGGCAAAAACTCTGCAAAATGTCCTGAACATCTACATTGCCTGGTGACCACTTCTGCCAAGTTTCATTTCAATTGGTTGAAAACTGAAGCAGGAGTTTGCAACACAAAGAATATAATTTACAAACATGGGAAAAAGTATAAGTTCAAGGAGCAATAATAACTCTGCAATGCCTGCACAGCTATGCATCAAAAATATGTCTTGCAAATCTACACTGCCTAGTGACCATTCCTGAAAAGTTTCATATCAATCAGTTGAAAACAGAAGGAGGAGTTCGCGACACAAGGTAAAAAAAAACAAACTCTGCAATGCCTGCATGGATATGCAAGGTAAAGATGTCAGATGTGACAGATGGACACAACCAACAGGGTGATGATTCCAGTATACCCCCCTGCAAACTTTGTTTGCGTGCATATCAACAGGACCACAAATGAAAGCTACAATTAGAAACAGACACCATTAAAAAATCTTTGTAAGCAACACATCAACACAGTTGTTTCTGACTGTCTATGTTTACAGGAATGAAAACTGCACATAAGACAATTCAAATTAAGATTCCTACTACTTGTTAACATGAAACAATTTTGTTGAAAGAATCACTTTGCCAAAACCAATTTTTGGCACAATTTAGATTCAATAAAACATCTAATGGCAGCCATTCAAAAGTTCTAAGTTTACCTGTCTAAAGTTCTGACATTTGAAAGGGCCCCCACTGTAGATTTCCTGGAATTACTGAAATCTCTCAAAACAACATGGTGAAATATGTAATTTACAAGCCCTATCTCCTAATGTACTTCTGACATTTAAAAGACACAGCCGGTGAAGGTCTTGAACACCCACAGAGGATTTAAAAACTGTCTTTATTCTTTTAATATCATTTTTCTTTTATATTTAAACAGGTCTCAGTAGTGTTACATCTCTCACCCAGATAACATTTCAATAGAAGTGATAAACAATTTAAATAATAGACACTTAGTATTCTATATTTTTGTCAAGTTTAATTTATTCCTAACTATAACTACATCCTCCATCAAAACAAAAATAGGCAGCGGGAATTTTAGCAATGGTTGTCCAAATGACATTTTTTATCTGAACTGTTTTGAGATCCTCTTTTTTTAAATACCGTTTCTTTGGTTTTAAGAACTCTTTTTAACCTTTATCCCACTGGCAGAAGTTCTGTTTGCCTTTGTGACCAGTGCAGAGCATGCTCAGCCTGCACGTCAATGTAGTCTGATCATGATCTGTACTGTTCACTTTTCAGCCAGATTTTTTACAACTAATACCTCTATAAATGGTAAATGGTACTATCCAAACTGAAAGATGTACAAGTCTGTTTAAGAAATTCAGGGTTAAACATTGTTATTTCACATCATCCTAATTATTAACTTGATAATCAAAAACCCACATGACAGTGAATTGTCCTTATACAAACTTTATCTGGCTAACAGATAGAAAAAATGAATTTGCTAATTGTATGCACTTTGTATACATGTAACCTAGTAACTGGAATAAACAAGATAACATCAATATCTCACCAAATTGATTAAGAAAGACAACAGACATATGGGTATAGAACAGAACATGCAATAATGCCATTTATTATATTTTATTGTGGTTAAATGGTAGGACTGACCTGTGTATTGCCAGTAGATACAATACACATTTCTTAAGCTGAGGACTTTGTCCGATAATTTGTTAACCCTTACTTCTATGCTAACTCTATAGTTACACTAGATGTACTATACTACTAAGTAACCTTTAACAACCAGTCACACTGCATTATGATCATCTTTATTCAGAATTATTTTAAACCTAGCTATTTTTCTTCTTGCTTATTAATCACAGCCGACATTAATAGCTTAAGTATGAAATATAAATGGAATCTTATCTGTACATATTATTGGGTGTGTCCAAGTTAAGGCTTAAATCTTCCTTGATTTACTATAAACTACTCTGTTCCCCACCTAAGTATTTCATTAATCAGATACATTCATTGTCTTAAATATTCTGATCTGAAAGCATGAAAATAGTAAGAAATTTGTACACTTAAATTGCAGGACAAAGTTCTGTCTCTTTTAAGACCTGTCATAATATATCAAGGTTCTTATAATGGTTATCTCCAAACAGGAAAAAAGGTTTTGGTTAACCTTTCCTGATTGAATACAACATGGATCAAAACTTTTCCACACCCTGGAATCACCAAACCCCATTAAATTACCTTTACCAGTTTAAATATCTACTCTACATCTATATCCTTCTTGAGCACCCTTAACAATGAAGGAATTTAAACAAGAGAACTACAATGGTCCTATGGGGAAATCCCATATAATTATATATCTGGACTTATCATGAAAGAAATCAAGAAAAGGTCTGTCGGATGTGAAAAACATACTATTTCATTACCTTTATGACCATCATAAAATTTCAGGGAGATATGTACCAAATGTCAGACAACTGGTACATTAATTACAGGATACAAAATAAAGAAATGGTTCAATGTTCAAGAGACATTCCACAATATACAGCCAGCTCATCTTGAAGTACAGTAAAACATTCTGGTGTAAACTGTATGTATCATTCAAGGTATGTAGTACTACTAGTACTTGTTACTGCAGTGTTTATGTTCCATGAAAATTATTACTGTCCGTAGATTCTGTGATGAATCTTTCATTAACACATATTTTCAAGTAAAAATAAAGTCAGAATCTTCATTTCCCAAATTCAAGTCAAAATCTTCACTGATTTTATTTGTGATAAAATGTGACTAGCCTATTCATATTCCAAAATTAATAAAAAAAAAAGAACCATACTAAATACAATTTTCATACTCTGACCAATTTCTGTATTATCATCATCAAACTGACTTTTCCTGTTTTATACTGAAATTATAGCTTGACAACTTGTGAAATTATTGACAGCTGTGCTTTAGGAAAGATTTCATCTGAAGGTAGTTATAATTGTCTTGACCCACCAGTCTGTTTACCTTTCAGCAATATTCCCAATATGTTAAACAGAAAAGAAATATAAAACATAGTTTGTCTTACCTGAGAACATCATCAACACGGTTCCTGTATACACCTTCAAGCTTCTCAGCTGGGAAACCCATAGCAATGATATTGGGATAGATATCTAACAACAGTGTCAAGGAAATCCATGATTTAGCTAGAAACTGAACTATCCATGCACGTCATGAAAGTTATACTTGTTTTAATGTGAAAATGAAAAAATAATGAAGAAAATTTATTCCTGGTAAAATTCCACCTTTACATTTTTAATAATACTGATAAAAAGCGAACACTGCACAGACTGAATGATTTCAAATCTAAATGATTAAATATTAAACATGTCAAACATTTAATCAAGAAAGATTTCTTATTCAAAATAACACAAAAGGAAGCACTGAGCATCTACAAACCAAAGTTTAAACATGTAATGACATCAGGAGAGTAAATCCTAAAAAAAATAAAAAGTTGTATCCTATGCTAGTGACTTCTTCAGCTAGCCAAACTTACTTGAGTTAAACTGGTACATATAACTAATTGTTATCAGAAATATCCAGTTAATTTTGTATATAGTAATACAGTAAACGCAGCGCGGACTTTGACGGTATCGTCTCCGGGTGGCCAGTCGCAGTGGACTGAACACCCGAAATTTGGGGTGTCAGCTAAAATGACCACCGTGACAACCGCCGAGGGGTATGATCACCGCGTGTTGCGGTGACAGAGCGCCGCGCGTCCCCGGGATGTTCTGACTTGGAGATTACTGCATTTAAACATACTCAGCGTACAGTACATGTAGGTGGTTTTCTTTTTACTCATTCTTATTTTACTTACATGTATTTTGTGGCTAACTTCAGTTGGTCAAATTAAAACCAAATTTCAAGTACATATGCGGTGTAGGTTTATTGTGTACTTTCGTTTTTGGAATTTTTGAAAAACGTTTGTTACTATATAGCAAAATCGATCAATAATTTTTGCCAAGCGCCTAGACGATAAAGATGTCGAAAGAAGTTAAACACGTGTTGACACAGACAATTCATTTTCTGAAAATATGATCAGCTGTTTCCAGAAGAAACTGCTTTGAATGGTCATTCTTTGCGTAAACAAAAAGGAGCGTTCGTAAATGCATCATAATTAGAGTTGATTTGTTCGAATTTTGACAGTTTAAATTTGATCTGTTAACTTTTTGCAGTTTGATGATCGTTAGTAATTTATTTGCATGTAATTTATTTGCGAGTGGATTAACGCAAGAGCGGCACCGATTGAAGACTTGAAAATATATTAATTGCTTTATCGTTGGAGCCTATGTGTGTTATGAAACCTAACAACTTTAATTAATTAGAATCGTTAAAAATGCACTTATCAGGCCGTAGGTCTCGGAAATTAAGACAGTTTCTTTTGTTACATGTTCTAGATTTTGTAATTTTTAATCTTGAAGTTACAAATAGCTCAACAATAAAATCCGAGTTACACCTAAGTACCGATATACTACCTTTAAAAAGAACCCGGATGTGTAAAGCCGAGAATAAATTATTCAGATTAAAATTGGAATTTAATTGCCGACTATTCTTTCACCTGCTTGTTGATGTCATTTTTCTATTACTATTTGATACAGTTTTGTATTCTGCTGAAACACCATTAAATATTACACCAAAATAGCAAACAGCGGCAACTAGACTTCATCTATAAATAGTAATGCTTGGGGTTTCCCAAGTAAAACTACCGACTGTGTCGCAGTATTCAAAAAGTGTTGGAAAAACCAATACAACAGCCGCTAACTATTCAGAGCGTCTATAAACAGTACCCAAGTGTGTAATTGACTTTTAAACAATATTTTTTCCTCGTCTTTTTGTTGTTGTTGTTGCATGCACTGAATGCAGTAGGTATTTATTCTCTACGTGCAACTTTATTTATTATTTATTTCCGAGATTCACGTAAAATTCCTAATTATTTTTTCATTTTGATATGTATCCTAGTTGAATTTACACACTGACACATTATGTTTTAAGTCTTTAAGTTCTGAACAAACTTTTCAATATAGAAGTGTTTAAGTTAACTCAGTTTTAATATTGCTAAGTGAAGCATGTGCTAAAGTGTATTCTGTTTGATCTCTGCTTGTTGACTACAGTTACAAGTGTATTAAGAGATAATGTAAGTGTCAAACTTAGACTAATAGCCTAATTAATTTGGTGTTGACGATTTGACCCATTTTAGAGACATTTTTTTTTGCCATTGTCAAACCGTAGTGCCTAATTTTAACTGTCATTTTTGTGAAAGGAAAATTTAGTGGCAACTGCTGTTTTGGTTGACATTTCTGTTAAAATATAAACGCATCTTCGATTCCTTCTTAACATTGAAACGAAGTTTGTTGGCAAACAAGGATAACAGGTATTTTGAGTTACATGAACATGAAGATAAATCATTTCTGCATCGCATGACATCAATATTGTATGCAATATACATTGAACGAGAAATATACACGATGTAAATCAACGCAATTTTAGCAATTATTGAAACGTTCTCAGAGAGGCACCAAACTTGGTATACGAGTTCCTTATTCTCGGCTTTACACATTAGTGTTTCATCTAGCACTTTTTAGCCTGGCGCGGCGCCCGGCCCTTTTTAGCCCCGCCCAGCTGCCCTTATTACCGCCCGGAAAAAGTTTTTTCGATCCGCCCATTATTATCTCCCGCCGAATATTCTAGCACTTAAATATTTTTTAACTCCGCCCATCGATACCTTCTTTTACTGCACATAGACCTTAAGCGTGACAAGTCAATCGATAAACTCGGCTAACTTGTGTGTATTGATCAAGTGGTCAGTGACATGTGATTTGGAAAATCATGCGTGACACGCAATTTGCCTAGCCTTAAAAAATGCCCATACAGTTAACTTTTTGATGCACAATAGGCCCTATGTAAATTTTGTTCAAATCTTACAGAAACTAAAAAATAAAGAAAAACTGACTATGAGTCGATAAACATTCTTCGGACGGTACATTACAGGGTTACATTGCGACGAATTACACGTATGCGGATTCGCTTGCAGTAAAATCTATTCCGTTGCTAAAATAAATCATGATCAAAGTCATTAAAAAATAAGTAGTATCGTTTCATATATAACTGACAGAAAGACAGTTATTCTGCGTGTAAGAATATAATGTTTTTATTTGCCAAGATAGGTAACTGTATGCGGGTTTTATCGCCGCCGCCACACTACGTTTCCGGTTTTACTTTCAAAACTTTCCTTCGAAGAAAAAAGTCAAGAATGAAGAACAATCAACTTTACGCCAGTTTATTCAAACCAAAGAACCCAAACTAGCTGAAAACAACAATGTAACCAAATAGGTTGAAATATCGTCGACAAATGAAAGTGTCACTCAAAATTCCTTTGTCAATTTTGACACAAATTTTAACTCTTGTTGACTTTCTCAACAAAAACATCATTGAAATTGATCCCCCTGTTTTAATTTGAAAACGAGTGGTAATCTACCCATTTTGTTTTCAGCATAGTTCATATCATGAAAACAAACATTTTGCATATATATATTTTTTTTTTAATTTGAAATTAATGTTTTTTTGGTGACAGAAAATGAGAAATAAATGATAATCAACTGGATATTGTTAATAAACTTTCAGATTGTAAAAATATATGAATGGACAATATATTACTTTTCATGAATGTTGCATGCATTAAAAAATTAATTTGAATATTTTCTGTGTTTCATTTAAAAAATCTTCGAGAATTGTGTCAGAATTGCCCAGAATGCAGGAAATCGCGCACTTGGTTTCAAATTTTTCCGGAGGAGCATGCCCCCGGACACCCCCTAGCCCAGGCCCTTTTCTTCCAGCACCCAGCCCTTTTCCAGGTCTAGATACAACACTACACATCCGGGTTTTTTTTAAAGGTAGTATATCCATACTTGGGTCTAACTTGGATTTTATCGTTGAGCTATATGTAACTTCAAGATTAAAAATTACAAAAACTAGAACATATAACAAAGGAAACTGTCTGAATTTTTGGGACCTACGGCCTGTTAAGTGCATTTTTAACGATTCTAATTAATTAACGTTGTTAGGTTTCATAACAAATGACTGAATACCGGCTGATTCGGACCTTGGTTGATTCGGACCCAGGCTGATTCGGACCCTCCTTGGCTGATTCGGACCACATCCTTGGCCGATTCGGACCACATCCTTGGCTGATTCGGACCACGTAATATTAAATATATTCATCATCTTTAACAGTTTTTTAAGTGAGTAACTTCCTATTTTTATGTTTATCTGGCTTAATTTGATTGTTTAAGGGCCATGATGCGGGTGACGCTCAAAATATTTGGTCATATTTATTGAGTAAAATTCACAAGAATAATTGCTTTTTCCCAGGTTTCCCAGACAGATCGACACACAGATTTCTTTATTACACCCAATGCAATTTTTTACAACCTGGGGATAAGCAGTTATTCTTGTGAATTTTACTCAATAAATATGACCAAATATTTTGAGCGTCACCCGCATCACGGCCCTTAAACAATCAAATAAAGCCAGATAAATATAAAAATAGGAAGTTACTCACTTAAAAAAATGTTAAAGATGGTGAATATTTTTTAAGTTACGTGGTCCGAATCAGCCAAGAAAGTGGTCCGAATCGGCCAAGGATGTGGTCCGAATCAGCCAAAGAGGGTCCGAATAAGCCTGGGGCGAATCAGCCAAGGTCCGAATCAGCCAGGTTCCCAAATGACTTTATAGTCACATAGGCTCCAACGGTAAAGTCCGAGTAACGACCGACAACCGAATGCTTAAATTAGTTAGTTATTGTTATCTGATTAGTTAATGGCTAGAATGACGTCATGCTTAAGCTGAGAATGGCTTCGCATTTGTGAAACAAGTACAATTTCTATACCCCAAGTGTCTGTGATTTTCCATGCATAAAAATGCAACTTGTGGTTTGACTTGAAAAAAGATATCGCCTATCAAAATATTCTGATTAGTTGGACTATTAGAGTAAGTGATTGTATAACTAAAATAAGTAGAATCTAGTAGAATAATATCAGATTTCAAAGGATACATGTCAAATCAAGATCAAAACCATCTTCCTTATAACGTCTCTTGTTTTTACTGACAAGTGATCTTACCATATCCATTGTGCATGAATAACAGCAATACTAATTATAACAATTCGTTTAAAACACAATCATCAGTAAGAAATCACTGAAATAACTGAACTTCCAAATTATTTCTTCAAATAAACTGAATACTAAGTCATTTTACACAACTTCTTTTTAATAACCTCTAATATAAATGGAACAAGCTGCATATTCGTTCACTAGATGACAATCGTCACATATCAGTCACTGTCGTCACAATTTTAGTAATGAATAAATCACTGGTTTGTATTGTTGCAAAATTTTACATTTGCTCGATGGCGGATCTTCCTGGTGCAATGATACGGTTTTTAAAATAGTCCTGTATCAAGTTTTACAATGAATAAAAAAAAACTTGGGGACTGTGAGTGTAGTTATACATTAACAACATTAAAGATGATTTCACGACACAAGTACACACACTTTAATGAGAAATATTTGTCGAATATTGAAAATAGTCCACAGCATCCGGTTGGCCCACTGACCCAATTAGCAATTAAAGGGAATGCACTCTGATGAAATACTTTCTAAAACCCGTTAGAATGTCGTACCATAATAAGACAGATGGTATGATTAAGAACGCATGCAGTATGGAAATTTGCACACACCAGGCTTAAATTAAAGCCCTGCACACATTCAAATTTTGATCATTATTATATAAAGAGCATGTCTGAAAAATATGGATACAATCGGATTTATTTTCATCTTATATAGATTTCAGTAAAAGAAAATGGCATCGATCTTCATCACGTATGGTTAAGTTAGAGATACACACACAGTTGAGAAATAGTTATGTAATATAACTATACCATTAACACTAACGAACTCATTTTAATTAGAATATCTTTATGGTAAATCAAAACGGAGGCAAAGAAAGTTTATTTTCTGTTGGTTTATATGATATCTCATAATTATACACCTAGTCTGTTTACATATGATATAATATATACTTTTCCACTAAATGTTACGAAAAATCATAGACGTTTGTTTTTTTGATTCAGACTTGAAATGAGTGACGAGACTTTAGATTTAGATACACACAAACTCGTACAGAACTACAACTTTAAAGAGAGAAGAAGGTTATAATAAAAAGAACATAAAGATAGTCGACCATCTTATATTTTTAAGTATCCGGAAAAAACTTTAAATAAACCGATTACGAATTAGATTGAAAAAAAGTTGTATGCGAAATTCATTAAAAAAAATGCACAATATCTGAAAATGAGGAATGTGGCATGGAATTGGAGACTCTCACCTCTGGTTGGATTCGAACCAGCAACCTCCGGATTCGGGGGGTCCGGCACTCTAACCTCTCGACCACTGCTTCTCCTCGATCACCAGTCACCAAACCAAGCCGTAAAATATACGTAAGACATTTGTATTTAGCACCTCGAGGTACACGAATAACAAGAAAGGTTCAAGAAATATATATATACATTCAGAATAAACCTTACGTAGGCCCTACCTGTAACTATATTAAACCTCTATTCCCAAGATCGCACCCCTAACACCGATCAAATTTTGACAGGATTTCCAAAGGCAACATTGATTTCAGAATATTATTTTTAAGATTCCTATATATAATTCAGTTGATTTCATGCTTTAATGCATAGTATTCATCAAACTAGATAGAAACAAGCAATTTCGTTGAATTCATATGCCCTCGGAATAAAACAAATCATTGGAATGAGTCTGTTAAGTATTATCAACATTTAACTAGAACTGACCTTGGAATTTGAGTGACATATTAATTTGGTATCTTTATCTACAATGAACCAGTGCCCATAATAATTGAGATGTGCCAAGCAGAAATAGCTCTTACAGTAAATGACGTCGTTTGAGAGAAATGATGTCAAAACATTCTCAAAAAGCAGCGGAACAACAGCAATGTTTGGTCCAAAGAAGGGAAAAGTTAAGTTCCTATACGCTGCATGACTCGTTAATGACACAAATTCACCTTTGAAGTTTAATTTTGATACCTCAAATACTTTTTGAGTTATGGCCCAAGTAAAAATCAAGTATTTAAACTTAAGAACTTTAAAACGTTAAACTAAAGTTATGAAGTGACGAGTTACAGTTCCTATGCACTGCACATTTAACAGTAATGGCATCAATGCAACTAAAAAGTTTCATGTGTAGAAACCTTTTTGAATTCTGTTCTGAACAAAATTTAAGTAAGAAACTAACGAAGGGCAATATCTCAAAATGTTATCAAGTCAAGGGTTATAGTTCCTATATTATGCTTGACTCCTTAATAACATCTAAGCACCTATGAGGTTTAATGTTGGTACTTCAATTACTTTTTTGAGTTATGGTCCAAACAAAAATTAAATATAAATTAAAAGAAATAAAAATAGGGGAATAAATCGAAATTATGTAGTGAAGATTTACAGTATTCATTGCACTTCTATTCAGTTAGATCTAATAACATGAAAATTAAAGTTCACAACTTGAATAGTTTTTTAGTTATATTCTTCGGACGGAAGGACGAACAGCCGGACGGACAACGCCAAATCCATATCCCTCCGCCTTCGGTAGAGGATAGTAAATTATTTTCTTTCGGTCAAAAAACAAAACAAAAAACCTTCGAATGCGAATGAGAAAGTCTCAGCCACTGCGACTATTGCAAGGAACTACTTTCTAGACCTTTTTTCGACTTACGTGTTTATTTTTCTGGCAACTTTTGTCTAATTTTCAATAATCATGATAGAAACTTATGAAATACTCTCATATCATTGATTTTTAGTCGCATCTCTACCATTTCATTTAAATCGTAACATCGATGGGACTAGATGTACGAGCTTAGTACCCGTATTGGATGGCTCATGAGACTAATAATTCGGAAGTTTGGCTCTAGTATAAGGTGTCTTTTTTCCACGGAAATGTGACGACAGAATCAATAGGGGAGGCCAGTCGCCTGTTTTCTAGATCTTGTAGGCGGTTATATTGTCATGACATCAAACTTGAATATGCCTCCTGCTAGTTATGCAATTCACCTTAGAAGTTTAATTTTGATACCTCAAATACTTTTTGAGTTATGGCCCAAGTAAAAATCAAGTATTTAAACTTAAGAACTTTAAAACGTTAAACTAAAGTTATGAAGTGACGAGTTACAGTTCCTTTGCAACTAAAAAGTTTCGTGTGTAGAAACCTTTTTGAATTCTGTTCTGAACAAAATTTAAGTAAGAAACTAACGAAGGGCAATATCTCAAAAAGTTATCAAGTCAAGGGTTATAGTTCCTATATTATGCTTGACTCCTTAATAACATCTAAGAACCTATGAGGTTTAATGTTGGTACTTCAAATACTTTTTTGAGTTATGGTCCAAACAAAAATTAAATATAAATTAAAAGAAATAAAAAAAGGGGAATAAATCGAAATTATGTAGTGAAGATTTACAGTATTCATTGCACTTCTATTCAGTTAGATATAATAACATGAAATTTAAAGTTCACAACTTGAATAGTTTTTTAGTTATATTCTTCGGACGGAAGGACGAACAGCCGGACGGACAACGCCAAATCCATATCCCTCCGCCTTCGGTAGAGGATAGTAAATTATTTTCTTTCGGTCAAAAAACAAAACAAAAAACCTTCGAATGCGAATGAGAAAGTCTCAGCTACTGCGACTATTGCAAGGAACTACTTTCTAGACCTTTTTTCGACTTACGTGTTTATTTTTCTGGCAACTTTTGTCTAATTTTCAATAATCATGATAGAAACTTATGAAATACTCTCATATCATTGATTTTTAGTCGCATCTCTACCATTTCATTTAAATCGTAACATCGACGGGACTAGATGTACGAGCTTAGTACCCGTATTGGATGGCTCATGAGACTAATAATTCGGAAGTTTGGCACTAGTATAAGGTGTCTTTTTCCACGGAAATGTGACGACAGAATCAATAGGGGAGGCTAGTCGCCTGTTTTCTAGATCTTGCAGGCGGTTATATTGTCATGACATCAAACTTGAATATGCCTCCTGCTAGTTATG
Organism: Cyclina sinensis; assembly: GCA_012932295.1. NCBI lineage: Eukaryota > Metazoa > Mollusca > Bivalvia > Venerida > Veneridae > Cyclina > Cyclina sinensis. The sequence continues at coordinate 39,617,920 of JAAONU010000001.1, read as the reverse complement.
CAATTCACCTTAGAAGTTTAATTTTGATACCTCAAATACTTTTTGAGTTATGGCCCAAGTAAAAATCAAGTATTTAAACTTAAGAACTTTAAAACGTTAAACTAAAGTTATGAAGTGACGAGTTACAGTTCCTATGCACTGCACATTTAACAGTAATGACATCAATGCAACTAAAAAGTTTCGTGTGTAGAAACCTTTTTGAATTCTGTTCTGAACAAAATTTAAGTAAGAAACTAACGAAGGGCAATATCTCAAAAAGTTATCAAGTCAAGGGTTATAGTTCCTATATTATGCTTGACTCCTTAATAACATCTAAGCACCTATGAGGTTTAATGTTGGTACTTCAATTACTTTTTTGAGTTATGGTCCAAACAAAAATTAAATATAAATTAAAAGAAATAAAAATAGGGGAATAAATCGAAATTATGTAGGGAAGATTTACAGTATTCATTGCACTTCTATTCAGTTAGATCTAATAACATGAAAATTAAAGTTCACAACTTGAATAGTTTTTTAGTTATATTCTTCGGACGGAAGGACGAACAGCCGGACGGACAACGCCAAATCCATATCCCTCCGCCTTCGGTAGAGGATAGTAAATTATTTTCTTTCGGTCAAAAAACAAAACAAAAAACCTTCGAATGCGAATGAGAAAGTCTCAGCCACTGCGACTATTGCAAGGAACTACTTTCTAGACCTTTTTTCGACTTACGTGTTTATTTTTCTGGCAACTTTTGTCTAATTTTCAATAATCATGATAGAAACTTATGAAATACTCTCATATCATTGATTTTTAGTCGCATCTATACCATTTCATTTAAATCGTAACATCGACGGGACTAGATGTACGAGCTTAGTACCCATATTGGATGGCTCATGAGACTAATAATTCGGAAGTTTGGCACTAGTATAAGTTGTCTTTTTCCACGGGAATGTGACGATAGAATCAATGGGGTAGACCAGTCGCCTGTGTTTAGATCTTGTGGCCGATTATATTGTCATGAAATCAAACTTGAATTTTCCTCTTGCTAGTTATGCAGGTTTGTTATGAATGCCTACTGGCTTTCCCTTATTCGCTGTATTTTATTAATGCCACAACTTCATTATAAAAAAGTGAAAAAACGCATATCAGGAAAACCCACAGTCAGGAAACAATCAATTCCGACCAACCCATCAACTCGACAATGTTGCATGCAAAACCACACGAACATATATAACAAAAAGCTAATGGCATTGTAAAGTGAAAATGTAGGTACTCAATGACCTTAGTGAGACCAGAGCACGTGGAGTCGAATAAGCAAGAACACGATGGCAGGAATAAAAGATACTGATGGAGTTTCTACGTTCTTTTCAAATTTTCTCTAGAAACCTTCATAAACTGATAAACTCCTGGAAAGAGCGCTGTAGAATATCATTTTGGTACGTAGCCTTTCTTTTTGAATTTACAGATGTTTTTTACAAATAACATGGAAAAATTAATACTGCTTTTTAAATTTTTCTATTTATAAATCAAATCTCCATTCCATAAAACATTGGTTGAGAAATACCTTTTTGCAGTAGTGATTTTAAACTGCAATTGTATTTATGACTTTAATCTTGGTATTGGCGAAGAAACTTGCAAAAAGTTTTTCTTAATTTGTGGTACCGATATCCCTGTTTCAAAAGTTTTTCTGTTATGCAAAGATTGCGTTCATTTAATTCTGTAACATCGTTACAATCTCTAGAAAAGAGTATGAAGTACATGTATAAAGAATCGAGCAATAGTCCTCATCAGAACTTGCAAAACACTCCAGTACTTCGGGGCAGAGGTCTTCCTAGATAAAGCAAACGTCTAGAGCAGAAGTGCCTCGGGTAGAGCTCACCGCTGAAGGTAAGGCCATAATTCTTTAATTCACATAATTCCTTGTGGTTATCAGTCGTTGTCAGTTGTGTAGGAATGGGTCCCGTAAGGCTGACTTTGCCCAAGCGGCATCAATGATGATACGCTGAAAATCACCAACACCAGATCGGTCGCCGCCCCGGTTTCATTTGGTTACAAGGGCGAAGCTGGCAAGCATGCTACTGGCTAAACCAACGCCAAGAAAGATCCAAAAAAGAAATGATATCTTTGTTGAAATTTGGGATGTTAGGACGTTCAAGGCAGCGGGAAAACCGGAAGGACTGCAGCATGTGCTAGACAAGTATGTGAGTTGAGATAGAAAGACTGGTTAAGCAACAGCCAAAGGACAACGGGTCCACTTTGGTGGAAAAGTGGACATGAGTATTGCGTTGGATGTCTTGTGCATACCTGTCCGAAGCAGACTTATCATCAGTCGCTTGAAGGCAGCCCTCTTTAGAAATCAATAAAATCAATATCAGCCGGATGTAGACCCAGACAGTGACTCACGATGACAATGCACGATGACAAAACTCTCATGGACGACATTAGCGACAAAGCTCTCAGGGATACTTTAATTAACTAGGATAATGTTTATTGGCCTTTCTGCAATGTTAATGCATACGAGAAAGGGCTAGCCTTATAGACTTTGTCAAACATAACAAACTAGTGATAGCAAATACCATAATCACACATAAAGCATCATCAGGGAGACGTGCCACAGCCCAAATGGTTTCTAGCCGCCATTATACGGTACCATTTTTTTGAGCTCTGATAGACTGAATTAGTGGTTTCATACTACACGCCAAACTCGGTACAGAGTTGACAATTAGAAAGTGAATGACTTGGTAACAACTTTCCAAACAAGGACTTGAACCAAACACTCCCTTTAGGCTTGATCACCCAAAAATGGACATAGAACTTCAGTTCACCAGTGACTGATGCAGCTTTCTGGTGATCTATGTCTCAAAAAGAAACCATTGGTTAAAGTTGAAGCTGTCTGTGTTGAAAAAATAAAACAAAAGAGACGGATAGATAACGAACCCAGTGAATTTGGAAATGTATAGAAAGATCTACAGAAGATAAACAGAAAGATAGGAAGAGAGTTGAGTAGGCGAAGTGTAAATGTAAGTAAAAAATGACAAAACAACAACAACAAACATTAGCAATTTCTTTTGCATGTATATATAATCTGAAAATAAACTTTAATCTCCAATTTCCATATTTCTTTCTATTTTCATTCATACTGTGCAATTCTCAAAGTGTACATGTTTTTTTCAATAATTACACAAATACTTTAATGCGTAAAACATGCATAATAAAAACAAAACAGTCAAACTGTATGGTTAATAACAAATATGGTTAAAAAGACTTTATCCAAAAATAAAAAATAAACAAGAAAAACTACGGCAGTTGCACATAAATAATATCAAAAAAATTCACATGTAAAAGACACGTAACCAAGTAATAAGACACCTAATAAAAATATATCTGGAAATTTTATTTTCTTTTTTTTTTTAATTTCCCATCTCAAATCTATAATTTTCATTGACTCAGTGGAAACTTAAAGGCGAACATATTCTTTTAAAAATTAAAATCTTAAGTGTGCTTAATTTATTTCAAGTTATATAAATTAATCTAAGCATTTAACTGGCAACTTGGAAAGAGTTCGAACAACATTCGACTTTATGACTATTGGACGTAGTATGCGAGCCATCTAATTGCGTCGTTGTAGCCAGTTCGTTTTATAATACTAGATGGGAATGTCTCCAATGGTCTACTAGGAAGTTCTACTCTCGGTGTATGTTTCTGAAAAAAAAAGAGTCGGCTTTATCACAAAACTTGCTTCAAATAATACTACAAAGTTGCTTTCACAGGTAACTATTCGAGAAAATTTGTAATGATACAGATACTAATTCAAAACCATTTCTTTAAATCCTGTTTGTCCGGTTTTGAAAAGAAATATGCATATAGTTAGAAATATGAAGTAGAACCGTTACATATATATACTTTGACAATTGAATTAAGTTATTTCTATACAATTTTTCATGTATTGATTTTGAGACAATGAAACTTGCATTAATATTGAGACAATGAAAAAATTATTTTTAATCCAAACGAAGTATAGAGAAATGTTTTGATATTGTGATCCGTACACTCTTAATTAATCTGACCTAAGTCATTTAAGTGTCTAAAATAAGTAAAATACATGGATATTAATTAAGATAATTGGATGAACAATCCCTAACCTTTCCAGTCCTGTGTAACTGCAGGTTTAGTTTATCTACCAGATACTCTTCACCGACAGCCTCTTTCCTGTCTATCTTGTTAAATACTATAGCAATAGGGACATCAGCAAGAACATCGTCGTGAATAGTTCTCTGATAAGGACAAATAGAAATCAATCGATAACCTAAAAGCCTCTTAATACAAACAAAATTGCGTGAGATACAAATGTATATATGTAATAGAACGTGGTAATAGAATTATCAACTCAGCAAATTTTATTGGTTTTACTTAAGTTTAACGTAACGTTCCTAGGAAGAACCCAGTGCTTGTTCTCCAACCAGCGTAAGCGAACGTGTAATAACAACAACTTTAAAGCACAGACGCCATGAGTCAAAATAAAATGATACAAACGCGAAAATACGTAAAAGGAGTGTTACAGAAATATAGCCTTTAAAATGAAGAAAGTCTAAATGACTTGTTTTCTTACATCGATTTCTTCCTTTGCTTCGTCGAATCTCATAGAGTCAGCACAATCTACCATAAATATAATGCCATCAACTGCAAGGTAGTAGTCTTTCCATACCCTTCGAACTGAAACATAATTTTAAAAACAATAAAAATAGAAATCTTGCCGAGTCCAATGCTGTTCTGACACGTGTGATTACCAAACACGCGTACATGAAGTAAAAGAACCAACAGTTACAACAAAAGGCGATACTGATATCACTATAAATGCATCATTGAACTTTCTCAGCATATTTATCAATGGTAGGATACTACGTCATCGCGCACCTGTTTTATGCTCTCGCGCGGACCATTTTTTGGTCAACAGTCCGTCGCTTGAAAGGTAACATGGTTTTTTTCAATAAGAAATTCTAGTTTAAGCCTGAAAAAGGGTGAAAGTTTCATTTTCAGCATGCAATCAGAAAAAAACTTTCACCCGTTTACAGGCATAAACTAGAATTCTACAATATAAAAAATCTTTGCGTAAATATAAAGCACACCAGCCAATCTTCGGTGCACAACTTGATTTTTTTGCAATTCTAAAGGTTTTTTTTATTGAAAAAGACCATTTTACCATTCAAGCGACGGATTGTTTTTATATCTGTCGGCTTAGCTCTCTCGTGCACCAGCTTCGAAAACAAACGAGCATTACTTACTCTGAGGATGGCCTCCGAGATCGTAAGCTGTGAAACGTATGGTGTCCAAGTCAAGCTCTTGGCATGCTGGAAATAACGGATGGGCTATACATCTAAATTTGAGCGATGAATATAAATTTAAAAAAATTCAACTTCAGATAACACAGATATTTTTTCTCTAAAATTCTGGTGTATAAATCACTGTTGTAAAATAGAATTTTTGCAAAATGTGAAACGTGTTATTTTTTAGTGGCATTGAATAGGACAAAACCTTAAACTTCTCAAATTATTTAATGATATATTATATCAAGGGACAAGAGCAAAACTATCGTATCTGCTTCTTATTTCATATGTAGTTACAATACTAGTACGGACCCATCGACGTCAAGTCTGAATTGTTACATTAATATTGATAAAAAAAGGTTCAAATTTAATTAAATGCAACTGAAATCGTTTCCTTGACAACGTAAACTCACTGCCTCTTGGTGTGGGAGCATGCTGTAAAACTCTGCCTTCTGATAGCATTGTCAGCAAGGTTGTTTTCCCGGCATTGTCCAAACCTATGATAAGTAGCTTGGCATTTTTCTTGAACCCTGTAAATAGATGCATATACTCAATAACAGTAAATACAAACGCGAGTCCCAGTCTACTGGAGAGGAAGTGCCATTTCAAAGACATTCTGCATATATATGCATGTATATCTAGGTCCAAATATATATATAGGTATGTCAATAGCCAGTATATAGCGATTCAAATAATGAATTTTGTTAAGTGGGAGTACTTATTCTTCTCCATACTGACTTGTTATTTTAAACCCACAAAAAATGACAAGAGCATAATGATCAAGTGGAGCAGCTTCTGTTTTCAAACCACGAAACCTAACGGTTTATATTTTCAATGTGACCCACTTAATAGATTAACTTCCTTCTACTTCTACTTCTACTTGATACTCCCGAGCAATCAATACTGACTATAACTGGGAGGCGCTTTGTCAGGAAAACTGTGTTAAAAAGTATTATGTGCACTGTTATAAGTTTAAAGGATAAAAAGTTCACAGAGTAAGAGAGTGCATGATTAAATTTTAAAACAATAAGGGCAGGACTAGATGGTGACGGTCACCAGCCTATCCTTGAAGATATCTAGGCTGGGACTGGATTTGACCTGGTATGGTAAGCTATTCCAATACCTTAAAGTTCTGGGAAAGTAGGAGCTGAGGTGGTACTGGGTACGAGACTGGGGGATCAGGAAGTTCAAGTTTCTAGTTGGACTAAGGTGACTATGGTCGACATAAACAAGGTTGTACTGGATCTTATAGAGAAAAAGTAGGGAGGATTGGAGTCTGCGGCTTTCTAGGGTGGGCCATCTAAGTTCATTTAACACATTTGTTACACTACTTTGAAAATCATAATCATTACAAACATATCTAGCCGCAGCTCTTTGTACACTTTCAATTTTGTAGGTAAGACGTTTCTGCGAAGGGTGCCATATTATTGAAGAATATTCTAGTTGAGGTCTGACATAGGTGGTATAGGCTTGAGTTTTGATTTGCCTATTTTGAGTTTTGATGTTTCTCTGGATAAATCTTAGGGTATTTTTTGCCTTGGAGGTAATGTTACTAATATGATTGGCCCAGTTCAAGTCTTTAGAGATGGTAACTCCAAGGTACTTGGCAGATTCAGTTGATTTGAGAGTTTTATTGTGTAGAGTGTATGGGAAGATGGTGGGGTTCTTTTTTCGGGTGATCCTTAGCACCTCACATTTGTCCGGATTGAACTCCATGGCCCTGTCCCGTTCCCAGTTTTCTAGTTTATGTAGGTCATCTTGCAGTCTGTCTGCGTCTGTCTGTCCCTTGATTGTCAGGTAAACTATAGTGTCATTCCTACTACAAATCATACATTAGACATTAAAAATAGATTAACTTCCGACTACAGATCATAGGCCTACATGAGACATTAGAAATAGCATCTTTGAAAATTCCAGTATGAACAGATACCTGTTAAAGCTACACTTCAATTAGAAATATACGCCTGATTAATGAATCATTACACAAGTTTGAACTTTAACCAGTATATAGGGTAGAATCTTTCAAATAGGAAATTTTGAAAAACCCTGTATAGGGAAACAGTCGGAATGATTCTGCACATATAAAGACCTAAGTTTAGGTTTTTGCCAGTACTGCCATACATATATCAGATGTGCACAATAAAAATTGTCATATCTTATCATAGTATATATACTGGTATATTGTTTACTGCAAGCAGTTTTATTCAAAGAAACTAGCATACATGTACACCAAGTGCTTTTCGAACCGCACCATGTGGCTACAAATAGGTTTGAACCAGTTCGTATTCCATACATAATAGCTAAATGAGTCGAAGTTTAATATTTCATCTAACTTGCAACAAAATTTCAGAAGTTCGACTAATAAATAAGATATTATGTTCTCTTTTCTGAATCTGGATTCCAAACGCTAGTTGCAAATTCACTGAGGGGAGAGAAAATATATTTATATACTCACCGAAATATGCCAACAATGACCTTATCCAGTCGAATAAAAACATTTTTATCTTTTCAATTAGGTGAAACAGAAATATAGATCAGCCACTTTTTAATTGATTACAATTTTAATTGAGTACCTTCTTAAATAGCGTGCGTCGACTTGAGAAATAACGTAAATTATATTCGTGCAACAACTTACACGTCACCTATGCTAGAGTGGCCTCCCTTATGTTTACAAGATTTCATGTGTCATTTCTAGAACATGCCAGATTTTCACGAAAGTTAGATTTTCAATCTAATAATCAAAAAGTATATCTTCAAATATGAGAGTTCTGTAACAGTTTTGTTATTCCTTAATGGAAATCATACACTGAGTGCAATTTTACTGCTGAGGTAAAGGGGTATATATTTCGTATGAATCTTAATTTCGGATTCAATATATTGCATCCATAGTGATAATGGGTATTCTAAGTTAATCCAAACTTACAGGCTCTTTAGGCTGATTTGAAATAACTCCAATATTGTCAGACCTGCACCACATATGTTTCCTAAATCTCATTTACTCATTGCAATAATTTCTGACCCACCATCTGTAGTTGATATATTCCAAAAAACAAGTCCTGCATAGATTATAATTATTCAGGCTTATCCTGTTTGACATTGGAAATTATTAGAGTCAAGTCAGTTGAAGTTAAAATTCATTTCATTGTTTGATACATACACAGTGTAAAGTCAGCTTGACAATTTCTCCTTCCAAACAAGGCTTGAAATAGTCTCACTTTTTCGCCTCAGAAGGTGAACCAGTATTACAGGCTGACATTTTATATTTGTTCACCTTCTACTTTAAATGTCGAACAACTGAAATAAACAGAACACTATAAGCAGTTCAACTCTTTAAGCATAATGAATTAGGCTAGGTTTGAAGTTGGAGTCACAGTATTCTATATTCTTGCGTTGCAGATATGAAAAAGTTTTTAAATTTGAAAAAATGAATGAATTTTCCATCTGTCAACTTTTACTGTGAATTATACCATATCTAGTACGAAAATCCAGTTAAAAACATAGCTAGAAAAATGTGTTAAAACAGCAGCACTCTCTTTCAAAGGTTTGACACATGTGGAAATATAGCTCATACATAAAATTGGCTCAATATGTATTCCTGAAAATAAGTTTGACAACACCAGCAGCGAATTGCTTATCTCTCATTAATTTGCTCAAGCATAATCAAAACAGATTTGATTTTATCAAGACAAGTATCTGACCTTTTGCAAGATTTATTGATGGCAAAGATAGAAAAACAAAACACTAATAAGATAATAGTTACATTTTTTATTTTGTTCAAAATGTTCGGATTTTTAGTTCAACATAAACAGTGATTTTAAAATAGTCCTAACATAAAAAAACAGACAGTTCTAAATGAAAATGATGTGTACCATTTTAGACCAGACATGAGCAAATAATTAAATATTGTATAAAAATAATATTTCATGCTTAAAAGAAATAAAGAGTGACAGTGATATCAGAATAACTTTAACTGTTATTTATTTCAGAGGAATAAGTTGTGTAGAAGTTATCCTCCTGGCTATGTAGATCAACTGACAAAATGTAGAATTGCCTGATCTGCTCTTATACATGTTAGAAACAGATTGTTCGTTTCTTTAACATTATAAGATGAAAAATCATGGTCTTCATTTATTAATAAAACTTCACCTGTAGACTTTTCTTGCTAACAGATAGATGGTCAATGATTCCTTGCCACTGAGCCACTAAAGAATTTTTTTGCGACATATGCAAGTTCTAAAAGTTCTAGCCTTTGGACAAAAATCACATCTGACAAAATGTCAAACACCAGCTCTAGGGCTAAAGGAAAGTCTACAGACATTAATTCTTTAGAAATTGACTGTAAACAAAGAAGTCTGTGTGAACTATTTCACGCCACAAGACAGGATGGGGATCTAGGAACGGTCTTTGTCTGTCTATCCATCTTTCTATCTGTCAGTCCATCCACATTCTTATTTGCTCCATAACTTTCAAACAATTGGGAAGATTCTAAAATTACTTGGCACAAATGGTTACCATCATGAGACAATATGCAGAGTGCAACACCCAGGTCCCTACCTCCGTAGTCAAGGTCTTTCTTAGAGGACTTAACTTCATGCTTTTTCGTGTCAGCTCCATAAATAGTCAGCTTTCAAATAATTGGGAAGATTTTAAAATAACTTGGCACAAATGCTGACCATCATGAGATAATGTGCAGAGTGCAACACTCAATTGCCTACTCTCAAGGTCAAGGTCACACTCAAAGGACAATTATATAACTTCCTGAAGAATGAGAGGATTTCGAAATAACTTGTCATTGATGTTCACCACCATGATCTGCAGAGTGCAACACCCAGGTCCCTACCCCCAAGATCTTGATTTTGAGATAGCCTAGTACAAATATTCACTATCATGAGACAATCTGCAGAGCACAACAAACCTCTGCAAATGGGTGATATCACCTATTTAAATAGGTGATATCACATATTTGTTCTTTGAATAAGTGATATTACCATATTGAATTAAGTAGTGAAGTTGCATCCCATATATTTGCAACTTGGGACAGTTTCATAATAACTGTGCTCTTATCATCTGACACTATATAATAAATGGATATCCATCACCTCACAATGGCACACTTAATAATAAACTTAAAAATATTTAAATTTCAAGGGTTGTCCACAATACTGTCTTAACTACCCTCTTATATACATGCATTTACAACAGCTTTACAACCAACTCTCATCATACATGTATGGATGAATTGGCAATAGGGAATATAGCTGTCATTAAGACTGCTTTCTTTCTTCTAACCTTTAAATGTTTATGCCACTCAAAAAAAAGCAAAAAACAATGGACGACATTATCTGCATATGTTGGCTTAAATTGTTTAATTGTTATTTTGAGTTTTACAAAGATTTTATTTTTGTCCTTTTCCCAGTACACTTGAGTTTCTGAATGTGAAGAGTCTCAAAGTAGTTAGCAAATTTCATGTGTGTTATAGTTGTAAAAAAATCAGTATTCACATCATTACAAAATACATTTTGTATATCTTGTTTTCAGATGTCAGCCCCGGTTCTTGTTGGAGTGATGTTTATTGTGATATTTATACTAATGCAGTTGTACAGACGTTACAGACGTATGCACTATGATGTTCTAGTCCATGATGTTACCAAAGGTCATAGATGGATCATGATGGATTTGTTTAATGAATCAACATACTGTAACATAGAAAATGTTCAGATCACACATGGGGCTAAATGTGACAGCTGTGGCATTTGTGTTGCAGATGAACACATGGTCAAAGCAAATAAAACACTACCATGTAAACCGTCATCTGTAAAAGGTGACCATACCCCACATCAGTGGGTTAAAGGAAACTTGCCGTCTAATAGTTCATGTTATATGTGTGGACTAGAATGTGGAACATTACAACAAATCTGTGATAGAAGGTGTGTATGGTGTAAGAGAACACTTCATGATTACTGTACGCATAATGACATGACTTGTGATTTTGGAAAGTATAGATCAATTATTGTACCACCACATTGTGTTGAACTAAAAAGAGTAGGAATGAAAGGGAGAAGACATTTAATTGTCTCTAAAGCAAGACACCCACTGTTTCAAAACTGGCGACCACTGATTGTTCTGGGAAATAGAAAAAGTGGTAACAAGGAAGGAGAAATTGTGCTTGCTGCATTTAGAGATATACTTAACCCAGCTCAGGTACTGTGTTTTGTTGTATATTGTAATTGATTTTTGTGCGGTGTTTCAAGTTACTTTTAATTGTTTATCTGACATTTTATTTCTATAATCCTCCAAAATTGAAGAATATTTTCCTTTGTAAAATATTTGTATGAATACTAAATTAGACGGAAAAAAGTCCTGATACTCTTCTTCTTTACGTTGAAAGTTTTATAAACTGATACAATTTTTATACCCCCAAAACGAAGTAGGAGTCACCCGGTGGTTGGTCGTTCAGTCGGTCGGGGTTTACCTTGTCCGGAGCATAACTTGAAAACTACTGGTTGGAATTCAATGCAACTTCATACAATGGTCAAGCAGAATGAGAGGAAGTGCAGTGTCCAAGAATCATAACTCCGTCTTCTCTATTTGCAGAGTTTTTACCCTTAGTTTGTTTTCTTTATTTGGAGCATAACTTGAAAACTATTAGTTGGAATTCAGTGCAACTTTATACAATGATCAAGCACAATGAGAGAAAGTGCATTATGTAAGAGCTATAACTCCATCTTTACTATTTTCAGAGTTATTGCCCTTCCTTGGATTTCCTTTTCCAGATTTTAATTTGGAAACTCGTGGTTGGAATTCAGTGCAACTTCATACAATGGTCAAGCACATTGAGTGGATGTGCAGTGAACAAGAGCTATAACTCTGTCTTCACTGTTTGCACAGTTATATCCCTTTGTTAGTTTTCTTTGTCTGGAGAATAACTTGAAAAATATTTTTTTGGAATTCAATGCAACTTCATACAACGGTCAAGCGCAATGAGATCAAATGCAATGTACAAGAACCACAACTATCTTTAATTGCCCACAACCATAACTCTTTTTCAATTTTTTTACGAAGTATTCTGTTACTAAATTGATAACTTCCTCTGTTCTGTAGCGGTGTTTTGGGGTTATAAATCACATTTGGTGATAGCTCTAGTTGTTTTTAAATGAATAAAGTCAATGGCAACTTTTGCCTTGTGATGAAAATTAGAAGACACCCTGATCAAATGCAGAACAAAACCCACACTCATTCTAAATACAGGTTACAAAGTCACTAAAGTAAACAGTGAAAAAGTAAAGTAACAGAACAATAAGAGTGACCTACCATATTGTCTTTTACCGCATTCATGGCCTACTGGTTTAGGGTGTCTGCTTATGAAGCAGGAGGTTGAAAGTTCAAGTCCCATTTGGGCCTGATCTGATGGGGCTGGTTGGTGAGCTGCTAGCTAGTTAAAGAGTAATGTATACAATAGTCTTGTAAGCTTAGGAGACTTGCCCTGTAAGTATGGGTGATATTAAAATAAACAAGCACTTCTTTATACAGGTGATAGATTTACACAACATGCAGCCAGAGAATGCATTGGAATGGTGTCATCTGTTACCTGATGTTGTTTTCCGTGTTCTGGTATGCGGAGGAGATGGAAGTGTAGGCTGGGTTTTAAATGCAATTGAGAATCTCAAATTGAGGGTAAGAAAATCGTTGTGTACATGTTATGCTTATGTAATTCTTGGATTGGTTTTATGCATTGCATATGCACTAGTGTTGTGAAATGCTACAATGGTATATCTTCTCAAGACATACTATGTAGCACAATTATGTAAGAATGAAATTTAATTATTGAAAATGTCATTTCATACTGAATAGTAATAATTATTGTTATTCAGTTAATTCACACAACAATATAAAGTGTGAAAAAAATAATGTTCCTGTTAACAGAATGTTCTCGAAGTATAAAACATGAGTTGTTACTTAGGATATTAACCCTTAACCTGCTGGAACTGAAAGTGATTGGCCTTTGCCACCAGTATAGAGCCAGGCCAGCCTGCACATCCGCCTGTCTGACCAGACTCTATACTGTTGGTAGCTCCATTTTTGTATTTTGATGTTGAAATCCCTTAAACTTTGAATGGACTGTTCCAAATTCAAAGCTGGGCTAATCCATAACAAAATTTCAGCATGTTCAGGGTTAAAGATATTGCAGAATCACAGTTACCTATGCCATGGTTTATGGAACTGTTTCAGACTCCACCAGAAGTTGGTATATTACCACTTGGTACAGGAAATGACCTTGCCCGTGTTCTTGGTTGGGGTGAAGGTCATGATACAGATGTTGATATCAGTGAGGTTGTTGACCAAATGATAGCAGCGACACCTGTGTTGTTGGATAGGTAAGATTTGAAGTCATGTCTGAGACGTTTATGTGAACTGTATCACGTTTTTATGTCAAAACTGGATTGTCGCCATTGAAGCATATTTAGATGGTAGAGTGTTTATTCCAAGGTGTTATCCTGTCAGAGGTCAATCATAACTTTTATTCGTTGCAGTCTAAGTCTATGAATTACCTGTCAAAAGTACACAATCTCCCTACAGTTAGATTCAAAGATGTTCCATTCAAATTGAGGTTTTAATTATCATTTCTAAAGGTGTGGCTTAAGAAATAATGTCGAGCTTACTACATTAGATTTACAAATAAATAGCCATGTACAAATAAGTATTTGTTATGGATTCATTTAGCCATACAAGTGATAAATTTTATATGGAACTTAAGGCATGTAGAGTCCTTTTAAGTAGCTGTAAGTGATATGAATAAAAATATTTCCAATGAAGTTTTCTCACCTAGTTCCAAAATATCACTGTTGTAAAAAAATTCCTTTTGCATTTGTTACCCATTTGTTTCATGTGGATTCTCAAATTTATTTGATTATTTAAGGTGGAAGATTACAATCAACCACAAGAAACACCTTGGAATCTCAAGACCAAAAAAGGTAAATTTTTTTTTATCTCTTTCCACTTAATGATAGAACTTGATCTGAATTGGGAGTATGATGAGTCAGCCTTGACAAGGCCTTTGTTAAGGAGACAAATTTAATTTAAAGATTGAATAATTTTTTTTTTTCACAAACAGTTTGAAAATAAAGATTGAATAAAAAGAAACTTGGTCACTTTATAACTAGAAAATGAAAACCAGCAGCAGATTTTGAAACACAATGGTAAGATAACTTTGTACACTATTTCAAGAAGGAAATCTCAGAGTTATCTCCCTTGAATTGTTCTTGAAAAGTTTGTAGTGGGGTTGTGGTGGAGGGGGGGGGGGGGGTGTCGTTTTTATGATTTGAATGAAAAATTACACATATTAGAAGTTTAAGAAATAGGCGAGACAGTTTGTTATGAAAACACTTAAAGTCTGTGGTTTCACCCATTTTCATTGGTCGACTGCTGTGCCATTATCATTCTGTTTCATTACTGTAGATTTCACTTATTTATTTTGTTCATTTTGGTCATGTTTAATGTCGTAAATCAGTTGGGAGCTGAATGATAAGAAATGGTTTACACTATGCTGTTGCCACAACCTAGTTGTGTACTTTCGGTTCTTTTGGAATTAGAGTTTCTTATATTCAGCAAATTTCAATAAAAGAAAGGCATTTCAACCTGAAAAATAATGACTCACAGAATTTAGCGTAATTTTTTTTTCTTTAAAATTAAAGAGATGTTAATGTTCTATGGAAAAAAAACAACATAATTTTATGCTTCTATACACCATGAAAACTAAAGAAAAAATTGAATTCACAAGGATTTGAACCCATACCCTTTCAGTCAATAAAATTAAGAGTGGCGATCTAAACCACTGAGCTACAGAGACTAGTTGTTAACAATTCTCAAAATCAGTAATATAAATAATCTACACTGTGACTAATTGGGTAAGTATTTTAATAATACAAGTGTGTAAAACTTTATAAAATTATGTCTTTCTGTAACAAAAAATGAGACAGTAACTTAGTTTAGATATGTTCGTCACAATTACAACTAGTATTTCTCTGTGTATTAACATTTTCTTTTTTATGCATCGTCTACCTATCTGTGAGTCAGTCGCTTAAACATAAGAGTCACTTATAAGTTTCCTGTGAGGAAAAAAGTTTGAATGAGTCAAATATTTCCATTAAGCTAATATATTGGAAATACACATACACAAAAACTTATATAATGTCAAGTTTTTCTGGTGTGACTTCCTCTGTATATGATAAAATAGTGACAAAACCATAACAATTTACCTATATTTTGAGTACTGGTAAATTACAATGCATCTTTCGTTAATTTTCTTGTAGAATGATGTATTTGAGACAACAGACCTATGGTCAGTATTCCAATAAGTTGATGATGTGTTTGCACATGTAACTTGTTGTTTTACTGATGTTTCAAGTAAGCATTTCTCTTTATTCTATTGTAGGAGATGGTAATGAACAATTACCTGTCTATTGGAGTTGATGCTTTAGTCACCTTGAACTTCCACAAGTCACGACAGTCCTGGCCTTGGCTTTTTGCCAACAGACTTATCAACAAGGTAGGTAACTCATTCCATTATGAAGTACTTATACTAAAATTGTAACTAACACATGTTAATTAGGACTTATAAGTAAGCTTAAACGACCTTTCAGCTAATCAACTTGCTTGTATAACCAATTGTAAGAAAAGGGATCTTTTTATTCCAAATTTATAAACAAGGCAGGTAACTCACTCTGAACTGTCAGAAATAATAACAAGGTAGATAATTTGGCTGTCACATATATTATTGAGTCACAAGACAAGTAACTCAGCTTTTGTTTTAAAGGTTTTACACTAAGGTGGGTATGTTGTTCCCTGTAGGACTTGAAAGCAAGGCAGGATACACATCTTTTTAATCCCCTTCCGCAAAGTGGGGAGGGGATTATAGGAATGGCCTCCGTCTGTCAGTCCTTCCGTCCGTCTGTCCATCCGTAACAATTTCTTGTCCGCTCCATAACTTTTAAACTGCTGAAAATTTTTTGAAATAACTTTGCACAAGTGATCACCATTATGAGACAATGTGCAGAGCCCAATTATTGGGTTGCTACCCCCACGGTCAAGGTAACTCTTAAAGGTCAAGTGTTAAAAAGTCTACATTTCGTGTGTGCTCCATAACTTTTAAACCACTGAAAATTTTTTGAAATAACTTGGCACAAGTGATCACCATTATGAGACGATGTGCAGAGCGCAATGATTGAGTTGCTACCCACAAGGTCAAGGTCACAGTTAAAGGTCAAATATCCACATTTCACGTCTGCTCTATAACTTACTAACTTGGCTTATGAAAATTTTTTTTTTTTTATTACTTTGCACAATTGATCACCATTATGACACGATGTGCAGAACCCAACATCCAGGTTGCCACCCCCAAGGTCGAGGTTAAATGTTCTCCATAACTTTTTGACTTTATGAAAGATTTTAAATAACTTGGCACAAATAATTACTATCATGAGACTATGTGCTTATAATATGCATGGCACAACATCAAGGTCATGGTTGGTTAAAGGTCAAGAAGTACACATTCATGTCCACTGCTGAAGGGGACTTAGCTGTCCTTCAGACTGCCTTGTTTCTATTTAATATAGACTATTTAAATAAGGCAGGTTTTTCATGTGTTACCTAAGACAGATGATAACATTGGCTGGTAACTCAGTAATTACTGTTTTGGCTTTTGAAAATGGTAGGTAACTCATAGTGCAGAAAGGAGTAAACTTAAACCGACTTTCTGGTCTACTTGTTTCAGGACAAAAGTTATTACAGAATGAACTAATAGGTACTCTGTTTTGCCTTTAAGGCTTGTAGCAAATTTCCCATTGTTTTGCACCAGGTTAAGACCACAAATATTTTCAGACATAAATGATAGAGTTTTTATAAGAAGATGAGTTTGTTGGGGTTTTTTCGCTTTAAGTGTGTGGTAATCTAACAAGTGGAGCAGAGTGGTTGTTATTGTAGCTGTACGTACATTTCCTTTGACCACAGGACCGTAGGAGATTGCTGCACCTGTTTCTGTATAATGTTTGACATTTCCAAACTTAGTTGCTGCTTCCTATTATTATTCTCTTTAACTAGAATGGTGTTTAAATAAGATTTACATTTGTTGATCTTGGTAAATAATACAGTGTTAGAGAAAGAAGTTGATCCAATTACAAAGACTATTTCCCCCCCAACTCTTTGATTGACAGGTTGTATGTTTTTTTCCTAAATTTCGGGTCGTAACCTCTAGGCATCATTACAACTCATAAAGATTAAGTAATCAATTCTGTTATTATAATGTCTTTAACATAATAATTAGATGTTTGAAACCAGGGAACAGATGTAAGATGTGTTAATTTTAATTGATATTTGTTTGGAAATATGCTAACAAAAACAGAGATTAACAAAACTGCAGACTAGTTAGGTTATTTTTTTTCTACCTTTCTTCTAACAGACCTCGAGGTGAAGCTGAATTACTTGTTTTCAATGTTGCTTTAACCTTAAATGTGATGTAAAGCCTATCTCAAGCAAATACTGGTAAGATTCTGAAAGTGCTGTTCTGAAAATGTAAAAATGACAAAGCCAAGAAAACTGTTGATTTCCAAAATCAATAAAAATGCAAAGTTTATGGTACATGCTTTTGTCATGAATCTTTCACAATTAAAAGAATAT
The DNA here is from genome assembly GCA_012932295.1 of Cyclina sinensis. Lineage (NCBI taxonomy): Eukaryota > Metazoa > Mollusca > Bivalvia > Venerida > Veneridae > Cyclina > Cyclina sinensis. The sequence goes on along the minus strand of JAAONU010000001.1, from coordinate 39,599,941 downwards.
TTACTGAGATCTGCAGTATTTTGATATCTGCAGCAGTTCACAGAAGTAACCATAGAATTTTGTGGGCTATGTAAGTGCATGAGTCGTTTTTTTGTATATTAAGATTAAGATATAACCTGAGGGAGCAAGATAATAAAGCAATAGAAAATAGAAATAAGTAATCACAATGGCTTAAAGTAACATACTCTAAATTTACTGGAAGAAATACTGCATATCTATTTTACTGGCTTATGTGATGAAAAATGAAAAGTAATTGATAATTTATAGAAGAATGTTGGTTAAAAAAGATTTCTTGTAGGCATTAAATGATTTAGTCACTAAAATGTGTTCCTTTGGAATAAATGGCTATGTACTTAAGAATGATACAACAACAGCTCTCTGTATGAAAACTAATACAGATGTATTCAGATTACCTTATTCTACTTCGATTTTTTTACAGATACCTTGACAATTCAGTGTTAATCACATTTACTTGATTTTAAAGAAAATGGAATTTTTGAAATTTTAGGGCATGCCTCCTTAAGACAGTGAAGTCTTGGACTCTGTTCTGTTTGATTACATAAAATGTCATCACAAACTTGTAGTTCTTGTATTATGACAGAGATAGTCTTGCTGTGTCTGAATGTTACATAAATTAGAAAGGATCTCAAATGTGCATTTACTTTTTGAGATAGATCTTTCTCTTGAAGATGCAGTTGTGTGACATTTTGTGCACATGGGAGAAACCCTACCTTTTATCTATGGATCAGCATGTCTAAGTGCTAGTTCCTAAGAGATTTATGAAATGCAGTGAAATTCATGTTTTACATACATTTTTTAGCTAATTAGGAATAATTCCAGCTTCAGAGGGAGCACATTTAATCCCTTTTTATTGGTAATGAATCCCTTTTTATAGCAAATAAAGCCTTTTTCTCATTTGTACTGACAGAAAGAATTTACAGTAAGAGTTCTTATTATAAAGACTATCATGTATGTTACAATGGTGTGTCTTAATTTGTGGCCCCTCAGACCCCTAAAACATAAAGTGCCACTTCTTGACATGCTCATGAAAGTTATTTTCCAATAAACATCTTGTTTTTTTTCCATTCTGCTTAAATGGTCTGATTTAGTAGCTTTTAAAATATTGCAAAAATAGTTCAGAACGTACATACATTTTTTTGGGAAGGGGCAGGGCTTTGGGGAGGGGCTCGAACAGTTGGAGTAAACCTTTTGCTTGGTGAAGTATGTGACCGTTTATCTTCGTTTAAACACTAGTAGTGCTTTCAGTATATATGTAAAAGAAAGTTTGTCACAACAACAGGAAAATCATCTCCTTCGCCAAACACTTTTTAAAGAAATAACTGCTAATGTTTTACTGACATGGTAGCCCAGTAAAATCAGGTAGAAAGGATTTTTTCATAATGAATTGTCTCTGCTAATATAGATCTTATTTATTCTGAAATTTAATACTTTGTTTTCCTCATTTTGCTAATTTTTGTATGATTTTTAAAATATTCTGAGTGGTCATGTTACCAGAAAGATTTAAGGTATATGGTCCATAATGCTGCACCTCCACTCTGAAGAGTACTCAATTCCATTACATTGTGTAAGATTGAGACATTTTACCTGAAGGGCAATGGGTTTGAACCCCACTCAAGCCAATTTTTGTCATTTGTTTATTTGCTCTTTGTTTTATTCTAGTTTTGAAATAATATTTATACCCCCAAAACGAAGTTTGGGGGGGTATATAGGAGTCACCCGGTGGTTGGTCGGTCGGTTGGTCGGTCGGTCGGGCGGTCGTTCAGGGTTAACCTTGTCCAGAGTATAACTTAAAAACTACTGGTTGGAATTCAATGCAACTTCATACAATGGTCAAACACAATGAGAGGAAGTGCAGTGTCCAAGAATCATAACTCCATCTTCACTATTTTCAGAGTTCATGCCCTTTATGGGTTTTTTTTGTCCGTAGCAAAACTTGAAAACTACTGATTGGAATTCAATGCTACTACATACAGTGGTAAAGCACAATGAGAGGAAGTGCATTGTCCAAGAATCAAAACTCCATCTTCACTATTTTCAGAGTAATTGCCCTTTGTTGGTTTTCCTTGTCCGGAGCATATCTTAAAAACTACTAACTGGAGTTCAATGCAACTAAATACAATGGTCAAGCACAATGAGAGGAAGTGCAGTGTCCAAGAATCATAACTCCATCTTCACTATTTTCAGAGTTATTATCCTTTATTGGTTTTCCTTGTCTGGAGCATAACTTGAAAACTACTGGTTTGAATTCAGTGCAACTTCATACAATGGTCAAGCACAATGAGAGGAAGTGCAGTGTTCAAGAATCATAACTCCATGTTTACTATTTGCAGAGTTATTGCCCTTTGTTGGTTTTCCTTTGTATGGAGCAAAACTTGAAAACTACTGGTTGGAATTCATTGCAACTTCACACAGTGGTCATACACAATGAGAGGAATATATTTTCCATGAATCATAACTCCATCTTCACTATTTTTAGAGTTGTTGCCCTTTATTGGTTTTTTTTGTCCGGAGCATAACTTGAAAACTACTGGTTGGAATTCAGTGCAACTACATACAGTGGTTAAGCACAATGAGAGGAAGTGCAGTGTCCAAGAAACATAACTCCATCTTCTATATTTTCAGAGTTACTGCCCTTAATTGGTTTTCCTTGTCCGGAGGATAACTTGAAAACTACTGGTTTGAATTCAATGCAACTTCATACAATGGTCAAGCACAATGAGAGGAAGTGCAGTGTCCAAGAATCATAACTCCATCTTCTCTATTTGCAGAGTTATTACCCTTTGATTCTTTATTTGGAGCATAGCTTGAAAACTACTGATTGGAATTCAATGCAACTTCATGCAATGATCAAGCACAATGAGAGAAAGTGCATTATATAAGAGCTATAACTCCATCTTCACTATTTGCAGAGTTATTGCCCTTCCTTGGATTTCCTTTTCCAGAATATAATTTGGAAACTCGTGGTTGGAATTCAGTGCAACTTCATACAATGGTCAAGCACATTGATTGGATGTGCAATGTACAAGAGCTATAACTCTGTCTTCACTGTTTGCACAGTTATTGCTCTTTGTTAGTTTTCTTTGTCTAAAGAATAACTTGAAAACAATTTTTATGGAATTCAGTGCAACTTCATACAATGGTCAAGCGCAATGAGAGGAAATGCAATGTACAAGAACCACAACTATCTTTAATTGCCCACAACCATAACTCTTTTTCAATTTTTTTTACGAAGTATTCTGTAACTAAACTGATAACTTCCTCTGTTCTGTAGTGGTGTTTTGGGGGTATTAATCTAGCTCTAGATAGCTCTAGTTTTCATTGGAATAAAATTGAATTTACTTCATTAAAGTTTAGTTTGATATCATTCCCTCACTGTGAAGTGGGTAGGGTAAATAAGGGCCATGTTTGTTATTATATTTTGTTAGGTCTCACTACCGGCTGTGTGTTCTTTGTGTATTTTTATCACAGTCATTAGGACTTCATACTGTGACTGGTGACATATGACATTGCTGTTGTTCTAATGGTCAGATTAAGGCAAAATAATGGGTGTTTGTTTACCTTTTAGACCCATTTAATTTTGTGAGGTTTTGAAGTTAATGCTTGTCATATCTCAAAAAGCTCATGGTAAAAGTGTCTTATATTATCTATATTTGTCATAAGATATTATATTCAAAAAAATTAAATTCACTGTGGGCTGAAAAAAAGATTAGTAGGGATCATAAACCTTTGACATCTGTAGCTTTGTTGAAATTGTTGTGAGTGCAAAAAATATTTTATAAGCCTATGTCTTGTGTATAAAGATTTCAACAGCTGTGACTTTGATCAAGATCATAATCATTTTATATATACATGTATAAAATAGAATTGAGAGTTGGGGGGCTGTTGTATGGAAATATCTAATGTTTAGCACTGATATGGTCAACACTGTTTCTTATTGCTTATGTTGGACCTACCCCAACTGTAACAGCTTTTATCAGTGGCTTGAACAAGTTTTATGGATTTTAAATGTTCAAAATAAATGTTTAAGTAAGATCTCTAGTAAAAATCTTGTTTACTTTGCTTTTTTATCTTTTACAATTTTAACGTTCCTGACATGCGTCTGCCTAGCATAGTCAGTATTGACTTTTGGGCAGTAATAAGTTGAAGTAGAGTTACAATCATATTATTCACTTAAGACCCAATATTTCAGACTGATCTTGGCTTGAGTCATATCTATTGAAAAAAAAAACAACAACAAAACTTATGTAACTATAAAAGTTTACAGAAAAACAAGTTAGACTTGAGCATTTTTTTCTATTTTGACTGATCTGAAGTAACCCTAGGTTGTTTTATTTTTATTCAAGATATCTATTGTTCAAAGGTTGTCAACATCCAACATTGAAAGTACCACACACTGAAATAAACCAAACAGTTCGAGTTTTTGTCAGGATTTCATTATGCAGTCTCTTTTTGTCTTGAACCCTTAACCTATGAAAATCTGTTTGTGCATAGTTTTGACAAGCTTTTAAGTAAGAAAAAAATGCATGGTCTATAATTATGTCATATGCAAATGTAACACCAACTATCACCAAAATTGGTACATTGTTTTTACTTCATCTGTCAGTTTGATTACCCTACAAATTTGTCATTTTGACAAGTTCGTGCATCTGTCATTTTCCATCCGATTCACGTTCAAAAGAAAAGAAAAGGAGCAAGTTTAAATTCAAATTTTACATGTTTATAGTAAGGTCATCAATTAATTGCAACATTTGTTCATTTGTTTTTAGAATTTTAATTGATGTGAAGTTGTTTTTTGCATTGACACCACCCTACAGTTCTGATATGTGTTTAGTCTGTCAGTAGTTACTAAACCTTAACTGCTTATTTACATTAGTATCACAGAACTTCGAAGCAAGTTCACACACTGAAAAGATACAACAAGTTGGCACCAGTCATTGCTGAATACCTGTAACTTTTGTAACAGGCTGATGGAAAAAGCGTTGCCTATGCTCATAGCCAATTTTTTTTTAAGAGGGTGGTTTAATGCTGATCATCCAAGTTATATCTCAGCGGTCAGTCCACATAACCGGTTTTCCTGGATAACTAACAAGTAATTACCAATTTCTCTGCAAGTGACTGACTATTGTTCCCACTTGATCTACTCTGAATCAGCGGTGAGAGACAAATGAACATTAGACACAATGCCGGAGATTAATTGTCACGGAGAAATTTTGCCCTGCCCAGGGTTCGAACCAGGGACCCATGGATTTTTAATTCAGTGTTCTACCTATTGAGCTAAGCAGGCACACTCATAGCCACTGCTAAGTTTTGGCTTTTAAATCCTTATCATGCTAAATATCTAAAATGCACTTGTCCATCTTTCAATTTGGACACATCCAGTAATTGTTTAGGGGGTGCTTATTGAATGGCAAATAGTGCACACCATGATTATACTGCACTATAATTATGCAGGCTGATTTTGGTCTGTACTAGTCACACAGGCAGAGTCAGTCACTTCCAGCAGGGTAAGGTATAAATTATTGAACTGTAGACACAGCCCCAGTCTACAGAGCTAATAAGACTAGAGTAACTTTTGTACTTTAGTTATGATATGCACTGTATCTTTCAGTGGCCTAGCAGGTGATCAGTTGGTAACAACAATGAAGTATTTGCAGACTTTCAAGATATTTCTGCTAAACCTTAATATCAGATGTCAGCAATGCCAATGCATTGCAGATTTCTAGAAATACTGTGAAATGAGAATTTCTGTCTGAACAATCTAAGTTTTAAATGAGACGGATAATTGTACAAAATGTCTGTAATTGCCTGACATCATATTAATATCTAAATATAATTCAGGGTTATAGTTTTGTGTCTACTTTAGAAGTAGAAACAGCTATAAAATTCTTCTGGAAGAAATTTGATTAATTTGGACCCTACATACATGTGTCTGCCATGTAAATTTGCAATTTTATGCCTCAAGAGGTATCCCTTGGAAGTAAATCTAATAGCTACATATTCTCTAATTATGCAAATTAGACAGAAGTGATTTTCATGTTTTAGTCTGAAGTGGGATATATAAAACATTGAAAGTATTCTCTTTAAAAAATCATGAAGGCATATACATTGTAAGTCGCTGATTTGTCACCTCTGTAATGGTGACTGCTTATGTAATTGATTACTTTTGTAACATAACTTTAATGAATTTATTGTCGTCTTTAGCATTCTTGAAAGTAGAATAGATATCATGGCTAGTTAGCAGTTGTGACCTGGAATTTCGCCCCGCCTCTGTGGAGCTGATTTAATTATGATTTAATGCACGGAAATCTAGGAATGCTGGTAGTAAGGAACTGGGAGATTTTATCATTGACATAAGAACCATATCAAAGAATTACTGAAAAGTTCAGAATATTTGCTGCCCTTCAAAAAAACACAATAAAATGGCATCATGCAGGGTTGAACTCGAACATTAAAGTTTTTATGGACCAAATACATTTTAAGGACACTTTTATACCATTTTTCATTTTATAATAATTTGTACATATTTCTAGAACTTCTGCTATAGACTTAAGTAATTGACCATAAAAATTCTAAGTTTTTAACGCGCTTGCACATTTACCTTTCCTACTGTACAGAAAATGTAATAACCTGACAAGTTGAAACTGATTATTTGTTCTTTAAATGCATGGTTTGCATATTTGAAATATTAATCATAAAACTACAAGGTTTTTCTGTCTTTATGTTAATGGACTTAATGTATCCTGTAAACAGATGCAGAATTGTGGTGTGAAAAGAAAGCAGAATAGTTAGAATGTTTCCAGCATAGTGGCAATAACATTGTTTTCCACCAACAGCAGTAGTCAAAAAAATTTAAGTGACATCTTGAGCATATTCCGAGATACTTTTGTTTTTGGTCAAAATCTCACAATATCTTGACTCGTGTACAATTAATTGGACTGCGTAGGCACAGTGATTGAAATTAAGTGGTCTTACACCTAAAAACTCAGAAGCCAGAAACAGAGTATATGTATATATATATATATATATATATCATGAGAGTTATTAAGGGCATAGGTGTAACACACCTAAATTTTTGTCAAGTGCCAGTGTTTTCCACCTTTGGTTTCGTATCATAAATTGTTTCGGAAGTCTAAATTTTGTCATTGCATTATAATGTAGCTTATAGTGGGTTTAATCTGACAAACTTAATTTTTGATAGTTTTTATTCATGCAAGATCCACAAACAAGTGAAGATATTCTCAATAAAACAAGAAGTTTAGTCTGTCTACCCGCAAAGTATCAGTTTTGTTTGTCGAAGAAGTGTTTGTCAAGTTCCAAAAAACACTGAAAAATAATTTTTTGAACTTTGGAAGTGACTGTTGGCATAGCTCTTAAACTTATTTCAGTCATAGTTCCTGTCTAGCGATAATTTATCTGGTAAGAAGTGTGTAAAGTAATCTATTTCAACTATGATAATGTTTGACAAATAAATTTCCGATCGTTTTAAATGTTTACTATTATACAACAGCAGCTGCCAAAGAACAGTGATAAAGTTGCTGTATCTGTAACATTTTTTGTAAAAAACATGTAACTGGGTGTTAAATAAATTTTGTAAAGTTATCAGGGTATCGAAAAACAGAGAATTTCTCAACTATGCATGTTGTGGGTGACAGATAAGTATCATAGATCTAAGATCTGCATACACCCGGCAAAAACATGCCAGATACGGCAATTATTTATAGTAACTATTTTAATGAGAATGCCCAGACAATTTCATGATACTGATAAATGTAAAAGATAGTAAGTATAACAGGGTTCATTAATTACTCATTTGAGAAAAATTTACAATCAAATCTCACAATATCAGAAACTCAGCTCACTTTACATAGCATTTCCTTGGTACAATCTTAAAATTGATGTAAATTGGCAATTGTTACACGTTTCTGCTTACTAGAAAATATGCAGTTAACTAACTGATGGACATAAATAATATTTTTGATACTGAACAAGGACTAATTATTTTGTTGTTATAATCTTTATGACAAGTTTGAATGTGGTACAGTCATGGTTCAATGAATCTTGGCAATGTATGTTTGAGAACAAGGACCAGATTGAATCCAGGCCATATTTGCTTAGAAACAAGTTTTGATCTTGATCACATGGGTGCAGAAATGATCACCTAGATGCAGAAATGATCACATGGTTGCAGCATTTATCCATAGGAGCAGACATGATCACATGGATGCAGAAATGTTCAAAGTGTTGCAGCAATGATCACATGGTTGCTGCGAATACATGGGAGCAAAAATGATCAAATGCATGCAGAAGTGTTCACTTGATTGTAGAAATGAACACATGGATGCAGAAATGATCACTTGAATGCAGAAATGATCACATGGGATTAGAAATGATCACATTGATGCAGACATGATCAATTGGTTGCAGCAATGTTCACTTGATTGCAGAAATGAATGCATAGATGCAGAAATGATCACATGGATGCAGAAATGATCACATTGGTACAGAAATGACAACATGGATGCAGATATGATCACATGGGTGCAGAAATGATCACATGGGTACAGAAATAGTCGTATGGTTGCAGAAATGAACATATGGGAGCAGAAGATATGACATGATTGCAGAAATGATCACATGGGAGCAGAAGTTATCACATTGGAGCAGAAATTATCACATGGTTGCAGAAATGATCAGTTGGTTGCAGAAATGTTCACTTGATTGCAGAAATGAATGCATAGATGCAGAAATGATCACGTGGATGCAGAAATGATCACATTGGTATAGAAATGATGACATGGATGCAGATATGATCACATGGGTGCAGAAATTATCACATGGGTACAGAAATAATCGTATGGTTGCAGCAATGAACATATGGGAACAGAAGTTATGACATGATTGCAGAAATGAACACATGAGAGCAGAAGTTATCACATTGGAGCAGAAATTATCACATGGATGCAGAAATGATCAGTTAATTAGTTGCACAAATGTTCACTTGATTGCAGAAATGAATGCATAGATGCAGAAATGATCACGTGGATGCAGAAATGATCACATTGGTACAGAAATGATGAAATGGATGCAGATATGATCACATGGGTGCAGAAATGATCACATGGGTACAGAAATATTCGCATGATTGCAGAAATGAACATTTGGGAGCAGAAGTTATGACATGATTGCAGAAATGATCACATGGGTGCTGAAATGATCACATTGGAGCAGAAATTATCACATGGTTGCAGAAATGATCACATGGGAGCAGAAATTATCACATAGGTGTAGAAATGATCACTTGTGGGCACAAATGATCACATTGGAGCAGAAATTATCACATAGTTGCAGAATTTTTTACATGGGAGCAGAACCAAGGTCAAGTCTGAAGCTTAGCAATGTGGGCACAGCTAACCAAGTTCGACAGTGGTCCTGAAGTTTTCCAAAGAAATTCCAGTTTGACTCATTGTGTTATAAGAAAACTGATGTCATCAGTTTTTACTGTATTTTTTTGTCATGTGATCAGGTGATTGATAGTTGATATCTTCCTTCAGCTGTTCAAGGAATATAGGTATTTACCTGATTTAAAAATGTGCAATTTGATTGATAAAAAGTTTCATTTCCATGTTACTCCATAATGGTTAACCCTTGCAATGTCTTCGTTTAGAAACGGAGACATTTTATCACATTATATCAGACCTGCTTTTAGTTATCTTCATTTTTTTTAATTGTATTTCATTAGTTGTTACAAGTGTTTTTGCTTTTTCAGTTTGCAGAAGGCACTTTACCTATTTTGTGTACCTTTGTCTGATAGGTTTTTTTTTTGGTTTTTGAAATTACATTTTGTACTTTGAAAAAAAGTAGAAACTCAGCAGTTTTCTACTTGAGTGAAACGGTGTATTTTTTGCCATAAATCTGGGTTGATCGAGTTCAGAACCAGCTGTTAACAGTTAAGATACTGGTACCTTTCTCACAATTTCCAGCCTCCTGTTCTGCGACTGTAATCTTGATTGTATCGGGCTGACCCAGTTCCCAAGAAATCTATGTCATATTTGTAAACAAGTTTGCCGTAAACATATGACAATGAAATTAACATACATGTGATCAGTTGAACTGATTTGTCATCGGGAAAACTGAAGATGATGGAAAAATATGGCCATGTTTATGGGAAAATGTTCAACATGCACATTTTAATCGGATATTTCTGGGATAGAATTGTGTGTTTGTTGAAGGGCTTAACTTGTTTGATTCTGTTTGTTTGAACTGTAATTCCAGATACATGGATGCCAGACCAAGGATAAGTTTCCTGAGAAACATATCTACCCTATTGACCTGATATTAAACTATGAGTGGGAAAGCTTTTTTTTCAAAGACTTACTGATTGCTGTAATGAATTTTACAGAGACTTGAAATAAAAAGGGACAGACTTGGGTCTAGTGATTTTTTACATTAACTGTATTGCCATGCTGCAGCTTATTTCGAGTTTGTCTACTTCTAAATGTTTTATAAATATGTTTGAAATATGTAAGTTGTTTTTTTTTTCTCTCACTTTCTCTTGCTCCTTGTCCATAATCAGTTAAGTTTGTATTTCTCAATAGTAAACAACATAACTCAACATTTTTTAATTGTTTAAATATTTAACTTTGACCTTGACCTTGATTGATTCTGAATTGAAGTCAAATGACTGTATTTTTTAAAATATTTTTACCTTACCCTGAATTGATTAAGGAAAGGGCAGTTATCATAATGCTTATAGTGGCTCATGTACAGGCCAGTTTATTAAACTGATATAAATTGGCCAGTGAAAAAGCAAGTTCATGTACATTTTGTACTTCCATCTTGCCTTTAAATCTTATCTGCTGGAAAAAATGGGTACAGGAAAAAAAAAGGTCCACATGATACTGTTGTGCCAGACTTAATCAGAACAGTCTGTTACAGTAACAGTTCTAAATCATCTCATGCTGTGACATAGTTGAAGGGAACAGGTCTCATTTTGTTTAAAAAATTTCAAAGATTGTTTGCTTAGAAATAGAACATTTTGAAAACACCCTATGAAAACAAAGTCTGAATAAAGTGCTTATGAAAATAAATATTTTGCACTGAATAAAGCGCCGGGTGTTAAAAAGAAATTTGTAAACTCTCTCTTCTTTCACTGTCTCATTATCGTTTATCCTATCATCTCTTGTGTTCCATTTGAAATGAACGATATGAAACCGAATGCTAGAAAATTTCTTTTGCAAGAAGATGTTTATGTTTTCTTTATCTTTTAAAATATCTTCACTTGAAATTTATCAGTATGTTGCAGGAGTAAACAAAATTTTGTTCATACAATGAAGCTATTGTTCATGGTGGCATGCTGTTTTTCTAAGAGACAGAAATTTTGACATAAAATGAAATTTTGCAGAGAGAGAAACCATAACTTGATTAGAAATGATAAAACTGCTCTGGCTGATGATATAACATGGAGATTTTTTTTGGCACAGACTTGGAGATTAAAAGATGTGAAAAAAAATGTCAGAAAGAAATGATTTATTAAAAGAAGTGTCTTGCCTAATTCCTGCACATATTATTAGGATAATGGCCTTAATTACATTCCAGAATGTAACCACAGACTACCTAAATTATAAACTAATAGTTCCCAAAGAATGTAAGGTTGGTAACAGGTTGTTAATAGCATTTGGAAGATTTACAGATTTGTGGCAAGATAAAGGGAAGGTTCTGACCTTTATTGATTTATAATGTAATTTCCTTTTTCGATTTTAAATAAACACTGCGGATGGAAATAGAAATATTAAATTGATTACTCATCACTTTTTTTTTTTAAATTCCATCATTTTTTATAAGCAAAAGAATACAAGTTTTGCATTGTTTAAAATCTGATTTCTTTTTCATGAATGTTATAATTGCATAAACTTGTGCTTATATAGTTCCTTGCATCTGGCAAACATAAAAAATGCCACATCCATGCAGAGTTGACATTTACAATAAGTTATGTACAGAATAAAATTTACTGTAATAAAGTCATATGGATTATGATACCTCACCTAAACTGCCAATACTAAATTCCCATAGGCGATCGGGCTTTTAAAACTAATGTTACATTTTGCATCAGCTCAGAGGGTAACATTTTTTTTTCAAAAACCCTCCAGGTGTTATTGTTTTTTTGCACACCCTGCAGAAAATTCAAGCGTCTGACGACGTCAAAGGAGCTTATTGAATATATTGACTGTAAACATTTAGCTGAGTTTGATTCGACTCGTTACCAAACAAAAACAGTCCTAAGGTATATATAACATGATCACATGTATGGTTCGGTATAATAAAATAAATAACACACATCAGCAAGGGTGATAGAGGATATTGACAACCCGAAGAAACAATAACGTTTTTTCGGGTTGTCAATATCCTCTATCACCCTCGCTGATGTGTGTTATTTATATAATGGGTCACATCAAATTCAACTTTTATCATATACAACTAGAGTGGTATATTTCTGCCAGAGTTGCCGGACTTTTTGTTTTCTGTTGGCTGTTGAAGGGAGGTTATTCTTTAACAAAGTGTCAGAAATAAAACCAGCACTGTTTTGTATTCAAAATTCTCTTCTCTTTTGCAGATGTGTTATTTTACATATGGAACAAAAGATGTCCTTGAACGTGAATGCAAGAATCTTCATAAGAAAGTGAAAGTTGGTAACAATTCGTAAATCTCTTAAAATTGCTTCAGAAAGTTTATCATGGTTCAAATATATTTCAGAATTTAGTTTCAATGCTTTCTTGACCATAATTAATACAGAATGCATTGCTGGTTATCTACAAATCTTACAGTTAGCAGTATGTTATTACACTAATTTTAAAAATGGACTTGTCTGACTTAATTTGGACCAACCTGTTTCTCATTTATGTGTTGCCTGCTACAAAGTAGCCGGGACATATAGGGATCACTTCTCTGTCATCTGTCTATCTGTCTGTCTGTCCGTCACAATACTTGTCCGGACTACTCCTCAAAAACTATTGGTGCAATTTCATCCAAACTTTACAGGAATGATCAGTACCAAGTCTAATTATGCATATATTCGGCATTTTCCAGTTCTTTAATTTTTGCCAGAGTTATGGCCCATTATTTTTTATAACGGTTAATAATTTTTATTTTTAAAGTTTGTCTTGACTACTGCTCTTATACCACTAATGCAATTTTAATTAAATGTTACAGGATTGATTGGTACCTCAATTTACATTTCCAACAAACTGTCCAATCACCCTTCAATACAACTGCTTAATTGATTATCATCAGGCGACACGTGATCACTGATCACTTTTGTTAATAAAGTAATGATCAGAAAAACAAGAGTGCAGATAGAGCAACATTGCTGCCAAACATGGCACAGGACAGAGCAACATTGCTGCCAAACATGGCACAGGATAGAGCAACATTGCTGCCAAACATGGCACAGGACAGAGCAACATTGCTGCCAAACATGGCACAGGATAGAGCAACATTGCTGCCAAACATGGCACAGGACAGAGCAACATTGCTGCCAAACATGGCACAGGACAGAGCAACATTGCTGCCAAACATGGCACAGGATAGAGCAACATTGCTGCCAAACATGGCACAGGACAGAGCAACATTGCTGCCAAACATGGCACAGGATAGAGCAACATTGCTGCCAAACATGGCACAGGACAGAGCAACATTGCTGCCAAACATGGCACAGGATTGTGGTGTAAGCAATGCAGATAGAGCAACATTGCTGCCAAACATGGCACAGGATTATGGTGTAAGCATGCAGTGCAGATAGAGCAACATTGCTGCCAAACATGGCACAGGATTGTGGTGCAAGCAGTGCGGATAGAGCAACATTGCTGCCAAACATGGCACAGGATTGTGGTGTAAGCAGTGCAGATAGAGCAACATTGCTGCCAAACATGGCACAGGATTGTGGTGTAAGAGTTTAGCATCAGACCCCTTACCTTTGAAGGGGCTAATTAGGTTCAAATCCAGTGAGTGAAATACGGTACTTGCATCCCTCCTCCCAGCACCTAGAGTACATGTGCTAAGTTCAGAAGTAGCCACATGGAGGAGTTGATTTAAGTCTGCAATCTTTGTTTTATAAGAAGTCATTCTTTTATTATACCTTTCTCAAGTGGTATTAGGTTAATTGCTATCTTTCACTGCATGAGTGGGTAATATTGTTCACAGTTTTTGGCATAAGTCTTGTTTGCTTCAAGTGCTGTTACATGTAGTGTTATGAAATGACAGTTACATGTTGTTTTTATTTCCCTTTAGTTAGAGTTAGATGGTGAAGAAGTAGAACTCCATGATATAGAGGGACTGGTTGTGTTGAACATTGCAAGCTGGGGTGGGGGTTGTCGCCCCTGGGATCTTGCCGAGAACAAAGATGACTTCAGTCCAGCAAGGTATTATTTCAGTATGTCTACATGTGCTTCACTTATGAAAAAAAGCTTTCAATGTTGTAATGAATTAGACAGTAGAAGTGGTATCTTCATGTCATAATTCTAAACACTTGTGACATGAAGATAATATTTTACTGTTCCATGTTATGAAAGTTTTGAAGAGCACTAGTCAAGGGGTTAGAGTGCCTGACTCCAGATCCAGAGGTTACTGGTTCAAATCCCACCAGGGGTGAAAGTCTCCAGTGACTTTCCACATTTCACACTTTTGGTGCAAGTACTGGTTTGAACCTAGGAAGCAGTCATTGAGAAGGCTTAATATTAGTTGTAAGAACGTGCTTCCTGATCCATGCAAAATGAATAAGTTTAAGCTAAATTCTAAACAGTTGACAGTTTGGAAACATAAACAAAATAATAGCATGTTCCTAACTGGCTTTCCTTTGTTCAGCCACCCACTAGTCGAGCAGAGTGTACAATTATTAATCTTATGTAGATGCACGTACCATCACAAAGCAGAAGAGGGTCCCATTTAGACCCTCCTTTCTGTCTTCGTCTCACATACATATGGTACGTATCAAAAGTTGAGTAATTTTTGCAGAGTTTTTAAAGAAATCTCTAAAACTCTGAATGGTCTCTGAGGCAAACGTAATTTACACCTAACTTGACCTTGACTTATGCTGTTTCTTGTTGTATTTTTTTTTTTTTATTTGTAAAGAGAAAAAGGAATAATAGTTAAACATTTTTCTTCAAATGTTCTCTTTTGTTATGGCTCAGCTTCAGTCATTTTAAGGTTAGTTGGAACCGGTTATGTTTAGTTCTTTTTAAACAGGTAGGTTTTGATGGCAAGCCATTGAAGTAGGAATTGCATGGAAAAAAGGTATGAGAGATGAAAATCCTTCATAATTCCTTTTGACAAGTGTAAAATTACAGTTGCTGGCTGCGTAGCTGAGTGGATTTGGAATAGAAGCCTTGCTTATCGTGTCAAACGTTTTAATTGCTTTTTTCTTATCTTTGACCCATACTGTTAGGTAATTGTAAGAGATTGTAAATAAATGAATGGGGCGTTGATAAATAACTATGCCTCTAGAGTTAATGAGAAATGGGAGTTAGGTCACATATATTCCTGTAAAAAAAAACAGTGTGGTTACTTTTCTGCTTTTATCAAGTTGCTTTTGAAAAAGGGGTTATACAGTAAAATTGCAAATTTTGAAAAATATCATAAACTTTTCTACCACCTGAGTAGGAAAACAACCCTCTAGCTAGACTGTTAAATAAGGATGGTTAAGTAAAGCAGTTTTGTTTCTCTGGTACAAACCTATTTTTTGCAACAGTTTACTTTTTTTGCTCTTCCATTTTCGAAGAAAAAAGTTGAGCTATTGTGATCACTGGGTGATCATCAGTGTCAGCGTCATGCAAAACTTTTAACTAGTTGATTATTCATAAACCATAATGCTTAGAGTTTAGATATTTGGTTTGTAGCATTGTCTAGTGGACCTCTACCAAGTTGTCACAAATCATGACCCAAGGGTCAGTATTGGCCCTGCTCTGGGAGTCAGTTGATTTAACATTTTACTTATATAGGAAAAACTTTAAAAATCTTTTCTAAAACCACCTTTTTGTTACAGTGTTTTGTAATTTGCTCCTCACCCCCTCATTTGTTTTCATTTCTTTAGTTTTTTTGAATAGGTAGGTACTTGCAGCATCTTTCATTCCTTCAGTTTTTTGGATAGGTAGGTACATATGCCATTTAACACATTAGTTGGAATGACTAGTACCCCCTTCTTCCAAGCTTTGTTTGGTAGCCTGTTTTTCAGGTTATTGGCCCAGGGCCATCATGGCCCTCTTATGATGATTTCATTCAGCAGGATGTTTTACATCCATGATATTTATAGTTTTGTTTTTCATTTTTACTTAACAGTTACACAATATATAATACCTTATTTAGTTCAAACTTAAAATCTGTTAATATGCCGGTGTTTCCAACAAATAAAATGGCTGAGCATTGGAGCTGCTCTGCAATGCTCTTGTTTGGATTTTGAAGTTTATGCTTTTGCTGTCTGGTGCCATAGATGATTGTTATGCAGACAGATCTTTCCTTGTCACAATGTAGGCACCACACTGTGTCTGGCAATTCAACATCACAACACATTACATATAGCCTATCTGCTTTTATAGGTCTGATGTTTTTAGCTCATCTGAGCACAAAGTGCTCAGGGTGAGCTTTTCTGATCAGTCTTTGTCTGTCGTCCGTCCGTCAGTCCGTCCGTCTGTCCGTCGTCAACTTTTCATTCAAATGACATCTCCTCTGATACCAAAGGGCCAAATTAAATGAAACTTGCCTGGGATGTTTCTTGCATGAAGCTCTACCAAGATTGTTCAAATGGTTCTGGTCCATTGCATTTGTGGTTCACTGGAGCTAAAATTAGATTTTAAAAGTTGGATTTTTAAAAATCTTCTTCTCCGAAACCTCAAGGCCAAGAGCTTAGATATTTAGTATGAAGCATCATCTAGTGGACCTTTACCAAGTTTGTTCAAATTATGACCCTGGGGTCAAAACTAACCCCACCCCAGGGGTCAGTTGATTTTACATAGATTTATATAGGGAAAACTTAAAAATCTTCTTGTCAGAAACCACAAGGCCTAGAGTTTAGATATTTGGTGTACATCATTGTCCAGTGAACCTTTACCAAGTTTGTTCAAATCATGGCTCCTGGGTCAAAAATGGCCCAGCCCCAGGGGTCACATGTTTTACATAGAGTTATATAGGAAAACTTTAAAAAATCTTCTTGTCATAAACCGCAGGCCTAGAGTTTAGATATTTGGTGTGCAGCACTGTCTAGTTGACCTTTACCAAGTTTGTTCAAATCCTGGCTCCTGGGTCAAAAATGGCCCCAACCAAGGGGTCACATGTTTGTCATAGAGTTATATAGGAAAAACTTTTAAAAATCTTCTTGTCAGAAACAGCAAGGCATAGAGTTTAGATATTTGGTGTGTAGCATTGTCCAGTGGACCTCTACTAAGTTTGTTCAAATCATAGCCACTGGGTCAAAATAGGCCCCTGGGGGTCACTTGTTTACATAGAGTTATATAGGAAAAAGTTTAAAAAGTCTTCACATCAGAAACCAAAAGGGATAGAGCTTAGATATTTTGTATGTTGCATTGTCTAGTGGATGTTTACCAAGTTTGTTCAAATTATGTCCCCTGGGTCAAAATTGGCCACGCCCCAGGGTTCTCTTGGTTTACATATAGTTATATAGGAAAAACATGAAAAATCATTTTTCTCCGAAACTAATAGGACTAGACCTTAGATATTTGGTGTGGAGTATTGTGTTGAGAACCTTTACCAGTATTGTTTATATGTTGCCCCCAGGGTCAAAATTGGCCCCGCCCCAGGGGCCCTTAATATGTAAAAAAGGCAATCTTTAAAAATCTTCTTACTGGAAACCTCAATGCCTACAGCTTAGATATTTGGTATGTAGCATTGTCTAGTGGATGTCTACCATGTTTGCTCAAATTATGTTCGCGGGGTCAAAATTGGCCACGCCCCAGGGTTCTCTTGGTTTACATAGATTCATATAGGAAAAACATGAAAAATAATTTTTCTCTAAAACAAATAGGACTAGATCTAAGATATTTTGTGTTGAGTATTGTGTAAAGAACCTTTACCAATATTGTTGAAATGTTGGCCCTGGGGTCAAAATTTGCCCCACCCCGGAGGCCCTTAATAATGTCTGAAACCACAAGGCCTAGAAATTTAAAATTTGGCATGAAGCAAGCTTTGTCAAGCTTTTTCAAATTATTAGATTAGGTTAAAGGTCACGGTCAGGGATTTATCTACTGTACCTCATAGAGCCTTCATTTATATACCAATATCTTTGATATTCAGTATATAGGTTCCTTGCAAGGACCTCTACCCATGGGTAGGGTTTGAGGTCACTGGGTCAAGGTCAAGGTCACCATAGCTTATAATAGATATTTCTACTTTCTGTCATAGAGCCTTTATTTATTGACTGATATTTTACATATTTGGTTTGTAGCCACTTATATATTTTCAATTAAAAAATGAAATACTGCTTAACAGCAAACCTACAGCCAAAGTACTCAGTTGAGCGATCCAGGGCCATTATGGCCCTCTTGTTTAGTTGTTCAGCCTTTAAGCCTAATTTTGAACTGCATATAACCTGGCGGAAATCTTGCAGAAGGAACACCTGCAGTAATTTCCTTTGCAACAATCACATCATTGCGTTCATCATCGGGGAATTATGAATGCCAAAATTTAAATAATATGGCGGATAACCAGATACAAAACAAGTGTTTCAGTTTATACTTATATTATATGTGTGTTTTTTCATAGATGAAAGGGACTGGTATGGTTAAAATTATCATATTTTATCTTAACATGATATTTTCTGTTGTAAACTCTGCAAAATAGGGGACAAATGAGGGATAATATGTGCCCAGCCATGTACGATTTGGCGAAACCGCCAAAGTGGATGCAGATCAAAGTGAGACGTAGAAGGTGAACAACTAAAAAGTGTCATCCTATAAAATCAATTCACCTTGGAGGCGAAATAGTGTCACTACTTTACATAGAGAAAGAAGAATTCACTCAGTTTATGTTTTACATTGAATTAGTGCCAAAAAGATTATGAAGGGTTCAATTTTAAACTGTTGTATCTCCTTTTTTCCTCCAAAAGTACTTGAGCGATTTTCTTCAAACTTCATACTACACTGAAAGAGCACATTGGAAGGAAGTGTAGTGTGCAAGAACAATAACTCCACCTTGCCTACTTTTAGAGTTATTCCCCTTTATCTGATTTACTTAAAAAGTTTTGTCCAGAGCATAACTCCAAAAGTACTTGAGGGATTTTATTCAAACTTAATACACTGACATAGTACATTGGCAGGAAGTGCAGTGTGCAAGAAAATAACTCTACCTTTCCTATTTTTTGAGGGATTTTCTTCAAACTGCATACGCACATTATAAGATTTAATTTTTGAAAGTACAACCTTCAGGTAACTTCCACCCGGCAGGAGGATTAACCATGTGTAACATGGCTCTTGTCTTTATTTGTAGTTAAAGTAGTTTTTTGTTTACTCCTCAAATTGAACTTTGACCTATGACTGTGTCATGGGTACAACAGTATGTCCATATATTCTTGCTGCTTTAGGGTTTATACTTTTGTTGGGCAATATATACTTCAAAGATTACATGAAAAATGTCCAAGCGAAAATGACAGTGAACCTCTTGTAAATGTGACTGTAACATCACAAACTACCATATAACCACACTAAGAAAAAAAACTAGCAAAAAAAAAAATGTATAAAACATGTTTGTAAAATAACCCACTATTATCCGTCACATACAAAGCAAGGTCTTGCACAAAAAGTCTATTCAATGGAATAAAGAACCTGAATTATATTTTGCAATAAAAGAATGAAAGTCTTTGAAAAATATGTCTTATGTGAATGTTTATGATTTTGATTTAGGAGAGACAACACAAAGACAGATAGACCACCAGGCTTGAATTTAATGACACTGCTCATTAATAATTATGAAGGGAAGAAATAAAACAATGAATTCCATTGGGTAATATTCTGGTCATTAGCAAAAAGCAGCTAATCAAAACAGCTATCTTTTACCCTCCCTAATTCAACATTATGAAAGAAAGAGAAAGAAAAAAATGAAATAAAAATCATTCACACAAAGGAGAGAAAATTTTTCAGGTAAAGCTTACGCCTTTGAAATGTCAGAAATGTCAAGGATAATTGATATACCCATTCCTTGATGTTTTGTAAACATTGGATAATATATAAGCCTACTGACATGCATGGAGCCAGCCTCCCACAAAAAAGATAAATTGTTTTAAATTTGTTAAATCACATGTGCTGTGTGACATCAAAAACATGTTTTGCTCATCAGGCAAAAGTGAAAAAAAAGTGTTTCCTGATAGATTCTGATGAAGAAAATATTTCTGAATTTGTTAAAGGTCCTTTTTAAGCTACATACCGTAATGGTGTAAGTGTTCAGAATGTACCATTATGTTGCTAAAACCTTGCCCAGTCTTCTAGATCGTACCTTGCATGCAGGCATATCGGCTGCTTTTTGTGTCCCATATATGTGCCCCAAAGTGTTTTTTGACATGCAAATGAATAAGTGCCTGCTTTTTGTGTAGGAAATTTGTAAATAGTTTTTTCTTCGTTGTTTCCTGTCCATTTTGTTATGGCATGTACAGACTTTACTGTCATCTGGCAAAATTAACTTCAGGTTTGGATTTTATAAACTTTTCTTTTATCTTGATCTAAACAGTAGGCTTTATATAAGTACCCCTTTAAGTGCCCCCTTCTCTTGAATTTTTTAAGTGCCCTGGGAGCTAGATGGGGCAAATACGGTACATCTCTAATATGTTGACACAGTTTACTGCATACATCTATAACATGTTGACACAGTTTATTTCATGCATCTAAAACATGTAGATGGAGCTTACTGCATACATATGTAAACATGTTGACTCAGTTTACAGTATACATGTGTAACATGTTGACACAGCTTACTGCATACAGCTGTAACATGTTGACACAGTATACATGTGTAGCATGTTGACACCGCTTACTGCATACATCTGTATTCTGTAACATGTTGACAGTTTATTTCATACATCTAAAACATGTAGATGGAGCTTACTGCATACATCTGTTACATGTTGACACAGTTTACAGTATAAATGTGTAGCATGTTGACACAGCTTATATACTGCATACAGCTGTATTGTTAAGGCTTAACTCCTTGCATACATGCCAACATTTGCAACTGGTAGTAACAAGTTGCAACACAATCACTGTTTATTGTACGAAACTGGACAGACTTATGCCTAAGAGACTGTTAATGTGAAGTTATTGTTGTTTTAAATTTTTGAATTGAGAGAAAAGATGGTTGCCATTTTGTCTTGTGTAAACAAAACAATGGAAATGAGTATCCAATCAAAATTTGAGAAAGCGCCGAGGCTCTTTAGGGAAAACCATTGCTTACGGTACATACAGCTTCATGTACAGATGGTCTTAACCAATCAAATGTCGTCCAGTCTATCTGCGGTGTTATACTCTATCTTTAACATCATTTTTTTTACCTTTGTAACAAGAATGTTATGTAAGTTTGAAAGTGATGAGACAGGCCCCCTCTGATGTAATAAACAATGTTGTACAATTTATATAGATTAATTAGAGATGCAAATTAAAGTCAACCAAGAACCTGGGAAATAGATGATATTTCAGCTGCCAATGCAAGTTTGTTTATAACTGTACGGCTTGACAGGTCTGTTTTGAATGACTCGTCTTTGAGATTTTCTTGAAATGCACCTGGTTTCCCATAATGCAACACTGTTATTTCACTCTAAAAACAGAAGACATTTTCTAACAAAAAACACATTAACTTGAAGTGTATGCTCGTAAAGAAAGATAAGCATTTGATGATTGAAATTATGCTGATTATAATTCTTGTTAGAGGTAAATCTATTCTGTAATTTATTACTACATGTCAGAGAAATACAGCATTGATGACAGCAGTAAATATTAGTTTGGTGATGCATGACATAGTAAAGGCACATGTTAGAGTATACAGCATTGGTCAACAGTTCAGGTCTGTTAAAAGCTGACCTAATTGCATGATTTTTTCAAACATGAAAGCAAGATGTTGATAAATTCTTCAGTTTACAAATAAGCCTCCTTAGTCTAGATGAAAAATTGTTTTGATTTGACGTATCCATACCCTGATCTATCCTATAATAAGTCAGTATAACTCTGAAATAACTGGTGACCCACCATTCCACCACAGCAGAACTTGTGAAACTCAGACCATCATCTGCCAGAGTTTGAAGCTTAAATCAAACTGTTAATGGAGACAGCACATCTAATTTTTCTATACCCTACATTTAAAGTATTACCTTACTTGTTCATAGTTGTCTCCCTTTGACTTAAAGCTATTTGTTCGCATGTTTTGGTGAAATAAAGTTTTAAAAAAAAACTATCAAGGAAAATAAATCATTTTAAACCTTTCATGGCACATTTATTTTAGATAAAAATTTGTAATGTTATACAATATATTTTGAAATTTTAGCAGTCATAAGGCTGCTAGCTGCTGAGAAGTATTCCATTACTGTAACTATGTTAGTACCATTGTTTATCTTTACTGAATACTTTTATCAAATTTTAAATTGTTTCTTTTTAACACAACTTTTTGCTCTTAATATTTCACATTTTAAAGAATGAAAAGTTAAAAATTCGTCAGTGAAGCACAAACAACTTTAAGAGATGTGTTTTGCTTAGATTACAGCTGGCAGAAATTTGGGTTTTTGAGAGAGGGTTCACAAGGGATGGTATTTTATTGGCTGTTGAAAATTTATTGAGGCAGTAAAGAAATGAAGACAAGACAAATGGCATTTTTTATTTCTATGTTTTCTTTTATGGACAGATTGAAATATAATTTATCTTTTCAAGCACCCAAGACAAGCAGCTTTCAGGGTTTCTGAAATGAGTTAGGCAGATTCTAAAAAGCATGCCATTAATGTATCATGCTGGGTACTTAATTAGTAAAACAGGTCTACTAATGTTTTTTTTAAGCCATCTAATTATATGAGTAGTCATCTAACCTCATCAGACAGTCATAATGACTTAATGTAAAGCTTCATGAGTGTGCGGGTATTAAAATTTTATCACTTGGTTACCAGTAATTCTGTTGTTTTGCATACTTAATTAATTTATTAATAGTAATGTGATTAGTTTAAATTCAAAAAGGACTGTTTGGTTGATGTATCAGATGTGTTTGATTTTTTGTTTGAACTTCATTGAACTTTTTCACTTAATCGAGTCATCGTCAATTTATGAAGTTTGCGGTACAGATTTTTTATGATTTTAAGACAGAGAGCACCTGTTTAAAGATGATTAACACAATCTGGCACTGATTAAGCTTGAAGTGGAAGGTCTTGGTTTCTTGCATTTTAAACTTTTATTGTCAGAATGAGGTAAAGGGTAGATAAGTACCACTTAGAAAATAGATAATGACAACAGGCTCCTGGTTAGTGTAATATTCGAGGGTTTATTATGAAAACAAGCGTTGACTAATGAGGGAACATTCTATTTTTATGAGAGCAACTAAAAGGACTGTTAGCACCCACCCTGTAAATGTTATACTAAAAAAAAATATGGCTTGAAAGGTAACAATAAAAATGAGTAAATGTGAAATGGTTCAGAGCAGATTTATGCTGGTATTTTTTTATTTTTTTTTTGTTGGGGGGGGGGGGGGGTATTACCTTGGTCTGAATGCTAAGTAGTAAAAGAATTGTTTGACAGACTTAATTGTTAGTTAAATGTTAACTGTTATCATTTACATAATGATGTTATACAAAAAAATAGTTTGATCCATATAAAAAGCACTGCTTAACTTCCTAAGTTGTTAGAATGTTAGTTTTCATATGTTTTAGGTTTCTACTTCCTCTCATAAAAAAGGATAGATTAGTTTTTGAGTATCTCTCTTACATGTTTATGTCGCATTTAAATTTTTATAAGGTAAACAGTATCTTATAAGGTGATGAGATTTACAATAAACAAAATTAATATTATATTAAACAAAATGTTTCAGGTCACACAATTTTCAGCTTATGTATCCCTTTGTAGATTTTATATCCTTTGATCAGAAAAAAATGCTACAGAGTTATTGTGATATATGCTACAAATAATGACTTCAGATTCTGTATCAGAATATACCAAAAATTATTCCAACCGTTGTTCCATAACTATTTAAACAAGAGGGCTAAAATGGCCCTATATTGCTCACCTGATCATCAAGTGAAACATTCTGACAAAGTTTCATGATAATATGGTACATATGTGGCCCCTAGATTGTTAAAAAGGTTTTTCTAGAATATGACTTAGTGACCTAGTTTTTGACCAGACATGACCTATATGGAAAAAGAATTTACATGTCATCCAGAAAAACATTCTGACAAAGTTTCATGAAGATTGGGTGGAAAATGTGGCTTCTCTAGTGATCACAAGGTTTTTCAAGGATTTGACAAGGTGACCTAGTTTCTGACCCAACATAACCCATATATGTAAAGAGCTTAGAAGTTATCTAGTCAAATATTCTGACAATGTTTTATGATCTTTTGGTGGATAATTTGGCCTCAAGAGTATTCACACATTTTTATAATTTGACCTGGTGACCTAGTTTTTCATCCAACATGACCCATGTATGAAAAGAGCCTAGAAGTCAAGAAGTCAAACATTCTGACAAAGTTTCCTGTTGTTTGGATGGAAAATATGGCCTCTAGAATGTTCACACGTTTTTTTATAGGATTTGACCTGGTGACCTTGTTTTTGACCTTACACGACAGTATATGAAAAGATCCTAGAAATCATTAAGAAAAACATTCTGAAAAAGTTTTACTGTAATTGGATTGGATCTGTGGCCTTTAGAGTGTTCACAAGGAATGTGGCTGAAATCAGCTATTGTTGCAATTTCAAGGGCCATAACGAAGAGACCTATGGTGCGATATGACTGAGACTTTATAGATATACAAGTTGTTTTCAAGTTTGGTCAAAATCAAATAGAAAATGTGTGGTATACCAGATACATGAAATATACAGTCACATTTGACTGAACAAATCATGTACCAGATGCATGAAATATACAGTCAAATTTGACTGAACAAATTGTGTACCAGATGTATAGTCAAATTTGACTGAACAAATCATGTACCAGATGAATGAAATATACTGTCGAATTTGACTGAACAAATTATGTACCAGATGCATGAAATATAGTCAGATTTTACTTAACAAATTGTGTACCAGATGCACTAAAAATATACATTTTAAACATGATTGAATTTATAGCTTCTTACCAGATGCATGAAATATACAGTCAAATTTGACTAAACAAATTGTGTACCAGATGCATGAAATATACAGTTTTAACATGATTGAATAATAGCTTCTTACCAGATGCATGAAATATACAGTCAGATTTGTCTGAACAAATTGTGTACCAGATGCATGAAATATACAGTTTAAACATGATTGAATTAATAGCTTCTTACCAGATGCATGAAATATACAGTCAGATTTGTCTGAACAAATTATGTACCAGAGGCATGAAATATACAGTTTAAACATGATGGAATTAATAGCTACTTACCAGATGCATGAAATATACAGTTTAAACATGATGGAATAAATTGTGAACCAGATGAAAGAAACATGTAGTCTAAATGACTCTGATTGAATCATGTACGAGATGAATGTAATATACAGTCTAAATGTTATTGAATGGATCATGTGCCAGATGTATGAAGTATACAGTCTAAAAGTGATTGAATGGATCATGTGCCAGATGTATGAAGTATAAAGTCTAAAAGTGATTGAATGGATCATGTGCCAGATGTATGAAATATACAGTCTAAAAGTGATTGAATGGATCATGTGCCAGATGTATGAAATATACAGTTTAAAAGTGATTGAATGGATCATGTACCAGATTTATGAAGTATACAGTCTAAAAGTGATTGAATGGATCATGTACCAGATTTATGAAATATACAGTCTAAAAGTGATTGAATGGATCATGTACCAGATTTATGAAATATACAGTCAGAATGTGATTGAATGGATTGTGTACCAGCCAGATGTATGAAATATGCAGTCAAAAAGTGATTGAATGGGTCATGTACCAGATGAATGTAATATACAGTCTAAATGAGATTGAGTGGATCATGTACCAGTTGTATGAAATATACAGTCTAAAAGTGATTGAATGGATTATGATAGAAAGAAAATATGTTCTTTATTTTTTAGTACTTCTTTATAGGGAGAAATAATGTGATACAACATATGAACAATTTATCAGGTCAGTTTCAACTATAATATGCAGAATTATAAAAAAAAACACAAAGGTAAATGCACCTGTCACAAATCAAAATCTGAGTTAACAGTTGACCAGCAATGACCAGAGATGACCTTAGATGGACAATGTCCACTATATCTGGGTACAATAGGGTTTGTTACTGACCACTGGACAAGATAATTATCTATAAACTGCTGATTAACCATGGAAAGATTATAGTGTTTCAAATGATAGCTTTCAATGACACAGCTCATCTGGGCTAACTACTGTCTTCTCACTCCCAAGTATTAAAGAAAATAACCAACTGCATTTTATAAGCTGCAGCAACATGTATTTGATAAAAAAAGAAGTGACAGATGAAACTAAAGAAGATGGAGAGAAAATGATTGTAACTTATAAACTTGTCTTTCTAAGGTTATGTACGTAGTGAAAGATTTCTAGTAAATCTGTTGTAATGAACAGGTGTTATTTGAGAAAAAACTGTGTTTTGGTTGACTGGCGAATGTAGCTGTGTAACAAATATCCATTTATTTTGTTTTTTGTTCATGTGAATACAGAACCTTGTATACAAACAACATGTCTTCACTAATTTTTCGTTCTCCCAGACTCCCCATGAAGAATTATGCTAATGAATTAGAATACATTATTCATAATTCTGGCATTTTTTGCCATAAACAAAACTTAAGCTTGTTTATGGACTTCTAAACAAGTTTTTTATCAAAGCTGAATATATTCCTGTTTGTAATAGCAGCTGGGAGCTGAATGGGCCTGAATTCATGACAATCTGTCAACATGTGTTGCCTCTGTCTTGTATATATTTTTGTTCTACCTCTTGCACTCATGTACCGCAGCATAAATGCAGTATATTTGTTTGAAAATAGGAATTTTCTGGACTAAAGTATGTATTCAGATCGGAAAAAATGACCTTGATATGAATAAGGGGATACAAATAAATGGACCTGTTGTTATAGAAATATCAAATGTTTTCAATGTCAGAAGTTTTCAGGGTATCTGGACCCTTTAAGCAGTGACACAATCCATGCTGATAAGCTGTAGTCAGCTGACCTGGCTTATTGATAGTTTGATTAAAAATTAATGATAAAAATCAAGGACAAAAATTTCTTAATCAAAACAGTACACTGGAGGCGGAGAATTTAATTATCTGTTAATTTCTCATAATAAAAGTAAAGTAGAAAATTAATTATAACAGTGAAAAATAAACCAGATGTTTATTATTGTTCATGGAGAACAGCCTATTCTGTCAACTAAGATTTCATTTATCATCTATAAATTGGTATCTTCACAAAACTTTGCATCAATTTGTCTCTGTTTACAATTACTGCATGAAACATTGCAGTAAGTTTACATTTATATGTCAACAATTGTACAGCTGTTTAGATTGTAATCAAAAGGGAGGTAATCAATCATTTTGAACACATTGCAGCTGGGTAGGTCTACACTTCCATTTGTTTTATGTAATAAATTTTTACAGTTAAATCTTGAGCTAGCCAAAAAGCAAGAAAAGGTGCATTATAAACAAATACAAGGAATGTTTGGCTCATGTTTATATTGTAATATATATTTATTGTATGTACTTTTTATGACAAAAACTGTACATTTTATGTCAGTAAACTTTCTTTTTGGGTGTTAGCCTTGTAAATTCATTTTTCAGACTTGTGATACTGAAATGGACTTAGTTTGAAAATATTTCTTAAATTACTTCTTCAATTATTGAAGTTTATCATAGGTATTTATATTTCAGTAAGAATATTACATTATTCACACATATATTCAGTTTCTTGCTAAAATTGGTATACGTTTTATTATGCCATAAAATCCCAACAATTTTATCAGTGTTTTTATAAGGAGTGTTTTCAGAATTTTTAAATTAACATTTTTTAGGAGAAAAGATTGATTTACTGAGGCAGAACAAAATTATTTAGTCCACATAAGTGTGAAATTTTTCTGTAGACATCTGGGTGATATAACAATGTACAGATGAGTGATGAAAAAAAGAGAGTAAAAATGCACAAAAAATGCACAAGATGATTAGACCACCCTTTTGGTTTGCATTTTCATATGTAAAATGTTGATTAAGTACAAGATTTCTGAAATAGTTTTATTACAGAAGGTCAAAGGTTAAATTTTGTAGAGGGAAGAAGCCACCTTACAGGAAGGTTTGAGGGCTGTTTATAACTGAAAGGGAAAGAATAATATTTAGAGCTTGGTCATACCAGACAGGAAGTCTGCAGGCCATAAACTGTGAAGTAATTGTCTCAGTTTACCTGGCAGTCAGTTTACAAAAGACATGAATCATTGCACTATGCTATAACTGACCAGTTCTACTATTATAGCTTGACTGGGATATACTTGCAAAATATAATTATGTTCACATGAAAAGAACAAAGAAAAGTGTCATTCATGATTTGTTATAATATAATTGTCATGCAATAAATCTGTTGTATCATGATCATATTGGTACATCAGTAGGTGATTTGATTGGTTGCTTGAGATGTTCTGTTTGTTACATTATAAGAATACTTCTTTGTTTGCTGCCTAACATAGTGTCTTAAGGTAATGCTAGAGTTATAGCCCTTGTATCATATAATGGAAAGACATGAATTTTTTACTTTAATGTCTTTTGCGCCCCTGATCAAACTTGTTTTTTAGCTCACCTGAGCTGGCTCAGGGTGAGCTATTAGGATCGATGAATGTCCGTCGTCTGTCGTCCATCGTCCGTTCACACTTAGTTCGTTAACACTCTACTGGTCACTTTTTACCTCCAATTGTCATGAAACTTGGTCAGGATGTTTGTCCCAGTAATTACTCGGACGAGTTCGAATATGGGTCATCTTGGGTCAAAAACTAGGTCACTGAGCCCAAAAATAGAAAAATCTTGTTAACACTCTAGAGGTTACATTTTCAGCCCAAATAATCTGGAAATTTGTCAGAAAGGTTGCTTCTATGATTTCTAGCTCAGGTTCGAATATGGGTCATCTGGGGTCAAAAACTAGGTCACAGAGCCCAAAAATAGAACATTCTTGTTAACACTCTAGAGGTTACATTTTCAGCCCAAATAATCTGGAAATTTGTCAGAAAGGTTGCTTCTAAGATGTCTAGCATAAGTTTAAATATGGGTCATCTGGGTTCAAAAACTAGGTCACAGAGACCAAAAATAGAACATTCTTGTTAACACTCTAGAGGTTACATTTTCAGCCCAAATAATCTGGAAATTTGTCAGAAAGGTTGCTTCTAAGATTTCTAGCAGAAGTTCAAATATGGGTCATTTGGGTTCAAAAACTAGGTCACAGAGACCAAATATGGAGAAATCTTGTTAACACTCTAGATGTTACATTTTAGCCCAAATAATCTGGAAATTTGTCAGAAAGGTTGCCTTGAGGATTTCTAGGTCATTTTTGAATATGGGTCATCTGGTGTCAAAAACTAGGTCACACAGCCCAAATATGGAAAAACCTTGTTAACATTCTAGAGGTAACATTTTCAGTCTTAATAACCTGGAAATTTGTCAGAAAGATTGTTTCAATGATTTCTAGCTCAGTTTTGAATATAGGTTATCTGGGGTCAAAAACTAGGTCACAGAGCCGGAAAGTACAAAAACCTTGTTAATGCTCTAGAGGTTACATTTTCAGTCCAAATGTCCTTGAAATTTGTCAGGAAGGTTGTTTCAATGATTTCTAGCTCAAATTTGGATATGGGTCATCTGGTGTCAAAAACTAGGTCACATGGTCCAAATATGTAAAAACCTTTTTAACACTCCAGAGGTTACATTTTCAGTCCAAATATCCTAGAAATTTGTCAGACAGGATTTTTTTGATGATTTCTAGGTCAGATTGGAGTATGGGCCATCTTGGGTCTAAAACTATGTCACAGAGCCCAAATATGGAAAAACCTTGTTAACACTCTAGAGGTTACATTTTCAGCCCAAATAATCTGGAAATTTGTCAGAAAGGTTGCCTTGAGGATTTCTAGCTCAAGTTCGAATATGGGTCATCTGGGGTCACAAACTAGGTTTTTTTTTGATGATTTCTAGGTCAGATTGGAGTATGGGCCATCTTGGGTCTAAAACTATGTCACAGAGCCCAAATATGGAAAAACCTTGTTAACACTCTAGAGGTTACATTTTCAGCCCAAATAATCTGGAAATTTGTCAGAAAGGTTGCCTTGAGGATTTCTAGCTCAATTTCGAATATGGGTCATCTGGGGTCACAAACTAGGTCACAAGAGTCCAAATATGGAAAAACTTTGTAAACATTCTAGAGGCTACATTTTCAGTCCAAATGTCCTGGAAATTTGTCAGAAAGGTTTTTTGATAATTTGTAGCTCAAGTTTGGATATGGGTTATCTGGGGTCAAAAACTAGGTCACAGAGCCCAAATATCGAAAAACCTTGTTAACACTTTAGAGGCTACTTTTTCAGTCCAATTATCCTGGAAATTTGTCAGAGAGATTGTTTCGATAATTTCTAGCTCAAGTTCGAATATGGGACATCTAGATTAAAAAACTAGGTCATAGAGCCCAAATATGGAAAAACCTTGTTAACACTCTAGAGGTAACATTTTCAGTACAAATAACCTTGAAATTTGTCAGAGAGATTGTTTCAATAATTTCTAGGTCAAGTTCGAATATCGGTCATCTGGGGTCAATTAACCAGGTCCATAGCAACTTTGTTAAAAGCAGTCATACTCAGGTGAGCGATACAGGGCCATCATGGCCCTCTTGTTAAGTAAAACAGGTGCCAGAAATTTGTTTGAAACTTCCATTGTGCCAAATTGAAGATAAAATAGCCATCAATGCTGTACCTCTTATTCAGTCATAATCTTTGTTAATAAACTTGTTTTTCATCAAATCTTAGTGCACAAGATATAGTTCAGAAAAAAAATTCCTGAATAGTCACTTTGGAACAAATATTTAGTACAAAGAAAATGCCATTTACATTTCATAGCTTAAGGAAATTTATTACATATTCATAATTGGTATGCATTTATGTCCACATTCGTTACATATCTTGCAAAGCATAAAAATGAGTTTTTTTGCTTTATAAACATGATAATAAAGTTTGATAAGGATTTAATTTATCTTTTATTGGTATAAATGTAAGTCTCTGTTTGTATCAAAAGGCATTATAATTACAGTTGAAATAAGTAATTTTACAGGCACGGGGAATTGCCAATATAACTGAATTACTTTGTCATAATATGTACAGAGATATTACTTAATTAACTTGTTTTATAATGGAACTTCTGCAGATTTTGCACCTTTTGGAATCAGGCAATAAAATTGCAACCACTTGCATAACGAGTATTTTCCCAAGACTGGAAATTCATTATCCTTTTTTTCACACAGAAATGCATTATTATGGGAACACCAGGCTGAATGGATTAACTCTCACCCTACTTTTACATTCTTGAAATGGATTAAACAGAAAAGGGTTTCATTAATCAGTCTATAACATAATTTCTGAGCAGATTGCCAGGACCTGCAGATTGTTGAATATAACTTACAGCATTGTTGCTTATATTTAGTACTTTTGTAGTTCATTGTTCATTCCTACCACTTAGGTAGGGCTGTTTTAATCCTGTATTCATTTCTAAGGCCTGGTACCGAGTACACTGTTTAGTTTGGGTCAGTTTGATGCATCAGATGTACAATGAAGTCTTACTCATAAGACCACCTAGATTATTTCAGAATCATATAAGGGGCAGATCCAGGATTTCAGGCTAGGGGGTCATAAGATTTCGGCCAAATTTGGGTCCATTTTTCTACAGTGTCACAGTATATAATGTTTTTTTTTAATACGCTGAATTGGCCAGTCCCTGTTTTTTCACTATATAATTCACCTCTAAAAGCCGGATACCCCTGCGTTCCGGATACCTGATGATTTTGCCTTAAAAAATGTCAGTTTCATTGTAAATCTACCTCTGAAAACCGGTCATGACTTTCTCAGTATGCACACTAGAAAATATGCAAGCTGAATAAGACAAAAAGGATAGATCAGGGCTATATATTAAATTAGTGAGCATCGGAATTGAATGTGTCTACAATAACTCCTATTGTCTGGGAATTTTAGCGGAGTGCAAGCTGGGTGAAACCTCTTCTGGATCCGCTAGTGCATATGAAATTAGAAGTTAAGTCTGATTTCAGCTGTGAAGGACAGAGGAAACAGCAGTTAGAAACGCACATGGAAACATGGGCTGCAGCAAAAAATTCACATGCCTACAACTAACAACACCACCACCTTGGATCTGGTCTTGGTACCAATTTTGGTATACTTGAAACATACTTCACCTACCACAAAACTGTATTTCTAATTGTGCCTACCCATAGAACATAATGGTATCCTCCAAAAGTACAATGTTCAGCATGATCATTTGGGTTATTCTTACTTTTTCAACATTACAGAAAACACTGAAACATCCATACAGTCAGTTTACATTTCCAACAAACTGACCAATCACCCCTTTACACAAGTGCTTAATTGGCTATCATCAGGTGACACATGTGATCGCTGATCACTCTTGTTTAACTATCCAGTACTTCAATAGTCAAGCATGCTGTCTCCACTGACAGCTCTTGTCTCATGAAGCATTTCAATATCCCTTTCTTTAGGACAGTATTCAATCCAGATTTAAAGATGGGATCTTTTTGTATCTTTTTCAGTTTACCCTTTGATAAAAGATCTGATGTTCTTGTTTTGAAATATAAAGAAAACACCTGTACAAGGACCAGCAGATAAGCTGTATTGCATGAATATTTCTTTAAAAAAAATGTTAATAGTTACGGGTGGCTTCCTTAAAGTTTTTCATTTATTTCTGTAATGTGAAATTGCAATGAAAACAAGTTCAATAGAACAAAATTATGGTGTTCCATGAATACATTTTTATGTCCCTTTTTGTATGTTTTTTATTTAAAAATAAATTTGATTCTACAAAATAATGATCAGGTCCTTCACTAATTGGAAGAATGTTGTTTTAATATTTGGTCTTTTAATTAACAGACAGAATAGTCCAGGTCTAAAACCCTTGTCATCAGGATATTTGGTGAAATTTCTTAAGAAGAATTCTGTTAATAAAGTTCACTGCATATTCAGGAAATAATATAATTATGAAAATATTTTGTGAAGGATCAGGCTTTTATGTAAGAACTGCACCTACCCAACAGCATACAAATTTAAGCTGATGTTAAAAAAAAAATCCAGTATTGAGGTAAAATTTGCATATCATGTAAAATATATAAGGAAGGTATGAATATATTTGATGGTATGGAAAATTAATGAGGAAGATAAAAATCTTATATACATGCTCATCATGTTTGCCACATGTTTTCATTTGCCATCCTTTTGAATACGTTTAAGTCTGAGTTTGCAAAATCTTACTTTACACCTACATGTGACATTGATTAAAATGATAAAAACTCAGAAATTTGTATACTATCTGCATGCATATCATTTTTAGATGGAATCTTACAGTTTTTTTATTAGATATAGCTTATTTTCATAGATTTTTATTAGCCATGTTTGAAGACAGGAGCAGCTGTCAAAAGGATACAGTAATCTGAAAGCATGGCCAAGGACTCTCTCATATCTCAAAGGTTGTTACTTGCCTTATTGTCTTTCCATTAATAATGTTTTAGGAAAGAAATAACTTTTGTAGAAAATTGTTCTGTCTTTCAGAATTTGTCATGATGATGATGCAGCATTTAGTCTTTTCGGAAATTAATCAATTGTGGCTGGAGTTAAACTTCGGATTATCAGTTTATTTTGCCATTCTGACATAGGACAGAAGGGAAGTGACACAGTACTTTAAAATACTTAGTCTGTCTATTTGAGTTTATTTATCATTGGTACCAGTTGCCCATATGAACAACATCACCAAAAGTTAGTTATTTTAGCTTGCAAGATACAGCTTTTTATACCTTTGAAGGGAGGCATATAGTTTTTGAAGTGTCAGTCCATCCATCCGTCCGTCAGTCCGTCCGAAAACTTTAACATTGCCCATAACTTTCTTATTATAAAGGGGATTTACTTCATACTTGGACACAACACCCCTTGGGACAAGACCTTCCCACTGACCTATATTTGTTTGACCTTGACCCCTGAATGATCTTCGCCCTGAAGATCCAATTGTCCAAAAACTATAACATTGCCCATAACTTCTTTATTAGGAAGTGGATTTACTTCATACTTGGACATCAACACCCCTTTGAACAAGGCCTTCCCACTGATCTTTAATTATTTGACCTTGTCCCCTGAATATCCAATTGTCCTAAAACTAATATTTGGCCATAACTTCCATATTAGTAAGTGGATTTACTTCATACTTGGACACAACATCCCTTTGGACAAGACCTTCCCACTGACCTGTATTTGTTTGACCTTGACCTCTGAATGACCTTCACTTAGGACATCCAATTGTCCAAAAACTTTAACATTAGCCATATATTCTACATTAGTAAGTGGATATACTTCATACTTGGACACAACATTCCTTTGGACAAGACCTTCCCACTGACCTATATTTGTTTGACCTTGACCCCTGAATGACCTTCACCTTGAAGATCCAATTGTCCAAAAACTTTAACATTTGGCCATAACTTCCACATACTTGGACACAACATTCCTTTGGACAAGACCTTCCCACTGACCTATATTATTTGACCTTGACCCCTGAAAGACTGGTGTTCAGCTCAAGGATCAAAGCACCACTTCGGGGGCATAGACATCTTACAGTGATAATTCTTGTGTTTTTCATGTAATGCAACCATGTTTTTGGCAAGGAACATGTATATGTTTTTGCCAATTCAACTATGACTTGAGTGGACTAACTTTTCAATTGAAGTATGACAATGAAGTAGTTGTAATATATATTATATTGATAATTTTGATAATTAAAAAAGCACATTTTTGTAGTAACATAAAGATTGTTGATAACTTTTCACCTGTATGATGAATGATTGTAAATGAAATTTATGGACAGAATAACAGAAACATGGTCAGTTATGTAGGGAAATAATTCAATCAAATGTTCCCATTAATGTCTTATGATAAAAATCAGTTTTCTTCCAACATGGCTGATAAAATCGTATTTTCCCAAAATCATGTATTCAGAGTCAGAAAAATTAGTTTCATTTCAAATGTTTAATCTAAAAAAAGCCTATCATTTATTTTTCAATCACTGGGTGACAATAACTATTTTGACACCTAACAGAATGAGAATAACAGTAGATTTTAATGTGATTTGTTATACAGCATATTTTTGTTATTACTAACAGAACATGGCAGTGATAAACTCGTGTCAAAAAAATAAATAATTTAAGGGGACATACCCTAAAATTAACTGATTATGTTTGGGTTATTCTCAATAAAATTAAAAGTAATTGATATTTTGTAAAGAGACATTTTTTGTTGTTGTTTTTTTAAAGTACTAAATAGTGCTGTTGTTAAATTTGAATCTCTATCTGTTAAACCTTCATTCTGTTTTTAGAGTTGTGGCTCTCTTTTCAGAAGCTCAGAATCTAGTATGAACATATGTGCCTTAAAGTTCGTAAAGTTCTTGTCAACAAGATGGGAACAGTTAGTTTAATTTGATGCATATTCCAGGTGCCTGGTTTAATTGTCTGGGGGTGTCAGTTAATATTTCTGTATTATTTTTTATGAGGTTTTGATGGAAAATATGAAAACCATTTGATGAAATGAAACTACATAATACAGGGAATAAAGTCTTATTGACAGGCCTACAAATTTTACACTTATAACAGGGGCTGAAGCAGGTGTTCGAATATAGTCGATTGTTTCATGATTTCTTGTCATGACTTGAGGAGTGTTTGAACTGTTTCCTCCGTGTGTTGTTTTACATGATAACAGAACGGCACCTACCGTACATGAACATGAAGAAAGGGGGCGTAACTTGGCTCTTTTGCCATCGAAAGTGGCATAAGGTTCCTATGTTGTATTTTGTTTCATTTAGATTCTTTTGGTTTGTTTATTTTGAAGCACATGGGAAACCTTACAAAGAACAGAAGACAAATCACAAAATTTGACAGCCTTGGAAAATATTCTTATGTTTATTTTTTCTCTCTCTAGGTCTCAATCAATTATTTTGATGCTTCTATGAAGTTAGTTTCTGTGAGAAAACTAGCACTTTGCACATTGGAGATGTATTACACACATTTTCTGTAGGTTACAAACATGTGTGAAAGATTTTGTAATCTGACCACCGAAATGAGAATAACACTTGGGAACTGTCTGACATGAACAAATGCTACTAGGTGCAAAAAATAAAAGTGCACTTTCTTGGTTCATTTTTTTAACTGGAAGTGATGAAGTAAATGGAATGACTGGCAAGTAGATGACAGACAAACAGACACATTTATTTTAATTGTTT
The DNA here is from genome assembly GCA_012932295.1 of Cyclina sinensis. Taxonomy (NCBI): domain Eukaryota; kingdom Metazoa; phylum Mollusca; class Bivalvia; order Venerida; family Veneridae; genus Cyclina; species Cyclina sinensis. Next base: position 39,563,217 of record JAAONU010000001.1, on the reverse strand, counting down.
GTGCTAAAAAAAAGACGATGATGACATAACATTTACATTATACAAAATAAATGAGAGCAATAGTTTAGTAGGTAATTTTGGTAATGATAACATAGTCACAAGTTTTATCAGAGAAACAAATAATGCAAAACAAAAAGAAAAACAGAGAAAGTCAAGAGAAAAAAAATCTCTTTCCCGTTACACATTTAAGCGTAACCAGAAGAAGTTGATCACCACTATCTTTTTAGTTTAGTGTAGTTTGAACTTAATAATTTAACTTTGAATTGGAAACAAGTTCTTGCAACTTATATTCATTCTAATTGATGAATTTTTTTCTGGGTTTAAAGAAGTAAGTCAAAGGTATAGAAATCTCTGAAGTTTAGTTCAAACCAGCCTCCTTTGGGTCGGGTGTCTGGTGCTCTCACCCCTCTATTTACTGCTACACCTTATTTAGCTGAACTGGTTTATTTGACATCTGTTGGGATACAACTTGGATCAGACCTGTTTGATGACTGCTCCCTGCAGGGCTCTCAGCAGTACTTGTGCTGAAAATGTAGGCTAATATAAATACCTGGAGAATCTCACCGTTGTGGCATGGTCAGTCTGTAGAAAGCTGAAAAACTCCATGTCCTTTGAGTACATGTCTTGGTCATAACTCTGGAAACCATTCATTAAATTAAGGCACTCTACCTTTGTAGATATTTCAAGCTAGTAGGAAAATGCAAATGTTTTTAGACCATGCTCATAATATATTTGTAAGTTTGTGGCAGTATTGAATTTATATGTCAATTCCTGTTCAGAAAGTTAATCTGCTATAAGGATGATTATTACATATAGATATGATAAGAACTGCATATGTTGCCTTTCTTACTGCTGTTAAAAACGCTCGCTATTTATTCAGAAATGGACAGCTTGCACATACATAACATTATTTCTTTTTCAGGTACGATGATGGCCTGTTAGAAGTGATGGCCCTATACTCGTCATTCCATATAGCTCAGCTGCAGGTGGGCATGGCCTCACCTGTAACACTGGGACAAGCTAGAAACATCAAGGTATATTTTACCAATTAGGGTTCACTCTGATGAAGTATTCAGTCTGATAAAGATACAGTTGAAACACTTCCCTTCAAGTCTGCTGTGAACCTGATCATTCTGTGGTAGAATCATGGTGCTCTTTATGTCGCATCGTTCGTTCTTAGCAAAAAGTACTTCAGTGACTGGAGATTGTTTTACACTCTCAATATGCTAAATTGAGATTCAATTGTACTTAATGAGAGTATTTTCTTGGCCAAACACCAATACCTCTGTGTATTGAGAGTGAAAGTTTATTTAGCCTAGCCTTTTTATAGTTAAAGAAACCATGATGTAAGAGAGCAGGAATAAAGTATAATTTTTGAAATTTTTGTGGCTGAACTGACGGCAATAACTCGGTCTGTTGTCAATCCGTTGGTTAATAAAAGCTCCACACTTTTTGTGTGCGGCACTTTACACTAGACTTCATTGCTTACTTTTGAAGTTGAACAAAATCACAATATGTATCAAGCATATACAAAACAAATAAATGTTAAAAATTCGTAACTTTGTGACACAGTATACTTTGTTTAAGTATAGTCATAGTGTTACAGAGTTATCTACTCTTTAACTTGGATTGCCTTTAGGGCATTTGTAAGGCTGATATGTAAAATATGGCTAGTTAGCTACTGTGCTTGGCTTGATTGTTAGTATGCTGTACACTTCATCATATGGAGACAGTCCTTTGTTGTTTTTTGTTCCTGCCTAGATTTGACTTGTTTTTTAGCTCACCTGAGCACAAAGTGCTCAGGGTGAGCTTTTCTGATCAGTCTTTGTCCGTCGTCCGTCGTCCGTCGTCCGTCAGTCCGTCCGTCCGTCCGTCCGTCCGTCCGTCGTCAACTTTTCATTCAAACGACATCTCCTCTGAAACCAATGGGGCAAATTTAATGAAACTTGCCTGGGATGTTCCTTGCATGAAGCTCTACCAAGATTGTTCAAATGGTTCTGGTCCATTGCATTTCTGGTTCACTGGAGCTAAAAATAGATTTTATAAGTTGGATCTTTAAAAATCTTCTTCTCCGAAACCACAAGGCCTGGAGCTTTGATATTTGGTATGAAGCATCATCTAGTATACCTCTACCAAGTTTGTTCAAATTATGTCCCTGGGGACAAAACTGACCCCACCCCAGGGGTCAGTTGATTTTACATAGAGTTATATAGGGAAAACTTGAAAATCTTCTTGTCAGAAACCACAAGGCCTAGAGTTTAGATATTTGGTATGTAGCATTGTCTAGTGAACCTCTACTAAGTTTGTTCAAATCATGGCCTCTGGGTCAAAAATGGCCCTGCCCCGGGGTCACTTGTTTTACATAGAGTTATATAGGAAAATCTTAAAAAAATCTTCTTGTCAGAAACCATAAGTTATAGAGCTTAGATATTTGGTGTGAAGCATTGTCTTGTGGACCTCTACCAAGTTTGTTCAAATCCTGTCCTCTGGGTCAAGAATGGCCCCGCCCCAGGGGCCACTAGTTTTACATAGAGTTATATAAGAAAATCTTTAAAAAATCTTCTTGTCAGAAACCGTAAGTTATAGAGCTTAGATATTTGGTGTGAAGCATTGTCTAGTGGACCTCTACCAAGTTTGTTCAAATCATGGCCTCTGGGTCAAAAATGACCCCGCCCCAGGGGCCACTAGTTTTACATAGAGTTATATAGGAAAATCTTAAAAAATCTTCTTGTCAGAAACCGTAAGTTATAGAGCTTAGATATTTGGTGTGTAGCATTGTCTAGTGAACCTCTACCAAGTTTGTTCAAATCCTGTCCTCTGGGTCAAAAATGACCCCGCCCCCAGGGGCCACTAGTTTTACATAGAGTTATATAGGAAAATCTTAAAAAATCTTCTTGTCAGAAACCGTAAGTTATAGAGCTTAGATATTTGGTGTGTAGCATTGTCTAGTGGACCTCTACCAAGTTTGTTCAAATCCTGGCCTCTGGGTCAAAAATGACCCCGCCCCAGGGGCCACTAGTTTTACATAGAGTTATATAGGAAAATCTTAAAAAATCTTCTTGTCAGAAACCGTAAGTTATAGAGCTTAGATATTTGGTGTGAAGCATTGTCTAGTGGAACTCTACCAAATTTGTTCAAATCCTGGCCTCTGGGTCAAAAATGGCCCCGCCCCGGGGGTCACTTGTTTTACATAGAGTTATATAGGAAAAACTAAAAAATCTTCTTGTCAGAAACAAGAAGGCCTACAGTTAAGATATTTGGTATGTAGCATTGTCTAGTGGACCTCTACCAAGTTTATTCAAATCATGGCCTCTGGGTCAAAAATGGCCCCGCCCCGGGGGTCACTTGTTTTACATAGAGTTATATAGGAAAATCTTAAAAAAATCTTCTTACTAGAAACCGTAAGTTATAGAGCTTAGATATTTGGTGTGTAGCATTGTCTAGTGGACCTCTACCAAGTTTGTTCAAATCCTGGCCTCTGAGTCAAAAATGGCCCCGCCCCAGGGGCCACTAGTTTTACATAGAGTTATATAAGAAAATCTAAAAAAATCTTCTTGTCAGAAACCGTAAGTTATAGAGCTTAGATATTTGGTGTGTAGCATTGTCTAGTGGACCTCTACCAAGTTTGTTAGAAAAATGTCCCTAGGGTCACTATTGGCCCCGCCCGAGGGGTCACAAGTTTTAAATAACAATATAGAAGAAAATCTTTAAAAATCTTCTTGTCTGAAACCACAAGACATAGAATTTTAAAATTTGGCATGAAGCAAGCTTTATCAAGCTTTTTCAAATCATTGGATTAGGTTAAAGGTCACGGAGGCTAAAAGTAGATTTATCTATTGTACATCATAGAGCCTTCATTTATAGACCAATATCTTTGATATTCAGTATAGAGGTTCCTTGCATGGACCTCTACCCATGAGTAAGGTTTGAGGTCACTGGGTCAAGGTCAAGGTCACCATAGCTTATAATAGATATTTCTACTTTCTGTCATAGAGCCTTTATTTATTGACTGATGTTTTACATATTTGGTTTGTAGGCACTTACATATTTTCAATTAAAAAATGAAATGCTGCTTAACAGCAAACCTAAGTACTCAGGTGAGCGATCCAGGGCCATCATGGCCCTCTTGTTTCACAGATAACTCTGAGTGGGGGAAATGCTCCTATGCAGTGTGATGGTGAACCCTGGGAACAGCATCCAGCTGAGATCAACATAAAATATCACAAGAAGGCCACAGTGTTAGCCCGGACTCCACAAGACTTGTGATATATTTACCTGTAGTTAGAAGTCCCCAGGGTTTTTGACAGGTAATTTCAGCTAGGATGCCACAAGACTTTTTACATCTTACATGTAGTTAGAACTCCACAGGATTTGTGAGATCCATGATTAGCTAGGACACCACTTGACTAGGGGCATTATAGCTAGGACTCAGTATTTGTGACACTTGTAAGTTAGCACAAAACAGAATAATAAGATAGAATACTACTTAACCTGTGACATCATTTAGGCTAAGACACCACAATACCTGTTACTTGACATGTTAGCTAGGACATCACAAAGCTTAGCTAGGACACCACAGGATTTGTTGTAATTTATTTCTTATTACTTGATGCTTCCACACTTGTGGAATGTTACTTTATCTGGAACACAATAATTGTCAAATCAGCTGGGACACTTCAGGACTTTGGATATGATATGTTATGAAGGACTCTTCAACACAACTTATGACTTTTGAAACATCTAATTAGTTTGGATGCCTCACAGTGTGTTATATTTTTGATATGTCATAGTTTAGACAGAACCAAAGTTATTGATTTTATTTTGGCTTCTCTGTTTGGTAGAAAACAAAAAATATTGTAACCTGTTATATTGACTGTGATTGCCCAAGACATTTGACATAATCCTGTCAGATAGGACATGGTAGGATTTTGACATGTCCTTAATACTAAGACTAAGCAAAATGGTAATAGTCCAAGTTAGCAAGACCTCTATCACTACTATGCTAAATATCTAAAATGGACTTGTCCATCTTTCAACTTGGACAGATCCATTAACTGTTTATGGGGGTGCTGATAGACTGAATGGCAAGTAGTTCAGACCATGATCAGACTGCAAGGACATGCAGGCTGATCTTGGTCAGCACTAGTCGCAAAGGAAGAGTCAACTGGTTTCATCAGAGTAAGGGTTATATGATTTATTTTTTGTCATACTAGAAATAGACATAGGACAAGAGGGCAGATGTAGGTCAGATGAAGGTCATTATAATAGCTTTGTAAAACCCCCTGATTTTGAACTGGAACTTTTTAGAACCTAGAAGATTTGAAATGACTTGTATGATTTTAAAGGAAATTGGAACCTAATAAAAAGAAATGACATTGTGGTAGTAGTATTGCTAAAAAATGACTTGTATGATTTTAAAGGAAATTGGAACCTAATAAAAAGAAATGACATTGTGGTAGTAGTATTGCTTAAAATGTTTTGATTTAAATGGTCAGAGATTGGAGATATTTACCTAGTATTTAAGATAATGTACCTATCATTGCTTTAGTATTTTAGAATTCTTATATCCCTTATTTGCTTTATTTATAGTCTTATTTATAATAAAGATGAAGGGGCATGCCAAAAAAGCTGTCATTTTTGCATTCGTCTTTTAGTATAAGTTCATGCTGAAAGGTCTTAATTAGATTGTTATCATAACTTTTTAGAATTTTCAATGAGTGTCACAATATGGTTTTTAAAACAAAACTTTCTAAATGTAGAATGAGAGATTGCCATTCCAAACTTTTAGGCCTGTGGTAGGTCCATACATTCAGAACATATGTCAGTAGATGTGACATCCATGTGTTTTTTAATGGGATTTGATAATGTTAGCTCTTATGTTTTGTATTGTGTGATCTCAGCCTCTATCAAAGACCAGGCTTTTAAGGTTAATTATAAGGGTCAGTAGATTTCTTTTGATTGACAGGTTGATTTTGTAGTGTTGCCTTTTGTTCATTAACCTTCTTGCTTGTTGACAAGGTTGTTGCCATGGTATTTTGTAATATGTTTTTATATGTATCCTGTTGATTTGTACTCAAATTTCATGTCAGAATGTTTATTATTTTTCTTGACATATATTTATAATTATTGTATTTATTTGTAAATTTGGTACTAATTTATTTTATTTTTGAGCATGATGAAGAACAAAGATAAGAAAATAATTTTTAAATGTGAATGGTGGTATCTTCTACTTCTTGTGATTTGTAATACCTTTTTTCTTTCGTTTTTTTCCCCCCTAAATAAACAGAGCCAAGATTAAGTGCTATCAACGTAGGTGTATGAAGAATTCCATTTTTTTCACATGTAAACGCACAATTTTGTGATGCTTGTGTTGTATATTTTCGTATATATTTTTGTATTTTAAATAACATTGTAGCAATTAAAATACCAGTATGCAAATAGCAAATACTTGACTTTTTTTTCCAGAATGATTCATGTTAGTTTTTGTTCACATTATGATTCATAACACAACATTGCACACTGACGTAAGTTGTACTCTGCTAATGCACTGTTACTTTTTGTGTCTTTGCCAGGGGCAAATATTATCTGAAAATATAAATTATTTAAAACTAAGTGAAAGCATGATGATAACTGTTTTAAATTAAAGGAAATTGTTTTTATTTTAATGAAATTACTTCTGAAATAGTATTCATCGTGGAAACATTTAGTGAGAGAAAGTGTCTGTGTATGACTTAACATAATTCCTCTTCACTTTACAACACCCCCCCCCCCACTCCCACACTACCCACCAGCACAAATTCATAAATTTGAAGCATTTTAAAGCATTTATTTTTTCAGCTTTTGTGACTTGTGAGAATCCATTATTTGATATGTACTAGATTTTGTTTCTAAATTTGTTTCATAGCAATTACCTGTGTTCCCCCACCCCCCACCCCCCCAATCCCCAAGTCTTCTTTTCTGGACACTAAATTAACAAGCTTTTGAAAGGGTGGAATGGTCTGACTTTCTTTGCAGCATAAATGAATTTCTGTCTTTTTTTTTCCTGTGAAGATGTGATATTCCTTTTAAATGCATGATACTTTCAAAATTTATGAGATCCAGGCACATGAAATGGAGCCAATTAAAGATCCACCCTACTCTACGGTGGGTAGAGGGGACTACCTCAAGTGAAAATCTTCAACTCAGTAGAATTTTACAAAATAATTGCATTGTTAAAACTTAAGCCAGATAAGGTTTATTGTGTCAGAGGCATTGTGTTTATAGCTGTTACATAAAATATATGTTTTATCAGGCCCTTGCGAAGTCCCTTGAAGTGTGGATCTACCCTGGGTAAAAGGGATCTCAATGGATATATATTTGCCCTGGATCTTGAGACACCAACCTTTGCCTTCTAGATAAAGGTTGGTTTGCCTCTCTTCAAAGAAATCCAATTGAGATGTTGTTTGCAAGAAAAAAAAATGTATTGCTTACACCAGATGTATTGCTTAAAACACCAGATATATTATGGTCAACAGGCTTTCCATACTTTTTTTCCCAATACATTTGTTCTTAGATAATAAGATTTAACTTTTGAATTTTTGCAAGAAATTTAATTTCATTTCTCCGGATTAGACTGTCCTGTTTTAGACCAGAAAAGCTTGGTTTGTCATTATTCAATATTGTTTATCAATGCTTCCATAGAATTTTACACTAGTTATTTTGTAATTGAAGGTGCTTACAATTAAGAGTTTACCCCTTATTTATTTCCCAGTTATTTTGTTAAGGACTGACCCTTCTTTTGTTTAAACTCTTAAAAAAGAGATTGTTTTAGAAAGTATTCAGTGTTTGAAACTTTTATTAATTAGTAAGTTCTGCTGAAACAATCTTGAACCAAACACAGCATCTTTGTTGTTTGACTTGAAGTGAACTCTTGGATGTGAGTATTCACACACTTGAATGTGACAAATAATCTAAATTTTGTAAATTGCTTTCCCCTCCCCTCCCTTGTTTACACTTCTTTGATCCTAGCTCTTTTTGAAGAAGGGAGCATGCCCAAAGATTCCCAACAGTCCATGACGATTGTGTATGAAAGGAGACAATTTAGCCTGTACCCTTGATGTGGAAACGGGATACTACTGGTAAGGTACTTTAGCCCTGGTAATGAACAGTCAATTAGTGTCAACCCTATAATTAACTCTTTTCCTCCACTTTTATTGACACATGAAGCATTGTGAATGATTTTAAACGAAATATTGTGTAGGGTTTCAGATTTTTTCACTGATAATTTTTTATCTAATGTTACTTTTGCTAATGAGTTTTTAGGTGAATTTTATAGCTATATACAAAGGTTGTTTAATGACTTCTTTCATAGAAGACATTCCAGAGTATTTTTTGTGTCATTGTATAAGATTTAACAGAGTTGGTAAGATGAGGAGATTATGTACATGAGGGCATACTCAAGGTGATTTTTGATATGCATATTTGCTGTAATGTTAAAAGTTTTTTTTTGTATTAAATATTGATTTAAGGTTTTCTGACTTTAGCTAGGCTTTAGTTTTCCTGAAGTTGATACGGTATTTGATTATTTTTAAGGCCCTTCAAGGTGCATTTGTGGCCACATCTGAGTACCGGGTAGGTTGAAAGCATTTTATCAAATTCATTGTTTTAAAAGTTTTCTTGAGGTTACCTTTTTTAAGAACATTATGCAAAGAAAACATTGAATAAGCATTTTTAAACTTTGTTTAGCTTACCATTGATCAAATTTTACAGAAGATAACATTTGATAACGTTTCACTATAGGTTACTTGAGCTTACTTTCAATAAGTTTTTTTGGAAAGCTTACCTTTGCTGAGAATTCACTTAATTTGAGATTTATAGAAGTGACAACAAATAATGTGGGTATATAATTTTTGATAAGGTTTGATTATATTTTACATAACTTAAGGTTACCTTTGATAGGACTTTACAAAAGCTCACCTTTGATTACAGTTACTGGAGACTACCTGTTGACAATTTTTGTGTCATGAGTTACACTGTGTTACAAATGATAAAGGGGCCAGATGTTGAATAACAGTGATTTTAGAATCATGAGGAAAATATTTTTGCAAGGTAGTTAAGAAGAGAAAATTGATCTTTTGTTATATAGGTATTCAATTTGTGGTTGTTTTATGGTATTAGATTCCTAATACCCTACATCCACTCTGAGAGTATTCAATTCCATTAATTTGTGTAGGATTGAGACATTTTTACTGAATGACATGGGTTCAAACCCCACTCAAGCCAAATTTTTTTTCTCTAGCTTTCAGCAGTTTTACATTGTTTTGGTTTTAGAACAGTAACTTTTAAAGAATTTAGATTCAATTTCTTTCATTTTAAATATTATTTCAATTGTAACAAAGCTTTTCAACATGGTAATTTGATGAAATTTATCTGTAATTTCAGTTATTAACTTCTCCAAAACTAGAAGGTAAAAATATTTGGGTTTTTTTGGGCCTATTTGTTCAAAATATGGTAGTACATGAATAAAAGTAATTGTAACTAATTCAAAGCTCCAAAGGTTTATGCTGAAGTTTACATTTATAACATCCCACAAAATGAAGTGGATGGTGTTATTCGTGCCATGTTTATAATCATATTTCCTTTCTTCTAACTTTCACCTTTTCATTTTGTTTGCTTTTTGTCAGCAGTCAGTAGGTCTTCATAATGTGAATGATAACATACCAAGTAACACTTGTTTATATAAAAAACATTGTGTTTCTCTATACCTTATAAACCCATTAAGTCGGGTGAGGTTTGAAGTTAATATTAGTCATTTCTTGAAATTCCCATGGTAAAAGTGTTTTGGTTTTAGAACAGTAACTTTTATAGAATTTAGATTCAATTTCTTTCATTTTAAATATATTTCAGTTGTAACAAAGCTTTTCAACATGGTAATTTGATGAAATTTGGCTATGTGTAATTTCAGCTATTAGGTACTTTCTCCAAAACTAGAAAGTAAAAAATATTTAGGGTTTTTTTTTGCCTATTTGTTCAAATTATTGTTATCAAATTCTATTCTTATATGGTCTTTATTGTGTCCAAGTATAGTATAAAAAAGCTCAATTCACTGAGGGCTGACACAATATTTATTAGTATTCTAATTTCTGACTGTTTTCATGTTTGCCTGAAATATTGATGCACTGTTTACTGATAAAGATGTTGCCCAGCTCACTTGGCATTAACTTTGTTCATTTTAATTAGTTTTTGCTTTTATTTATGGTAATGTAATTTATGCTAATGCCAGTTTTTACACTAATTAAATAATTTTATCTGTACAAAATGAGGGAATTTTCAATACCTTAGGATATACAGTAATATTCAGTAACATTTCATATGCAAGACTACCTAATAAAGAGATTTTTCACTGATATATGTAAAAAGTTTCTATAGTTAGACCAGTACATGGCTTAAACCATTTTCACCTGGTCCAGGGCTTTAGCTGTTATATAAGTATTATTTTCTTTCAACCACATTGGAAAATAAATGAAAAATGACTCTGTTATGCAATAAGTCTCATTTGATTATAGATACCTTAATTAAAAGAACTTTATGGTAACACTAGATACTGTAAAACAAGATGGCTGTTTAAACTTCTTAATGATCTTTTTTCAATAGTTTAATTTGTAGTAATGAGTGACTTGATTTTGCTTAAACAAAAAAAATTACTGCATTGTGTTCAATTCATGGATCCTCAGTGTGACTTAAGACCTCAAATCAAAATAGATAATTCTAGTCTCGGCAGACCATTGGTACTTGATCAACAATTGACCGTATCAATTTTATGGTGTTACACATATGCCCTAAATATCTCAATATATCGGTGGCTGTTTATATTTGTAAGACCCCTAAATTTCAAGCAGTTGTTTAAGTGCTGTATGCTTGAAATTGGTCTACATTCACAGGTCTTGGTGTGAGTTGAGAAAAAAAAATGTTACCAGATTTTTTTAGTCATGTTTTGTATGTAAAATATAACTCTGTTTTAAATTTTTGATACATGTTCTTTGTTTGCTTTTTTTATCATCCATAATTATCATCATAGCAGCTTCTTTATTATTTGAAATAAGTATACTGAGTTTTTAATCTATTTTTACAGTTCAACAATCTACTTTGCAATACTTTAGATATGGATTGAGGAAATAAAACGAGAGTGAAATGCCGCATAACCTTATCCATGTAATTTTTTGCCACAATAAAATGTTGCAAAATATCTCAGAAAGTATCTTTGTTTTTTGTGAAAAACATATAAAAAATTTATTACCTACATGTGTTAAGTATGTTATACAAATAAACTTCAGATTAGGCGACAGTGGGACTGGGGTTATGCTCATGACCAGTATAATTGAATATAATTAAAAGGATAGACAACTTTTGATGGTGCAAGGTAAGAAAAATTAGATATTGAAAATGAATACATTGATAATTAATTTTGATAAATGTTACAAAAAAAATGTAACAAAATATTAACACTTTATGATATTAGCCATAAAACTGATGATAGCTGTTTAGATGACATAGTTCAGAGATGTAAAAATCATACTGAGAGATTAGTGTCAGAGAGATATGTATCTACAACCTGCTTCCCTCCCTCACAACACAAATCTGTAACACTTGTTGCTGAGAAAATGGAACCTTTTAAACTATTGAGCTATGCCATGCTATAACCAACATGAATCTTTGTGAAAAATGTTAAAAAAATGTATTCATCTGCCATTACAATATAACACTTCTGTTGTTGTGATACAAAAACTAGTTCATTTAATTCCACTTAAGTATACAGAGTAGTTAAAAAAGTCAGCCTCTTATATTACACTTATGACAGGTCTTGGTTCTTCCTTAATACCAAGAGCATTTTATTGGCATTTTATGAGAGTAGGTTTAAGTGCTTCATTACAAAAAAGTAAACGTACTTTGTACAGTATTAACTGTGCCCCTTTATAACTATAGTTATAGTTTTAAACATAGTTAACCCAAAACAATATCCTGAACATGATGAGTATATCAGAGTTTTCAAATGTCCAGTATAATTGGACTTGACATCTAGCATGAAATTGACCAGCGTTGTCCACATAACTGGTCACACCCCATTGACCACTAACTGCTCTGATGAATGTACCAGACATATTGTAGCGTTCCTACAGAAACTAAATATGACATATGACTGGAAAGTGTCTAGACCTTGAATGGCAGTACAGAACGATGTTTGACAGGAATGCATGGATTATGCCATGTATACTTAAAGTTTTATAACCAATATCGACTAACTTGAAATGACCACAGTATTCTAGTCGACGAGTCAAATTCAGTATTATTCTTGGTGATCTACCATTTTTACAGGCAAACTCTTTTTAATGAATAAAGTACACAGGAGCGGATCCAGGATTTCAGGGGCGGGCGCAAAATGTTCGGCCCGACTTGGCAATATCACATGGACCTCTAATTATTCAATTCAATGATGAACAATAAAGTATACATTACTTAAAGACATATTCAAAATAGACCTACAATAACACCTATGGTCCGGGAATTTTAGTGTGGGGGGGGGGGCGCCCCCCTCTTGATCCGCCAATGGAACATTAAGTTGGTGAGTATTCACACATTTCGAAATATAGAGAGGAAGAAAATGCACAAGTTAAAAATGGGAATTTCCCTTACTAAAAGACGAACGCTGTCTCGTGATCATTGAATGGTTTTGGAATCCAGGTTGATGATAAAAACAAAACAAAAATACTTGAAACAGAATCATTCAGTCTTTCCCCAAATCTTGAAGTGCACGAAGACAAAAAGCTTTCATTTCAAGGTTTCAGTTTAATGTCTAGTTACCTAATAAAACTGTTTCTAATTGGTGAGTTAAAAGGCTTTACTACTTCGGTGGCACTTCTTGGAACTTGAGTATACATAAACCTTGCTGGGTGTATTTAGATAAAGAAGATTTAACGGCCAATTACATTAACTCCGGTATAAATACATTCTGTCTTGAAGGGCCATATGTTAAATGTTGTGTGTTATGTTTCCTTTTTTCCCGCCATTTTTTAGCACAGTACGCATCATCCGTCCATGATTGTCCGTAAACGAATGTCGTTTGATGGGAAGGTAGCAGGTTTGACATTAATCTTTAAATCAGGTGTCTTTCGTCTGTCTGTCTTCTGGTCTCGCGGCCACGAGTAGCAGAAGCATCGCATTCCATGATCCAGTTAACGGACTCGGTTATTTGAAGAAGCACCCTGCTGAAAATCTTCCCGGCTCTGTTAAAACAAAGGCTTTGAAATTATCTCTAAAATTGAAAACAACGTTTCGAATTACAACGCAGACAAACTACTTAGATCAAAGACAGTATGTGCTAGTTTTTTTTATGAAATTGAAGCTTATAGAAACTGGGTGGAGGATTCCGCGATAATTGAATTTCCTACTGTTAGAGACCCGTTTACACGTGGATACCGCTGGGTAAGGATTAGCGAGTTGTTGATTCTAGAGCTAAACGTGGCAAGTAACAAAGTAAGCAGACGACATTATCAATTCGTGCACTATCGGGTGCTTTTATTATGGTATATAGAGTTAAAAGACTCCTTTAATATCAAAATATTACATAATATTTGTATTTCATGAGATATTTATTTCAATTCCCGGCATGCTGTAGTCTTTTTGGAGCCCTTATCTAGTTCTTGTAACAAATGAGACGCAGTTATATAAATTATATCAAATGTTTGCATTTATTAATAGCAATCAAACATTTTAATATTGTTGCGAATTGGTGGTTGATTAATTAGATTAAATGAGGAATTGCTAAGACCTGTCATTATTTACAAACCACTCGAGTCTGGAAATAAAATAATTCCAAAAACCACACAAACCACACAATGCACTAAGAAAATGGGCGGGAAATTTATTACCGTCTGCTGCAATGCAAAATCCAAAAGTATTTGCAATGTTTCTCTTTATCTAAGTGACTTTGTATGGGAAATTCTGCAAAGAAAGTTACCACATCTTTTTCATCTGAACATCCAAATTGATAAAAACATGCCTGTCTGTCTTTACTGTTTAGGGAGCACCGTCTGAGACATTTAGCCTATCCTATGAATTGGGAGAGGATACAATTTTCACAAAAAATAATGTTATCGGAACTTAAACAGATGACTGAACTATACTTTTAAAGCATCTGTGAAATTTTCAAGTTATCAATGCCGAGATGAGGGGGCGGGTAGGGGAAAGTGTCCTTAGTTACCGTGATTCCATTTTTATAATAAACACAAAATGCAATACGATGTTTATCAAACATAAAGTGGCTTTGGATTGTTTTAGATGCATTACTTTTAACATTCAATGTGGTAACTTTCTTTGCAGAATTGGTTCAAACACAAGTTTTGATTTGTGAGGAAATTTTCCTTAGGAAAGCAGAAGTGTTATAATTGCAGTTTTAAAACTAGTATTATGAACTTTCTTGTGACGTAACTTGACAGTAGAAGAATTGTTATAAATTTACAGAGATGAAGTTTTGAGCAGGTCTGTGATAGTGTCGGAAATGTATGAAGACATTAATTTCGGCAGTTTTGGTTTTCAACTTAGTTTTGCGATTTGATTTTAGTGTGGCAAGACAGCAATGCCCGTTTGGCATGGGAGAGTCTGAAAGTTTCCGCGTCGCGCGCTGCAAAATGGCGCGCTTTCTGTGAGAACGTCTGCTTTTACTGTACACAGAGGTGAAGAAGGAAGTCAGGTGTCGCCTTTACGACTATTACCGTCCTTTCACTCTACATCACTGTAAGTTCAATCTCTGGAGGAATTTTGATAAAAATCATGACTTCTGTTTAAATATTGGACCACTCCATTTCAGTAAAAATCCCTATCGTATGTTCACGAAAATTCAAAATTAACCTTGATGTCGGTTTTTTGTTTGTTTGTGCTATGAACGTAACAAGTAATAGCCACATAAAATTAAAACGCCTGTTTCTTTGTGTGTGTGTCAGTGCCTTAGAACGTTCAGTAATTTTTATTTCCTCTTCATAGCATCTACCTTACTACCGTTGAAACACAAGTGCAAAATACATCACATTTGTCTTTTCCCTCTACACTACAAATTAAAATCCGTACAGGAACGATACTTTTTTTCTGAATTCCTGACTCTGTGTCTGTCTCTTAATTTCTATAACAATGTTGCCAAGGAAAAAAGAGAATATCACAAAAGCAATTAAAAAGAAATGCTCACATAAAGATCTTTTTAATTATTTCGGATATAAGAAAACATTATCAGTCTCGCAATCTTGAGATTTAGCGCTTTATGTTCCACAATAATGCGATTCATTTCTTAAAATTAATATCCTTTTTATGCTTTAAGAGGATTTCCGTTGTTTAATGGACTGTACCCACGGACGTGGGGCTTTCAAATTGAAACATATTAATCAAGTTTCGCAAAGGTGAAGCGATCTTATTATACGTCGTAGATGGTTGGATCGGGTACCCCGGCACGTTCGTTGACAGTTGTTATTTAACTAGATTGATGAAAGCTGCATTTGAAATTAATATTCACTGTGGGGACAGTTATGTTAATCTATGGGCGACCTAAGCGGCACTGCCGTAAAAAGGTAATGTTAAAAAGCACGCGCCCGACAAATCGCTTTGAATGTGAAAAAAATGCCCCGACAGTTCTTTGACAGTTAACTGATTCAGTTTTGATTTTCTATCGATAAGATCTAAATTTTGGGAAAAGGAGTTAAAAGTCAAATGAAAGCGATAAGTAGAGTGTGGCATTCATGGTTTAAAACTTTGTGGAAGAACTTTAAAATTACTCTAACTAACCCTTTATTCTTGGGCTTACTAAAACCCGTACTCTTAATTCATATTTCATGGACTATTTGGGAAGTAGTCTGCAGAATCGCGCCAGTTCATGTCAAGTTCCTTATCAATGATAGATAACAAGCAAGGCAAATTCACATGATGTCTATTTCGAGGGTGGCAACGCGGTTAAACAATGCAATTCCAGAAAAAGCTCTCAATTTGTCACATGAGACAAAATACATCATGGTATACGTCAGAACTAGGCAACAATGTTTGCAGAATGCAATAGAGTATTACCATTCAAACCTCTTTGATAAAGATATTTTGTTGGAAACAAACGTGTACACTATGATTGTGTCTGCTACGAAAGAAAACTCCATTGGTGTACAAGGTGAAATCAAAATTCCATTTTACTATTAAAGTAAAATGATGACGTCATACATGTTTTGATTACAACTGACATGTTCCTCATCATTCTTCTTTCTTCGCGATTAATACTGCGAGCAAAACAAAATATGGCCAATTAATATTTTTATATTCCCGTTTGCCCTTTGTATGTTTGAATTCTACAGGACCTTTGTTCATGAAACTCAACTCCTCTTTACACCTCTGATTCATATGTAGGCCCACGTGGCGCCGGGAACAGCGCGTGCTCAAGTTTCAGTGTTTCAAAATGTTGATACTTTTCACAAACTCATCTTCAATCATAACCAGTGAATCAAATCTCCTTAATAACATATCTTGGACAATGAATCTTTATCTAGCAATTCAAACAGACGACCTCTAGGATAATGTTTTGCTTTTTCTGAATTCAAATCCACCACAGTTGAACGCGCTGTTAGTAATGAGATACTAAGATTGATGAACTAAATGTTGCAGAAGATTTTTGTTTGAGCATTTCGGCAAAAAAACGTACAAGGTTGAGAGAATAACCCGTTGGCAAACTGCTGTATAATCAATAGGTTTTAGGTTGGGTTTTTAAACCTCTATCATTTATTTTTATTAAATTTTTTATTGGACTTTTTTATGTAAATGTAAAATTAATGTAGTTGGGAAGAAGTGGCTGAAACAGTTATGGTGTTGTTCCATCTAGAGACAGCATACATGCACGTAGATTTGTCATACAAGGTAATAGGAATCAGTCTTGTTCTTGTTCATACAAGGTAATAGAAATCAGTCTTGTTCATACAAGGTAATAGGAATCAGTCTTGTTCTTGTTCATACAAGGTAATAGGAATCAGTCTTGTTCATACAAGGTAATAGGAATCAGTCTTGTTCATACAAGGAAATAGGAATCAGTCTTGTTCATACAAGGAAATAGGAATCAGTCTTGTTCATACAAGGAAATAGGAATCAGTCTTGTTCTTGTTCATACAAGGTAATAGGAATCAGTCTTGTTCTTGTTCATACAAGGTAATAGGAATCAGTCTTGTTCATACAAGGTAATAGAAATCAGTCTTGTTCATACAAGGAAATAGGCATCAGTCTTGTTCATACAAGGTAATAGGAATCAGTCTTGTTCATACAAGGTAATAGGAATCAGTCTTGTTCATACAAGGTAATAGGAATCAGTCTTGTTCATACAAGGAAATAGGAATCAGTCTTGTTCATACAAGGAAATAGGAATCAGTCTTGTTCATACAAGGTAATAGGAATCAGTCTTGTTCATACAAGGAAATAGGAATCAGTCTTGTTCATACAAGGTAATAGGAATCAGTCTTGTTCATACAAGGTAATAGGAATCAGTCTTGTTCATACAAGGAAATAGGAATCAGTCTTGTTCTTGTTCATACAAGGTAATAGGAATCAGTCTTGTTCATACAAGGTAATAGGAATCAGTCTTGTTCATACAAGGTAATAGAAATCAGTCTTGTTCATACAAGGTAATAGGAATCAGTCTTGTTCATACAAGGTAATAGAAATCAGTCTTGTTCTTGTTCATACAAGGTAATAGGAATCAGTCTTGTTCATACAAGGTAATAGGAATCAGTCTTGTTAAAGATAGTTTAGGTTGGTGCTGTTTTACAAGTAAAAAAATCCTCAAGAATAGAACTCCTTTCTGTATTTAGTCAAAATAATTTACGTTAACATATTCAGAGATACTTTTGTTTTGGATCAGAATCTTCCTATATTGACTCAGTCAAAAAGCTACATAATATTTCGACTCGTGTACAGTTTGTTGGACTATTCTTTACCATGGCTGTCAAAACATACTAACTCCATACCGCACCAACCCAATTGTTTCTAGTATCCCACTACTCCACACAGCTTTTGCACACACAAAAATATGTTAGTAGAAAAGGAAAGAATACGGATAGTTATAGCCTGGAATCATCACCAGCATCATTAGCATCACTATTATTATTATTATTATAACCGGTATTATTATTTTAAAAAGACATAGCATTGTTTTACCTCTTCCCTTGACCATTTTGAACTTAAAAACCTTACGAAAACTTCGAAACTTTAGAGGGAGTGGTAACGTGAGTCTATAATTCATTTCGAAAATTTAACTGCATAGACTTTTCACACAGGTAAAATATCTGTACGGACCTCTGGACAAAGCTGTGATCTTAATTTGCACGAGTAATTGGCTACCATATCGGACAATCACGGTGTTTAAAGAGTTTCATTTAGGTTTTCAAAGGATGATTTGGTAATTTTGAAGGAAAGTTGATATTATCCACTCATTCTGGTCAAAATTTAATACGTTTGTGTGCCGAGAATAATTTGGCGTAACAAGTTACAGTCAATTTACAAAAATACCTCCTAGTTAAGTGGACAACCCTTTGATGTTTAAAAGAAATCCTTTCTATAAATAGTAATTAAATGAAATAAATCACAAATGACAGTGGATACAATACGTTTTAATTGACTAATTCAGAATAAACTCACTGTCTTAGTACAAAACTTGGAAAGTAGTGAAGGCATTTCTAGTTTTTCAACAAAAAGAACAGAAATTGATTTGAATTCTCCCTTTGAAATCTACATCATATATTATTATTGTTGTCATTTTACGACTTTTAAGATATGCAAGAGTAGAATCTAGAAATCATCCACTTGTATTAAAATAAATGTGAATGTGTTTCGGGAGGGTTGAGGCTGGGGATCCACAGAAGGTTTCAAAAGCACAGATTTCTTACAGAGATACTTTTACTAGCTTAGGACAGAAAAATAAAAGTAAGTTGTATTTTTTATTATCTAGGTTATGAATGTCCGGAAATAGACAGGTTTTGAGGCGGAGTATATCGACCACCTCGGCGCCAGACGCCAAGTCTGCTGTTAATAATCTTGGGTACAAGATAGACTTAATCATGCGCCATTACACACAATTTACTCTGACCATTGCTTTAATTACTTCTGTCAACCGGCCCATCAACCGCGCGCATCCCATATTGACCGTATCATTTCCATAACAACCATTTTCAAGCCGAATTTACATATCATTTAAATAATCTTTTTATTGTTTGGCTGTCTTGAATTATGGGTAACTTGGCAATAATAATGAAACATTTCGTTATTGACTAGTAAATTTCTGCGGAGTGGATCTTATAAATAAAATGACAGTTTTTTCTTTACCTTCTCGCCAGATAAGCTTAATTGACTGAAATAATGTAAATAACAGTATGGCTAGAATATGACTGTGACAGATACTGTCAAGAATTTCAATTATTATATACAACGATATGAATACTCAATCATGTCTCTGTCACTTCGTACAGCAAATATACAAGATGTCATTAGTCTATCAATTCACTGAATCATTATATTTTGTCTGTCTGTCTGTTTGTCTGTCTGTTTTTGTCTGTTTGTTTGTTTGTTGATCCAATACATATTCTATTTCATTGTGGGGCTGTATTTTCGTATTCGTCCGAATAGCACTTAGAACAGGGGTTGTCAGGAATAGGAAATTGTTTCACATTACATCATTTAACTGGTTCCCTTATTATTAGGTAACGAAATGGTAAAAATCAACAAAAACAAACAAACAAACAAAAAAACACACACACACACATATGAGGTTTTGTCTTTTATCATACACGGTCTTTTTTTTTCTTTATATATTTGAAACGGTTCTGCTCCTCTCCGCAGTCGCAAAAATAGACTGGAAAAAGTACACTATATATCTATTTGAGCTTATTTATCGTCGGTACCGGTTGCCATATGACCGACGCCCCCTGAAGATAGTAGTTATTTTATGTTATGGGGGTAGTGCAAGATACAGAAAGCATCCCATTCCAGAGACACCCTTGGTTCTTTTGCATACTCAGTGTATAGCACTTATACATGGGACCTCGGTTTAACGTCTCATCCGAAAGACTCTTAGTAATGTTAGTGGAGGAGCGGGGGATCGAACTCGTTTACCAGTCCAGCGCGTTACCACACGGTAGATTTTATTCCTTTTATATCTGCATGTGGACACAGTCACTACTTGTAACATCACCCTGACGGTTCAACTGGACGGTATCAGCTGTATCACAGCTTGTATTTATATAGTAGACTGTAGTAACGATGAAAGAATTCGTTACCTTGTTTAGATGTACCTGGTTTATGCAAGTGCATCATATAAATGCTAAGAAACCGGACACGTCGACCACATTGAAATGCAAAAAGAGTGTCAACACAACCCTACAATTTGAAGTAAATTGTGTGAGGAATATCACGTTATTTAATTTCTATAGTTTTTACACCTTTTTCAGGTCAACTTCACTGGAGCAGATGACAAAAAAACGTTTTTTGAATATGTAGCCACTTTTTTTCAGGTCTCACAAAATGTTTATGTCGACACCTGAGTAATTGTAATTTTAAGTTTTCCGCCTATTACTATATAGAATGTCGTCTGCAGCTGCTTGATTCTATATATCTTATATCTTTCGTCTGCTTCTAATGAACGCTTACGCATATTACTTTGCTTATAATAGATATAGTAAATTGTGAAGTAAATTTAGATAATTATTGGTTTTATATAGAATATGACGCTGTTTTGACAGACAGAATAGACGAGCTATCACGAGGCTGCGCTGTAACCCATCTCTGAGTGCAAACCGTCCCCGACATCTGATATTTTAAAACAAGCCTACAAACAGAAACTTCACCCACTCACATATTGAACTGATGATAAAAGAAAAACAAACAGACACAAAAACTTCTCCTTTTCAATTAACAAGATTATTTTCTACAAGTTTCTGTCTTTCTGTTTTCTTTTGCGTTCGGGCTTTTTTTAATCCACCAAAGAACCTTAGTAACGTAAAATCCATGCACCCTCGCGTTTGAATCGAACTAAGAGGTTGCAAATTTTCAAGCGAAGACTCCGGTACGTTACAAAAAAGGCTTACAGATGGGCAACTGGCCAGACAGCCGTTTTTACATCCATCACAGCTCAAGGTCTAATGTTTCTACAGAACAAAGAACAAACAAAAAGCTTTCTCATAATACTGAAACTCTTAGGCTACATAGATGTTTCACATGTTTCGCGCTATTATGGCAAAACGTTGATACTTTTCATCTGACGTCTGTGTAGTGATTTAAAAAGAAGAAAACCATCACAGCAGCACAGTTATCCTGTTTTTTTTCTTTAAAGATAAAAAGTTAGGTATAACACTGTCCTTACTATAATAAATGCTCTTTAGCACTGTAATAAACTTTTAAAGAACCAGCTAATTCGTTTAAAGGTTGTGGTAATCGATCATGCGGGTATAAATATTTCTTAAAAGCTGGTCAGCATTACAAAATCATGTTCCCCATAAATTGTGCATTTCCGCTAAATGCACAACACACGCATAAATAATATTGAAGTCTTGCATTAAAACAATCGTAGCTGGGAGAGAAGATTAAAGAGAAGTGAGGGAAGGCGTGTGAACACCGCGGCCAGACCATTGTGCGGCTAAAATCCCCTTTTTAAGTGTCTCCTTAAAACCAACAAATTACTTTTTAAATTACAGCTTTTCAAAGTAACAATGCATGTAATTTGCATTTTATGTGAAAAGCCATGCAACTAAAGGAGACACCACATTGAAATCATGATCCTGTCCGCAGTTTTTATCATAATGTCTTGTTAAATGACTATTTCATTACATCTTTTTAACAAACATCATTTTGTTGGTTGCATACACGTGACGATGTTTTTCTGTAAGTCGCATCTTTCCGACATTCAGTACTTCAGTTTCAATTTATCTGGAAAATGATTGATGTAGAAATCAAAATCCTTTAATTTATATGTCTGAGGCTCGAAAACTCCTTGACGAACACAAAACTTTGTTTCTGTAATGCCACTGTGAATAAGATGCCTTTGTCGACGGACGTATTTTCTCGCAAATTGCACACACCAGTTACGTCATGTTGATACGATAGGGGAAGTAACTCTGCGTGGAGGCTTGGTTTCGGTAGGGCGTTAGACGAAAGCGAAATTGGAACTTTCGGTCACTAGAGTTACTGGCATTTTTGAGTAATATAATCAGTCTTGAATGGTGTTTTACAAGAATGTTAACAAGGGAACGACGAATACAGAAAAGAAATAAATTTTATCGCGTTAAAAATATTATGTTTAACAAGGGCTGTAACTTTGTCAGAGATAATCAACAAAACCGCAAAGATTTTAAAAATCATTGCTTCTGATTCATATTGTCACTGTATAAAATCTACAAATAAGGTGTTTGTTTCCAAAGGTTTACAATATTGCCGTCACAGAATACTGATGATTGCACGCTCACCGTTTTACAAAGACGCACAGTCATCGTTAAGGGGTGAGCGTCATTTTGTTACATAAGGGAATGTAATCCAATTAATTTTTTTTGCCTCTCATATTTGATTAATTTGTATCACATTTTATGCGCATTTCGCCTGATCTTTCACATGTATATACTTGAACTACAAAGCACTTTTACGAAGTAGAGGGAGATATCAAATAGGTTTTTAAAAAAGAATAATATTGAAATCTGATCATTTATTTCATCGCAGTATGAATTTTTTTATGTAACTTATATCACTGATGAACATGATTTATTTCATAATTGATGATTAATATGCGCAGTAAAAACTTGACCCCTTGTTTTAATACTTAACAGAGCCCGTACAAATGGTCCCAGATGGCCAAAAATGCCTGTTTACAATAAATCCCTTTTACTACAGCATTTATGACCACACAGTTCTTCGGTCCGGCATTTGAAATTTAAAAGTAGGTTTACTGTTGTTCAATTAACATGTTGCATATATAGGTCATGGTTAAGGTCAAACATTTGGGCCAGTTCACTAGAATAAAAGCATAGAAATATCTTTTTTGAATAGGGTGTGACGTAGGTTCGAAGACAACACCTCAGCAACCTGTTCTTTTCGGGAGAGAGTTATTTTTTATATACAAATTAAATGCTTTTATCACCTTAAGAATTATTAAACAAGTGGGTAACGTACCATTATACAAATACTCACCAGAGGCTCGTTTCCGGCGGGAACCGGTCACCCTCGGGTTTGGATATCCCGATCTTCAACCAGCCACAATGATAGATTCTGTTAATCTCAAACCCCTATCCTCTCTGCACAAAAATATAAAATGTTATTTTAGGAAAAGGAAAAATGATGTAGATGTTTAACTTCAAAGAAATCGGCTTGCATCCAAATCACAAGGAAAGAAATGGTACTCATGCACGAACGTACAAAAGAAGAGTTTAGAATTTAATCTCTATTTTCACAAATGAAACAAGAAATATCTTTAAAAAGACATACGGCGTCAATGGGGATTAAAATAACAATGTGTTTTACAACTATCAGTTGTATTGGATAGATGTCGTTTGGTCCGAAAGAGGTTTCAAAGTGCTTCTACGAAAAGTGATGAAACAACAATTTAATTATCGAGAAAGCCATTATTCAGTGAGGATTCTTAATAAAAATTTCGTGAATTTCAGCTTTTTGTCATCTCAACAAACACTAGTGTCTATCTATTTGAGTATATTTATCGTTGGTACAGGTTGCCCATATGAGCGATGCCCCCCTGCAAAGATATTTTATTTTGTGGGGGGACAGTGCAAGATACAGAAAGCATCCCATTTTAGAGACACCCCTGTTAGTGGAGCAGTGGGGTCGATCTCTTGACCCCTGGGTTACGAGTCCAGCAGGTAACCACTTGACCACCGATCCATTCCCAAACATGGTGCGTAACTGTTTTGACTATATAAGGTATATCTACAAATGGAAGTCTTGCAGGGAGCGGATGTGGTCCAGTGGTAACGCGCTGGACTGGTATACCAGGGGTCCCGAGTTCCATCCCCCGCTCCTCCATTAAAATTACTAATAGTCTTTCGAATGAGACGTTAAACCGAGGTCCCATGTATCAGTGCTATACACTGAGCATGCAAAAGAACCAGGGGTGTCTCTGGAATGGGATGCTTTCTGTACCTTGCACTACCCCCACAACATAAAATAACTAATCTCTTCAGGGGGCGTCGGTCATATGGGCAACCGGTACCGACGATAAATAAGCTCAAATAGATAGATGGAAGTCTTGCAAATATTCATTTGGCATTGTCTTATATTATCAACCCACATTAGTTCAAAAGTGATGAAAATAAAATGTGCACAAACTTTCTTAACATCCTGTAGTCGAATAGTGCTTTTTAGATCCATTATTTTATTGACAGCTATATATGTGCGTTGCACTTTAACTTAGGATTCGCCGATATCAGCCTATTTCCGGGAAACAGAGGTATTCCGATTCATAAAACGAGTAATTACAGAAACGCTTTAAACGGCTTACTTCTTAACGCGATTATCTGTTGAAATTAAATTTTTTGGCTTTCAAAATATCGTAGAGACGCAAACATTCACTAAAACCAGATAATACACCTTGCAGGACCAAACATACGCTTCGGTTCGGGTATAAATAAATATAATTTATGGTTAAATTTATGTCTCAAAGACTATGTTCATGAATATTTTAATTCCTGGAGACAGATGTAAGGACAGAAGCAAGATCTGCGACTATCATATTAATATTATTACGTGCACTGTAAGTGAGAGATGTCTAAAACCTAAAGATTACAAATCTGAGGACTACAGGGGCTATTGTATAAAAGAGAGATGGTGGAACGCAATATTGTATCTAATTATGAACGGTAATAGAACTTAAACATTTGGTTACAACAACGGTCTGTCAAAGTATAACCTATTCTTGGTATTGGCGTTATAAGACAACAATAGAATTTCAACACTTCAGGTACTTTCTTTGCTAAATAACGACAGATTTGCAACACTTATAGAACTTGCATTGCTAT
Organism: Cyclina sinensis; assembly: GCA_012932295.1. Classification (NCBI taxonomy): domain Eukaryota; kingdom Metazoa; phylum Mollusca; class Bivalvia; order Venerida; family Veneridae; genus Cyclina; species Cyclina sinensis. The sequence continues at coordinate 39,538,171 of JAAONU010000001.1, read as the reverse complement.
AATGATAGATTTGCACATTTTAGGTACTTGTATTGCTAAATAACTATATATTTACACATTTGAGGAACTTATGTTGCTAAATAACGACAGATTAACCTATTTGATATACTTGCTTTGCCAAATAACTACAGATTTGCAACACTTTACGTACTTATGTTGCTAAATAACAATATATTTACGTATTTGATATACTTGTGTTGCCAAATAACTACAGATTTGCAATACTTTAGGTACTTGCGTTGCTAAATAACAATATATTTACACATTTGATGTACTTGGGTTGCCAAATAACTACAGATTTGCAATACTTATGGTACTTGCGTTGCTAAATAACAATATATTTACACATTTGATGTACTTGCGTTGCCAAATATTTACAGATTTGCAACACTTTAGGTACTTGCGTTGCTCAATAACAATATATTTACACATTTGATGTACTTGCGTTGCCAAATATTTACAGATTTGCAACATTTTAGTTACTTGCATTGCTAAATAACAATATATTTACATATTTGATGCACTTGCGTTGCAAAATAACTACAGATTTGCAACACTTTAGTTACTTGCGTTGCTAAATAACGACAGATTTGCAACACTTAAGGTGCTTGCTCTGCTAAATAACTATATATTTACACATTTGAGGTACTTGCATGTCTAAGTAATATTCAAGGTGGACGGTATTAACAAACGTCGCGGGTCTACCTGTTGTATAGTTCAATGTTATTTAGCCTTAAATCTTATTGCATCTTTTTATTCTTGGGTTGGCAAGTGTTAACTTTCCTTATTTATAAAAGCAAAACGAGTGTTATTTTGCGTTTGGATTTAATGCGCAGTAGAATTTTAATAGTTTAAACATGCATTTTGTAAAAATGCACGCGTGTGTGCACAATAAATTAATGATCTATGTAAATTCTAATTTCTCATAACAAACTGTAGCTTTTACATAATACCGAAATAAACTAGTACATAAATTTAACCCATCAGTAAAATTTATAATTCTAAAGAAAAAATACATATTCCTCGTCGATATAAATAACTCGAACGCAATCAGATACTTTTTCTTACCAGTTTCACGTTTATACGAAGAAGACCATAGTAAATATGGTATGAAATTACATTATGTTTTGCAGCATTCGCATATTCAGTATCAAGTCAATTAACTGTAAAATTCAAATCACGTCTAAAATCTACCATCTCGACGTTGATAAATGTTGCAATCTTTTATTGCTTTTTCAAAAATATGTGAGATTTACATTAAAAAAAAAATTCTCACATGACATCACTTTGTGCTTACATGCACATATTTAGATTGTCGTAAAGTTTTGGAGTCTCAACCGTCAAAAATGAAGTATCACTAGTAAGAATGCAAGTGTATAAACTACATGTATTTGTATTCATGAGCACGCGTTTATCATCCTTTATTGCTTTTTGACTGAACTAAATGCCTTTTTTTTTCTTATGGCAACTGTCTCTTAGTCTAGTGACGTCGGTTTAATTTCTTATGCCACTGGTGTAAATCCGCAAAACCCAGAAAAGAAAAGTACAAATCCGCATAAACCGTCTGCAAAACACAAGTTTGAATCTGCATAAATCGAGCGAACACAAGAGTGAACCTTGCAGATGCTAACTTAAATCCAAGAGAATCTCTGAAAGAATGAATATAGGGAAAGAAAACACATTTTGTCGCAAAGGACAATCAAGATGGTCATTGTAAAAAAAGTATCTATCATTTATCGACAGGGATAAATAAGTTTATGGGGTTATAAAGCTGGTATAACTGCTTTGCTTACATAACCTATCAAATTACATGTTTTATGGAAAAATATCAAATTTTCTTAACTTTAGATAAATATGGTTTACATAACCTGTCAATATGCACGTTTTAAGGGAAAATAACAAATTTTCGTAACAATATGTATATAAGGCTGACATGACCTGTCAATATATGTTTTAGGCTAACATGTCCTGTCGATATGCATGTTTTAGGCTTAAATAACCTTTCAATATACATGTTTTAGAGGGACAATATCCAATTTTCGTAGCTATAGATGTATAAGGCTTAAATGGCCTGTCAATATACATGTTTTAAGCTTACATGACCTGTCAATATACATTTTTTAGGCTAACATGACCTGTCAATATACATGTTTTAGAGGGACATTATCCAATTTTCGTAGCTATAGATATATAAGGCTTAATGAACTGTCAATATACATGTTTTAGAGGGACAATATCCAATTTTCGTTGCTATAGATATATAAGGCTTAAATGACCTTTCAATATACATGTTTTAGAGGGACAATATCAAATTTTCGTAGCTATAGATATATAAAGCTTAAATGGCCTGTCAATATACATGTTTAAGGCTTACATTATCTGTCAATATACATTTTTTAGGCTAACATGACCTGTCAATATACATGTTTTAGAGGGACAATATACAATTTTCGTAGCTATAGATATATAAGGCTTAAATGACCTGTCAATATATATGTTTTAGGCTTACATGACCTGTCAATATACATGTTTTAGGCTTACATGCTCTGTCAATATACATTTTTTAGGCTAACATGACCTGTCAATATACATGTTTTAGGCTTACATGCTCTGTCAATATACATTTTCTAGGCTAACATGACCTGTAAATATACATGTTTTAGAGGGACAATATCCAATTTTCGTAGCTATAGATATATAAGGCTTAAATTACCTGTGAATATACATGTTTTAGGCTTACATGCTCTGTCAATATACATTTTTTAGGCTAACATGACTTGTCAATATACATGTTTTAGGCTTACATGATCTGTCAATATACATGTTTTAGGCTTACATGCACCGTCAATATACATTTTTTAGGCTTACATGACCTGTCAATTTACATGTTTTAGGCTTACATGATCTGTCAATATACATGTTTTAGCTTACATGCTCTGTCAATATACATTTTTAGGCTAACATGACCTGTCAATATACATGTTTTAGGCTTACATTCTCTGTCAATATACATGTTTTAGGCTTAGATGCTCTGTCAATATACATTTTTTAGGCTAACATGACCTGTCAATATACATGTTTTAGAGGGACAATATCCAATTTTCGTAGCTATAGATATATAAGGCTTAAATGACCTGTCAATATATACATGTTTAAGGCTTACATGACCGGTCAATATACATGTTTTAGGCTTACATGATCTGTCAATATACATGTTTTAGGCTTACATGCTCTGTCAATATACATTTTTTAGACTAACATGACCTGTCAATATACATGTTTTAGGCTTACACGACATCTCAATATACATTTTTTAGGCTTACATGACCTGTCAAAATATATGTTTTAGGCTTACATGACCTGTCAATATACATGTTTTAGGCTAACACGACCTGTCAATATACATGTTTATAGGGACAATATCCAATTTTCGTAGTTATAGATATATAAGGCTTGAATGACCTGTCAATATATATCTTTTAGGCTTACATGACCTGTCAATTTACATGTTTTAGGCTTACATGACCTGTCAATATACATGTTTTAGGGGAAAAATATCAAATTTCGTAACTACAGATATATAAGGCTTAAATGACCGGTCAATATACATGTTTGAGGCTTACATGCTCTGTCAATATACATTTTTAGGCTTACATGCTCTGTCAATATAGATGTTTTAGGCTTACACGACCTGTCAATATACATGTTTTAGACGGATAATATCCAATTTTCGTACCTATAGATATATAAGGCTTAAATGACCGGTCAATATACTTGTTAGGCTTACATGACCTGTCAATATACATGTTTCAGGCTTACATGACCTGTCAAAATACATGTTCTTGGGGAAAAATATCAAACTTTAGTAACTGTAGATATATAAAACTTACATGACCTGTCAATATACATGTTTTAGGCTTACATGCTCTGTCAATATATATTTTTTAGGCTAACATGACCTGTCAATATACATGTTTAAGGCTTACATGCTCTGTCAATATATATATTTTTAGGCTAACATGACCTGTCAATATACATGTTTAAGGCTTACATGATCTGTCAATATACATGTTTTAGGCTTACATGCACCGTCAATATACATGTTTTAGGCTTACATGACCTGTCAATTTACATGTTTTAGGCTTACATGATCTGTCAATATACATGTTTTAGCTTACATGCTCTGTCAATATACATTTTTTAGGCTAACATGACCTGTCAATATACATGTTTTAGGCTTACATGCTCTGTCAATATACATGTTTTAGGCTTAGATGCTCTGTCAATATACATTTTTTAGGCTAACATGACCTGTCAATATACATGTTTTAGAGGGACAATATCCAATTTTCGTAGCTATAGATATATAAGGCTTAAATGACCTGTCAATATATACATGTTTAAGGCTTACATGACCGGTCAATATACATGTTTTAGGCTTACATGATCTGTCAATATACATGTTTTAGGCTTACATGCTCTGTCAATATACATTTTTTAGACTAACATGACCTGTCAATATACATGTTTTAGGCTTACACGACATCTCAATATACATTTTTTAGGCTTACATGACCTGTCAAAATATATGTTTTAGGCTTACATGACCTGTCAATATACATGTTTTAGGCTAACACGACCTGTCAATATACATGTTTATAGGGACAATATCCAATTTTCGTAGTTATAGATATATAAGGCTTGAATGACCTGTCAATATATATCTTTTAGGCTTACATGACCTGTCAATTTACATGTTTTAGGCTTACATGACCTGTCAATATACATGTTTTAGGGGAAAAATATCAAATTTCGTAACTACAGATATATAAGGCTTAAATGACCGGTCAATATACATGTTTGAGGCTTACATGCTCTGTCAAAATACATTTTTAGGCTTACATGCTCTGTCAATATAGATGTTTTAGGCTTACACGACCTGTCAATATACATGTTTTAGACGGATAATATCCAATTTTCGTACCTATATATATATTAGGCTTAAATGACCGGTCAATATACTTGTTAGGCTTACATGACCTGTCAATATACATGTTTCAGGCTTACATGACCTGTCAAAATACATGTTCTTGGGGAAAAATATCAAACTTTAGTAACTGTAGATATATAAAACGTACATGACCTGTCAATATACATGTTTAAGGCTTACATGCTCTGTCAATATATATTTTTTAGGCTAACATGACCTGTCAATATACATGTTTAAGGCTTACATGATCTGTCAATATACATGTTTTAGGCTTACATGCACCGTCAATATACATTTTTTAGGCTTACATGACCTGTCAATTTACATGTTTTAGGCTTACATGATCTGTCAATATACATGTTTTAGCTTACATGCTCTGTCAATATACATTTTTTAGGCTAACATGACCTGTCAATATACATGTTTTAGGCTTACATTCTCTGTCAATATACATGTTTTAGGCTTAGATGCTCTGTCAATATACATTTTTTAGGCCAACATGACCTGTCAATATACATGTTTTAGAGGGACAATATCCAATTTTCGTAGCAATAGATATATAAGGCTTAAATGACCTGTCAATATATACATGTTTAAGGCTTACATGACCGGTCAATATACATGTTTTAGGCTTACATGATCTGTCAATATACATGTTTTAGGCTTACATGCTCTGTCAATATACATTTTTTAGACTAACATGACCTGTCAATATACATGTTTTAGGCTTACACGACATCTCAATATACATTTTTTAGGCTTACATGACCTGTCAAAATATATGTTTTAGGCTTACATGACCTGTCAATATACATGTTTTAGGCTAACACGACCTGTCAATATACATGTTTTAGAGGGACAATATCCAATTTTCGTAGTTATAGATATATAAGGCTTGAATGACCTGTCAATATATATCTTTTAGGCTTACATGACCTGTCAATATACATGTTTTAGGCTTACATGACCTGTCAATATACATGTTTTAGGGGAAAAATATCAAATTTCGTAACTACAGATATATAAGGCTTAAATGACCGGTCAATATACATGTTTGAGGCTTACATGCTCTGTCAATATACATTTTTAGGCTTACATGCTCTGTCAATATAGATGTTTTAGGCTTACACGACCTGTCAATATACATGTTTTAGACGGATAATATCCAATTTTCGTACCTATAGATATATAAGGCTTAAATGACCGGTCAATATACTTGTTAGGCTTACATGACCTGTCAATATACATGTTTCAGGCTTACATGACCTGTCAAAATACATGTTCTTGGGGAAAAATATCAAACTTTAGTAACTGTAGATATATAAAACTTACATGACCTGTCAATATACATGTTTTAGGCTTACATGACCTGTCAATATACATGTTTTAGGCTGATATGACCTGTCAATATACATATTTCAGGCTTACATTACCTGTCAAAATACATGTTTTTTTGGAGAAAATATCAAATTTTTATAACTGTAGATGTATAAGGCTTACATGTCCAATATACAGGTTTTAGGCTAACATGACCTGTCAAAATACATGTTTTAGGCTTACATGATCTGTCAATGTACATGTTCTAGGGGGAAAATATAAAATTTTCTTCACTTTAGATATATAAGGCTTACATGACCTGTCAATATACATATTTTAGGAAAAAGAAATATCAAACTTACATGACTATAGACATGTCAGGCTAAAAACGTATTTGATTGTTCTTCTCTGATATGAGGCTGGTATGCCTAAAGCTTGTCCCAATAAATAAATAAAAGAGGAAGAGAAAAGATATGTATGAACATTATATGCATCAACTTCCTGATCTCCTTAAATACAGTGTGCCTTACACGTCGACTGAATGTTGAAATCCTATCCTACCTGTACAAGCAACATCTTCAGTCGAAAGACGATAAAATCATAACCTGGTACATCATTGTCATAAGGCAGACATAAATTAAAGTTCATTTAAATAAAAGTCATGTGCAGCATTTTAAATGACAAAAACTTACGTCAGCCTCGTTGAGTGCATTATGTATTCAAACTATTGTAAAACTTTTGATATGTCCTGTATTATAATACCCGTCAATTTGAGCAAGTAAGACGGTTTCACGAATGTTTAATAGGCAGATTAACACTTCATTAATGATTAACACTGCACTGGCGAACAGGCGGATAGATCGTAAGTTGTAAAGAATTAGTTCAAAGGTCATAGTACCTGTGCTTTTGTCTAAGCTTTAGTAAATCCTCCAATATCAGTAAAGGTCATGAAATTGCCAGACATAGAGATAAGATTTATATAAAGGAATAGTGTATGACAAGTGATTTATTATCTACCCGAATTCACTAAGTCTCAGTCAAGCAATGTCTAGCAAACGCCGACAGAGAAGTAGAATGGCCTCAAATATTTGTTTTGTTTGTTTCTTAGTTTTTACTCTCTGGATAGTAACTTTGGCCAGTTTTCAAACGTTTTACGTAATATGAATGAAACTGTCATTTAAGCTATCAGATTTATACGCACTATAATGCCGGAAGTTTACATTTACGTCAGTGCTATCATTTTGCAAACAACTCTGAAGTTTCGACCGACAGGGCCTATCATCAAAACAAACATCTATCTGGAGAGTCACCGTAAAATTAGTTTGAAAAAGAAGAGTTTGTTTCAGTCTTTAATCTATCTGCTTGTTCATAGTGATTATACTTCACACCATTTGTTACATGAAGTGTTTACCATTAGTCTAATCAGTTCCTATTGTTACACTTAGCACAGTAGTTTATTTCCCGTTTGGCGCATTTTCGATATCTGTAAACTCCTTGACAGAAACTTGGAAAAGTTACTTTACCTTTGGAACCATTAAACTAGTTTGATAAAAAAAGTACTGATTCATTATGGTATTTCTTTGCTCGTTTTTAAAGTTTCTTTATTGTTTTTGCTAATTTCAACATGTTTTCTTGTGTATGTAGTTCGTATGACTTTTTCCTAGTTCATTTTGCCTGATTTCTTAGTGTATGTAGTTTCTTCTCATTTATTCCTGATTTCTTAGTGTATGTAGTTTCTTCTCATTTATTCCTGATTTCTTAGTGTATGTAGTTTCTTCTCTTTTATTCCTAATTTCTTAGTGTATGTAGTTTCTTCTCATTTATTTATAATTTCTTAGTGTATGTAGTTTCTTCTCATTTATTCCTAATTTCTTAGTGTATGTAGTTTCTTCTCATTTATTCCTGACTTCTTAGTGTATGTAGTTTCTTCTCATTTATTCCTGATTTGTTGTGTATGTAGTTTCTTCTCATTTATTCCTGATTTCTTAGTGTATGTAGTTTCTTCTCTTTTATTCCTAATTTCTTAGTGTATGTATTTTCTTCTCATTTATTTCTAATTTCTTAGTGTATGTAGTTTCTTCTCATTTATTTCTAATTTCTTAGTGTATGTAGTTTCTTCTCATTTATTTCTAATTTCTTAGTGTATGTAGTTTCTTCTCATTTATTCCTGACTTCTTAGTGTATGTAGTTTCTTCTCATTTATTCCTGACTTCTTAGTGTATGTAGTTTCTTCTCATTTATTCCTGATTTCTTAGTGTATGTAGTTTCTTCTCATTTATTTCTAATTTCTTAGTGTATGTAGTTTCTTCTCATTTATTCCTAATTTCTCAGTGTGTGTAGTTTCTTCTCAACAAAAGTGTCTATCTATTTGAGTATATTTATCGTTGTTACAGGTTGCTGTATGTAGTTTATTCTCATTTATTCCTCATTTCTTAGTGTATGTAGTTTCTTCTTATTTATTCCTGATTTCTTAGTGTATGTAGTTTCTTCTCATTTATTCCTGATGTGTTATGTATGTAGTTTCTTCTCATTTATTCCTGATTTGTTGTGTATGTAGTTTAAGTTCTCATTTATTCCTGACGTGTTTTGTGTGTAGTTTCTTCTCATTTATTTCTGATTTGTTGTGTATGTAGTGTGCCTTTTTTTCTCGCTGAAGCTGCCATGTTTAATTATGTATGCAGTTTTGCCCGTTCATTGTTTTCTTGTGACTGTTGTTTATTTGTGTGACCAATATCCTTATGTATCATTTCACTTAGTATAAACCTATTTGATCTTTGCGTTTCTTGTTCATTTTCCTTGCTTTGGGTAATTTTCTGAATGGTTTTCTGGCATACCTAGTTGCTTTGTGTAATGTCGTCTAGCTGTGTCCAACTTTTCCCCCTAGTTTTGCATGCCTCTGTATGTCCGTTTTACTTCCAAAATGTGTTTTTTTCATTACTGAGTTTCTTCTCGAACCTTATCTTATAAAGGTCTATGTACGTAGTTTCATTATATGTCTTATGCCTTGTTTCTTAGGATTTGTATTTTTGTTTGTGGCTTTCATCAGATTGTGCGAAGTTTCTATAGGTATATATCCGGACGACAATGTCTAGTGTTTCTATAGGTATATATCCGGACGACAATGTCTAGTGTTTCTATAGGTATATATCCGCATGACAATGTCTGGTGTTTCTATAGGTATATCTCCGCATGACAATGTCTGGTATTTCTATAGGTATATCTCCGCATGACAATGTCTGGTGTTTCTATAGGTATATATCCGCATGACAATGTCTGGTATTTCTATAGGTATATATCCGCATGACAATGTCTGGTATTTCTATAGGTATATATCCGCATGACAATGTCTGGTGTTTCTATAGGTATATATTCGCATGACAATGTCCGGTGTTTCTACAGGTATATCTCCGCATGACAATGTCCGATGTTTCTATAGGTATATCTCCGCATGACAATGTCTGGTGTTTCTATAGGTATATATCCGCATGACAATGTCTGGTGTTTCTATAGGTATATCTCCGCATGAATATGTCTGGTGTTTCTATAGGTATATATCCGCATGACAATGTCTGGTGTTTCTATAGGTATATCTCCGCATGACAATGTCTGGTATTTCTATAGGTATATATCCGCATGACAATGTCTGGTGTTTCTATAGGTATATCTCCGCATGACAATGTCTGGTATTTCTATAGGTATATATCCGCATGACAATGTCTGGTGTTTCTATAGGTATATCTCCGCATGAATATGTCTGGTGTTTCTATAGGTATATATCCGCATGACAATGTCCGGTGTTTCTACAGGTATATCTCCGCATGACAATGTCCGATGTTTCTATAGGTATATCTCCGCATGACAATGTCTGGTGTTTCTATAGGTATATATCCGCATGACAATGTCTGGTGTTTCTATAGGAATATCTCCGCATGAATATGTCTGGTGTTTCTATAGGTATATATCCGCATGACAATGTCTGGTGTTTCTATAGGTATATCTCCGCATGACAATGTCTGGTATTTCTATAGGTATATATCCGCATGACAATGTCTGGTGTTTCTATAGGTATATATTCGCATGACAATGTCCGGTGTTTCTACAGGTATATCTCCGCATGACAATGTCCGATGTTTCTATAGGTATATCTCCGCATGACAATGTCTGGTGTTTCTATAGGTATATATCCGCATGACAATGTCTGGTGTTTCTATAGGTATATCTCCGCATGACAATGTCTGATGTTTCTACAGGTATATCTCCGCATGACAATGTCTGGTGTTTCTATAGGTATATATCCGCATGACAATGTCTGGTGTTTCTACAGGTATATCTCCGCATGACAATGTCTGATGTTTCTACAGGTATATCTCCGCATGACAATGTCTGATGTTTCTACAGGTATATCTCCGCATGACAATGTCTGGTGTTTCTACAGGTATATCTCCGCATGACAATGTCTGGTGTTTCTACAGGTATATCTCCGCATGACAATGTCTGATGTTTCTACAGGTATATCTCCGCATGACAATGTCTGGTGTTTCTATAGGTATATATTCGCATGACAATGTCTGGTGTTTCTACAGGTATATCTCCGCATGAATATGTCTGGTGTTTCTATAGGTATATATCCGCATGACAATGTCTGATGTTTCTATAGGTATATCTCCGCATGACAATGTCTGGTGTTTCTATAGGTATATATCCACATGACAATGTCTGGTGTTTCTACAGGTATTTAGGATTTCATTTTCTGGTTAAGAACCATTGGTTCCATGCAGTCCCACGGACTTCACAGCTATAAAACGGTCTGTTGCACAGACCTATTATTTATCAGTACTGCAAAGTGAATTAAAAACGATTTGAAGATCAAGTGTTTACAGATCATAAAACGTTAGGTTTGCCGAACAATTTGTCGTTGCTCTGGATAAGATGACATTATTTAATAAGATGAAATCAAAAAAGGTTGAATTATTTCATCTTATGTTCAAGGCTTTGAATACAGTTTAAATTTATGTAATAAGTACAAGTATACTTACTGAGATTATGCTAGTGAAGAATACGTAAATGAAAACGTAAAAATTGCATAACATGTACTTGAACTAATGGTAAATGATCTAGAACAGGGCCAAAGAGCTGTGTAATCTGGTACAAAGATTTGGCTCACGCCAGAGTTAGATATAACTCAGATAATTAAAGTTTATATAAGTTTCATTTGCTCACTGTGTTTGTCTGGCCGTCGGTCGACAAATTATCAGATTAGAGCTATCACTTCAAACTCGTGTTATTTCATGTCATAATCTACACCAAAGGCTATATATCAAGGAAGATATCATGTAAGTCCCACTTGATGAAACCCTCACTTTGATGTCAAATGTTATTAAAGTCAAACTAAGGACATAGGGCTTTTTTCATAATTTCTGTGATGTGATTAATTATGCAGCGAATACTGATAGCTTTGATGTACATGTATTATAGACATATTGAGATGTCATGGGTAATCGTTCAAAACGAGGTTTGTAACAAAATGATAACAATGTTTGTTTTCAAAACCAACAAGCTGGTATGCCAATATAATCTTTGTAGATACAAGAAAAGAATATCCTATTCAATTATAAATGCTAGCAATATCCTATTCAATTATAAATACTAGCAGTAACTCTCATTCTTGGGCCATCTGTGGCAAAGAGATGCTTTCCGAAACCCTTTTTCCTAAAAAAAAAAATTAAAAAGACTCGACGAATTTAGTTTAAATTGCACAGATCTGTTGATTTAACGGCACTTGTGGTGTTTTTCAAATATATTTGTTACATTGCTCATCTGGGTTCGATCAGTGACTTTAACCGCCACCGTAACACTAAATCACTTGAACTTTATGCTCTGTTACAAAATAACCCAAACCGTGTGCTTGATTTAGATATGAATCTAGGAACATGACTCTGTATTTTCTCCTTGTTAAATTACGAATTGAAAGTGAGACCCCTGTACTTCTTGAACCATTTTTTTCTCTCCTGGGTTGGCAAGCAGGCGACACTAGAATATGAGAATGTGGACACGCGTGCTTCTTTGGGTAACTGGTGCAGAAAGAAGTAACTGAGATGCAAGTTATTACTTTCCGTAAGGTAAAAAGCCATTGGTCACATAGTATCGATAACATCTATATTCCCTATAATAAACTGTATACATGTAAAAAGAGATGTTTTAAAGTTACCTGATTTGATACCCTTTTCAATTTGTGTTCGGGGTCAGGATTCTTTATTGTTGTCCAACAAATTACAATGCCATTCGACGACAGGCACTAGAATGGCCAAAAGTTTTAGGAAAGCGGCAAGTTTCTGTATAATGACATAACAGAAAGCCACTGTGAACTGCGAACATACTTGAATACCAATGACCGTTACCGACCACTATAATCACCCAAAGTGCTCCTTTTCGAGAAAGACTGCAATATTACAGCAGAGCGATATTTTTCTCAGCAGGAATAACTGCACGGAGCACAGCCAACTTTTCTACATATTTTAAGTAATTAACCGCTATACCAAACTAATTTTCACAGCAATGGTCTCTAAAAAATCGCACCATGTCACACGTTTTACCGTTTATAACACCGCACGTAACCGGTCATGCGGAGATAAGTGGCCGATGCGTGACTTTTCTGTACCGCAGTCAAAGGTTACATTGAAAAGTGGCGACAAAACTAACACTATTTATACATTTCTGACTGCAGTTTGATTGCTGTCTAAGTTTGCTGACTTTAAATATGGTCGAATTTCAGTGAAAATTCACACCCCAATACTTAGCCTATCCTGCCATCTATCACTTAGTCATGGACACCGGCGTAGCAACTATAAGGCACAGGAGGCCAATGTCTACATTTTATTTCCAAAAAAGAAAACTATGAAACACCCGAATCTGGAAGAAAATAAAATATGCTAGGGTGCACATGAGAAAGATAATTTTGATCTCCAGATATAATCATGCCAAAATGAACAATTAAAAAAATATCCAACTAGCACGCCCCGTATATCCGGCTAGCACGCCTCGTATATCCGACTAGCATGTCCCGTATATCCGACTAGCACGCCCCGTATATCCGGCTAGCACGCCCCGTATATCCGACTAGCACGCCCCGTACCCATCTGGAAGATTTGTCTTTATCTTCGAATACACCTAGATACGTCCTGCTGGGATGTTGCAGAGAGTGAAGTGACGCGCAACGAATAGTAACATTTTTTTTAAATATTGAAGTTATATTTTTTTCTTTTTCTATCGTGTACGCTATAGTTATGAACGCCTATGAATTTATTATTCAGTTTCCCAATATGCAAATATTTCATATTTCTACTAAACATAATTCACGATTCTACCAAATAACTCTTAAGTTTGTACGCGTGCATATAAAAACACAGTTTTCATATGTTTATGACAAATGTGTGTTTCACAGAACAACAAATACCAGAGTATGACAGCCATTTTCTTCCAAATCCACCACCGTTATGTGGAGGCGGTTAACAGTCAAAATTTACAGAATTATTCTTCTCTGGTTTTACCTAACTGACTCACTATATCACGATTATGATCTCTTTAAATCTGGCCAGGTACTTGTGCAATAACACGTGCATTGACTTGATACACGTAATCCAGCAGACCCATTTGTTAGAGATAAAATCTTGAACGATTCACCACCATTCATTTAAAATACTGAATGTAAGTTTTTTTCTTGATTTCATTAATTCCCCTGACTAGATACTCGTACCCCTGCACAATTTTATCGTCTGCAGACGACACTTTAAAGTTGAAAGTTTATCGTTAACTTGATAACCAGGGATACGTGTAACGTGAAGATAGCTTACTGGTAAACCTAAACATCGTCTGTTCAGAAGATATTAAAAAGGTTTTCAGGTGAACTGCCAACTTTCGATTTTATGATAACTTAATTGGCTGTAGAAATCGTAAGCTAAAAACTGTGACATTTAAAGTAGTAAATATGCTGAATGTCACAATAACATAGCCCGGATATGTATAAGCCAGAGAGAGAAAAATGCTTTACAAAGACGATTCCTTACTGATGCAATGCTATACAGAGAAACGGCTTCACAGAGATGATGCCTTACACATGTAATACTATACAGAGAAAAATGTTTCACAGTGACGATTCCTTAGAGATGCAATGCCATAAGAGAAACGGGTTTACAGATACGATGCCTTAAACAGACAATGATATACGGAGAAACGACTTCACAGATACGATGCCTTACACATGTAGTTCTATAGTTATACAGAAATATTGCTTCACAAGGACTATGCCCTACAAATGCAATGCTTTACAGAAAAAGGGCTTCACAGAGACGATACCTTACACATGCAATGCTTTACAGTGAAAAAGGTTTCACAAGGCCGATGCCTTACACATGCAATGTTATACGGAAAACAAGACTTCACAGAGAAGATGCCTTACATGTGCAATCCTAAAGAATGGCTTCACAGGGACGATATTACCGAGGTAAGACGTTGAGTTGCCATATTCATGTCTTAGCAGTAAGTAAATTCTTTTAAAGCACTATCCCCAAAGACAGGAGACGCTGCAAAAAATACAGCCAGTGTTACAAACCCATTCAAGAATACGCTTTGGTAGGGCATTACATTCATGTAAAGGAAACAAGCCATGTTGCAAGATAACCTCTGAAGCGTGCCGTTACCTTTCGTTTAACGTTTTCAATGTACATTGCACGGGTTTCACGCTCAACAGTTCACCAGACATCATACATGCAGACTGTCTTATCTCAGTTACATTAAATTACAATTGCAAGATATAGATATCTACAAATGAACGTGCAGTGTACGATAATTATATTATACACCCAATTTACATCTTAAACGCGCCGTCACACATGTTGCCCCCATGTTGCCCCTCATTCAAGTTTGGCTGCAGACCATTCACACTTTTAAATAGCAGAGATACTCACAAACGTGCATGTAAGCATTTTATCTACATCTAAAGGCATCTGTTAAGATGTTTGCCTTAATCTGTCTTTAATTATTTGAGTTGGTCAAATTCTTTGCACAATTGTTGTCATGATAGTGAAATCTGTGTTTATATTAAGTTATTTTTAGATATCTGAAGTAGGCTTTGAGTTTGGAATTGGGTAGTGGATATTCTGTAGGATCTGAAAAAATATATCTTATGAACTATACTGTTTCTGAAGGGTACTTGTTCGTAAGCATATAACTGGTATCAGATACCTCCGGGTGATGATTGGTTGTGTGTTGAACACAGAAATGCATTCCATAGAAAAGCAAAACAAGCAATCAAGGGAAGTCGAGACTTAATATTTTCCCTAGAAAATCATACAAGTGGACTTCATTGTGAAATGTTTACCCAAAGACGGAGCACCTGACAGACACAATATGTAATTATATAATTGCTCGAATGACACTTAGTTGTAAATAAAGCATTGAGACAAAATAAACACGTATCTGCATGTATTAATAAGTTTATTATACATTTATATGAATTCCAGACGAAAGAAATAAATGTGTCACGCAAGCTTATAGTATATTTTCAAAAAAAGATTGAAAAGAAATTCCGCAACACCGTGGACGAACAATACAATGTACATCAAATGTCTAACAAATTAAGATTTTATTTTCAAATAAAATGAAAATTTAACAAATATTTGGTTAAAATATTTTTTTCCTTTGTTTTACTATCGAATTAAGTGTTTTCAAAGTATCCAGTAACTACAATCAAAAACCAAGTATTCACACCTATCTATCTGAAATTATCTTCGGTACCGGTTTCCCATATGACTAGAGGTTAGTAATTTTAGGTTTTAGGGGACAGTGCAAGTTACAGAAAGCAACCCGTTCTTCTCCATGCTCAGTGTATAGCACTGATACATTGGACGTCGGCTTTACGTCTCATAAAAAAAAGGTTTTTTAGTGGAGGAGAGAGGAATCCAACTCACAGTCCCTGGATTAAACGTTCAGCGCATTACCACTGGACCAGTTATCCGTCCCGGATTCACATATATTTTTAGAGCATATGTAGTTGTGTAGGGTGCACTACCCGAATCATTTGTAAACTAAGCGACAGTCTTTTCTTTCTTTCTTTCGTTTTGGACATTTTGTTTATGCAAATAATCAATTTAAGAAGGCCAATATAATTTGATAGCGTTAAATAGCGTTAAATGCACAAGTGTGCAGTAGAACACACTCATTATAATACACGTCTGCAGTTTGAATATTGAATCAGTTATTGAATAATAATCAAATACAAATATATTCATTTGGGGGCAGAGGTATATACTGCAGAAGGCTTCATTTTCTGGATTTATGTGAAAATTCTTCCACAGATTTAGCCTTCTATGTCTTCTGCAGCAGACGAGGGTCAACACGGTTGACCTGAGATTGCTAAGAGACAATATGTCACCATTTTTTACATTTTACATATTTATTGAAGAGCTGAATCAATGTTTAAACCCTCAATAGTTATTTTTATCACTATAAAATATGTATCGGCAAGTAAGTATCAAAGCAGTGCAAACTCATGATTTGGTCCTTTTGTGCAGGTGCAACCTATGACATATTAAGTAAACCGGTAAAAGAAACTAAATATGAGAGTTCGAATCAAGCCACAGTCGGTTATAATACGGGTAGCATTTTACACTTTGACCTTTGTAAAAATTAAGATTACGAGTGAATGTTGCGTGGCTCGTTTCCCGTTGTGTTTACCATGTAATCAGAAACTGAAGTCAAACAAATTTATGAGGCCACTTGAAACCTAGAGTGCTCTTTTTACAAATCTCATTTGCGAGTGATGGAAGATGTGGGCACGCGTGTTTGAAGTGTAATAAACCTGGCCCTATATCAAATTTCTAAGTAATAAAAAGTGTCCGTGTTATGCGATGTAAATTACTGAATCTTAGATAAGGTAACCAATAATTTTTACGGTTTATGTATAACCATGGTAAAGTGATCCACAACTTTACTTTTTTGTTGCTGAAAATTAACGTTTCATTCTTTTATAAGGTAAAGTTCGCTCCACTCAAAAGTACCAGTGAATTAGTCGAGACAGTTCACTTTCGCTACCTTCTGAAACATCGGTGAACAAGTAAACTTCGGAAACTCAAATGCAGTCTAATTTTATTGGAAATTTTGGTTTGTCTTCAGAGTTTTCAGTGCTTTTCGAACACCTGTTAATGACGCATGTCACATTTCTCTCAGTTTATGAAACACAATAAAGGGTTACAGTATAGTACCAAGGTTATTCAGATTCAAAATTTAAACATAATTGTATCCATGGCATCTTTGTGTGGTTCTCTGTTTGGAGTCAAGATCTAAAAGATTGTTCAAGTTTTGAACTGATAGATTTACGAGCTTTTTGTTTAATTTCACTCTTAAGAAGTCCGGCCATTTAAAAAGACGCACATGTCCTTATATTCTAATAAATTACTTTTCAATCAAATTTCTAATCGGCCCTATCTTACGTCGGGCCTTTTGAAAATCCACGGACACTGAGTTATCAGAAATCTTTGACACCCCTGTACCAAATATTCAGATTTTGGGTACACTTCAGATAAGAAACAAGGTCGTACAAAGCCTCAAGGATTTTTGTTATTACATTGAAATCTAATAAATCGTTTTCCCATGAGCAGACGAACATTTGTCGTCTGCCGTTAGTTAAGATCTTGATCATATTTAAGACTAGAAAGTGAAGCTTGCGACAGAGGTAGTTAAAAACATTACAAGAATATTTAAATCGCGAAGCATCACTCAAGGCCAAAAGCAAAACGAAAAAACAGATTGTCAAGTCGCGAATTTATTTTAAAAAGTTTGCTACTTCTTTCTTCCTTTTTGAATGAAATCAAAAAGAAATAAAAAATCTGAAAGATTTAGAACCAATGTGATTAAGAGAGTGAATTGAGTGTCACAGAGAGGTTTGATCTGAACATTAACTATAGCTAAAAAACCAAATCAGCTTACAAGCAAGTAGATGCCTTTAAAAGTGAGCTGTATTGGGTTAGCATGTACTACTCGTTTTCATATTTCCCCGACTTTTATGCAACATGCGTTTATCGTGCAAAATGTACTAGATTAGAGAACTGGGTATCTTCGTCTGGGCTGAGTGACTTTTTGTCTGTGCAGTGGATAAAAAATCATTATTCAAATTGATAAATGGATAAAAAAATCATTATTCAAACAGTTTGCATCACTATTTATCCTTTCATCAGATCTCATATTTTAAGATTTACCTCCCATTTTTTGTTTACTTTCTCCAACAGTGTTCCTTGCGGTTTTTTCACCCCCAAAGGGCCCACCGTCCGTTTATTTATTCATAGTATAATTTGAAATGATAAGTTCAAATATTTAAAACGTTATTGAATAATCTTTAAAAATCGTGCAGTTTTTAACAAATTTCGGATTATTATAAAAACTGCTAAGAACGGAAAGAGTTAACTGTTTCTATTCAGCGAGGACTACAGGGGCTGTCCGGACAGCGCTAACGCATTTGACCCTTTTATACCTTCATGTTAAATCTCATTAGAGGATATTTTGCCTATTTAAGCAAATGTAAAAGATTCATACAATGTTGTGTGCTTATGATAAAAGGGTCGTGCTGATATGGTAATAGATGATGCAAAAATTTGATATTATCTCCCGAATGTCCCATTACTATTCAACTTCAAAGGCTTACTGACTGAATGAATTTAGCTATTTATTAAAAAGGGTTATATAAATTGAATATTTAACATTGGCTTTTTTGCGTAAGAAAACGCTTTAGCCCAAACAGTTTTAACATAATGTTCTTATAATCTTTACTTTGACAGCTAGTTCTCTTTCATCGCATCGCCATATTTTCTAAATTTTCCAATTTTGTTACTAAAAAGGTATGTATAACCGTTAGTTCTTACGGAATTTCGGTTTGAATATATAAATATAAAAAGATATTTCAAATACGCATAATTTGAGTTCAGTTATTTGTAAAATAGTTTTCATCGATATTTTTATTAATGTCTCAATGATTTTAAACTAAAAACGAAAACCTAATGTCTATTTTCTTTGACTGCTCGATTATTTTAAGATTTATCGAAACTAGGTAGCCATGAAATCAGTTGAGGACTGATCAAATCTGGCTATGAAATCTGACGATAAAAATTAAATCCAGATACTATCACTTAAATTTACTGCAAAGAAAATTAATCTTAAAATTAAATATGCGTTGTACTCTTTGTCGGCTATTTTATGAAATCTGCGAACAATTATCTCGGTGCCATAGAAGCGAGGGAAAATTTCACCGTAATCCGGTCTACCGGTCAAATAAATACAAACGGATACGTTTCAAATATTTTTATAAAGACAGTGGTCAATTTCAAGATGTTTTTGTGGCCAGTGAGTGTCAGTCTGTTCTGTATCAATGGCTAATTGACCAAAGTGGTCGGGGAAAACTAGCCTAGTTTATTTTGATGAGATTTGATCTCCATAGATTGAGACGACCTGTTATATCGTTTGCAGACGAACAGTTTGGTGTTAACTAACTTATTTCAAGTTAACCTGGTAACACGTTTTTGCAATTTATACTGACACCCCCCCTCGATAATTTCTACTTCGTGAGTTCAAACTGATATTTCAAACGAGGGCGTGTACAGAAATTCACAGGATAATCTATTACTCAATGAGATTCAAGCCTGCGACCTTCGGACTGGGAGTCCAGGGTTATTTCCCCCACCCACTGTTTGTTGACACTACTGGGTTTCCAAGATAATATAAAACAAAGTCACAACTCCTCTTTTTCTCTGTTTTGTTATCTGTCTTATACATAAAACCATCTCATATGTTTTCTTACATAAAATGCGCATCAGTTATAACTAATTATAATAAGATAAACATTATCGTGAGAATATATAATATATCTTATACAAATCATGGCGCTAAAATATATTATGATCTAAAAAGTATGTAAATTCGTTGGCTAAATTATTCTATTTATTCACTTCGTACAGTATTGCTAACTCTTAGCGAGTCGCTTTTTTCATCGACACCATATATTAAAGAATATATTTTCACTGATTGATAACATATATCATATATTTTCGTGCTTAGTAGGACGCACATGCATTTCCACCGAGATTCTAAATGACGTAATTCCCCTTACTAGGAACTGGGACCTAATATAATATTTGTTGTTCCCAGATAGGAACGGAAAAAAACCTTAATAATAAACCAGAACAAAACGTTTATTCTATCGCACAGACTTCATAAATTTGGTAAAATAGTAAGTACAAAAATTAAAGAATTAAAGTGTAGTAACAGTTAAAGACTTGTTAATGAAAATAGCGGAAATTGTTAGGGTATTGGCGTATTCACACACAATATCAAACCGAGGCTTAAGGTGAACAGTCGCAAGCCTGTATTGAAAAACTTGTTGTACTTTCTTTCACATTCACGAGCCATATATCTTGTATAACCTGTATAAAAACCCTCAGTTCAATCAAAATCCCTATTAGTTTTGATGAAAAATATTTATCTTTGAAATTAGATTTTCCCAGCATATTTGTTTGTGTAAGATTTTAAGCAAAGGTTCCATTGTTTGCATAACCTCTTTCAATACCACCCGATCAAAATTTCTCACAAAAGATTTTAGGCATGAAAAGGCACTTGTTAAGCGGGGTACAATGACTATATTTGTATATTTATCCGTACAAGTAAATGTTTGTTGTATCAGTGCTGTATGAGAACATTACCCCTGGTTGCTCACTTTTAGAAAAAAAAAGAAAATGATAACCAAGCGGTACTATAAAACTGACGCAAACTTTTAATGCTCATGAAGGTAATATAATTTCGGTTCACAGTTACGTTAGGAAACATACTTTGAATTATTGAAGTGAAGGTAAACAATGCACAGATATTGGTTATAATATAATTTAAAATGTAATAGCTAGAATGAAAAGATTTGTTGTCGGAAGTGCGAATGTGCGAGTATGTGCAGCAGGTTTTGAAGCGCTATAAATTAAACCCTCTGCTTTTACAGGAAAAAAGGCCATGGTATAATTTTACAAGCAACCTCTCTCACTGAAAATTCAATGGTAGTTCTTGTTTGTTATAAAACGAGTTCGAGCTTTAGATTTAATCTGATATGTTCCCCTCATGGTGCTTTATCTTTTCGTGGCTTTGACGTGAAATTGTAAAATTGTCATCAACTGAGCTTGTTAGATTTGTAATTGGTTGCAGCCAAAAATAGAGAATAAACGTCAGGGTTTATGACAGCATAAAAAGCGTGATATCCACCGTTAAACCTCTTTTCAACAATTGACCGACGAAAATAAATTAAATTAAAACGTGCACACCTGTTGTAAAACAGGATTTTTACATTTATCGCCATTGTAATTGCTTGATATTGATACCGAGAACATGAAAGTAGGCGTGTAGAATTAGTGTCATGCTGTCACGTGGTATTGTCATGTGACGGCTTCGCGCACATCCGGGAATCGCGAAGAACAGTTCCTGTCCATCATGGCGGATCAGGGTGACAAAAATTTCAATAGCGTTTTAATCCAATACTTCCAGCAATCAGTCAGCAAAACGACATTTAACCCTGCACATTGAGGTCTTGCTTTCGGAGCAAAAATGCTGACACTGAAAATAATAGAAAAAATGTACAATTCAAAGTCTAAACGAAATGGAAACAATTAGCTACAGAGAGAGTGTATGAATACGACATGCAAACGAAAGGAGTACAGGACTTTACTTTGTTCTTAGTGGAAGTCTGAAAAAAAACAACTCAAAGTTGTTCAAATGTTTTTGCAAAAAGAATAATCTGACATTTACAGCACTAGGTTTCGCATTAAAAAATGCAAGGTCAGTCGATCCTAAATATATAGAGAATCCATTCTGAAAAGGCTAGAAAGGGGCACTTGCTCGAAAATATATGTAATAAACGTAATACTTATCAATAGGGTTATATAAACTTAACGTGATAATACTTTACAACTTAATAATTTCCCATTTCTATCTGCAAACATGACTCAGGCCTTTGGCACCAGATCTCAACAATAGCTTTCTGTCTGATGTGTTGCAGTAAAAACTCGGTGGAAATTCTCACAAAGCAAAGCATGGTATGGCATTGCACGGCACGGCACACGACACGACACGGCACGGCACGACACGACACAACACAACACAACATAACATAACAAAAAGAGTTGTTTAATACAGCTTTGCAAGCAAAAATCAATCATGCATTTCACAACATAATTGAAAAATTTAGAAAGATTAGAAAGATTATACAATGTAATTTCAAACCAGCTGCAGAAATATCAAAATCGTAGTGCCATAATTGAAATGTTTTCTTTTGAGGCAAATAACATGAAATCTCATTATATACACATATTTTTGCTTTACAATGCAACTGCAATTAGATTTTTTCTCTTTAGGATTTTTAAAATAGCACTTAAACATAATCATAAACCTGAGAAAAATGTCATTAAAGGAGGTAAGGCTTATTAATGAACATTCTCAAAGTATAAAAGAGGTCTATGAAAAACGCTGAATTGTCAGTGGGTTAATTTGTTAATATTCGTATAAAATTCATAAAAAGGATTTCACTTTATAAGTATGTTTTATGTCGATTTGCATTCCTACCTTTATGTTTATATTTGTTACGTTTCCACTTGACTAATCTAACAAAAGAGACCAAGTTGTTCTTTCAGTAATTAATAAAGACCAAGTTGTTCTTTCAAGGACTAAAAAAAAGAGTTGTTCTTTTGAGAACTAATAAAGACCAAGTTGTTCTTTCAAGAACAAAAAAAGACAAAGTTGTTCTTACAAGAACTAATTAAGACCAAGCTGTTCTTTCAAGGACTAATAAAGACCAAGTTGTTATTTCATGAACTAATAAAGACCAAGTTGTTATTTCAAGAACTAACAAAAACAAGTTGTTCTTGAAAGAACTAACAAAGACCAAGTTGTTCTTCCAAAAACTAATACAGACCAATTTGTTCTTTCAAGAGCTAGTAAAGACCAAACTGTTTTTTTTAAAGAACTAATTAAGACCAATTTGTTTTTTTTAAAGAACTAATTAAGATCAATTTGTTCTTTCATGAACTAATAAAGGCCATGTTGTTCTTTCAAAAACTAATAAAGGCCAAGTTGTTCTTTCAAGAAAAAATAAATACCAGTTTGTTTTTTCAAGAAAAAAACAAAGACCAAGTATAATGATAAAGACCAGGTTGTGTTGTCCAGAACTAATAAAGACAAGTTGTTCTGGCCAACACTAATAAAGACCAAGTTATTTTGTCCAGATCTAATAAATTACCAAAAACACAAGTTATTCTGTTCAGAACTAATTACATCAAGTTGTTCTGTCCAGAATTTATAACCTAAGTTGTTCTGTCCAGACCTGATAAAATCAAGTTGTTCTGTCCATAACTTATAACCAAAGTTGTTCTGTCCAAAACAAATATAC
Source organism: Cyclina sinensis (assembly GCA_012932295.1). NCBI lineage: Eukaryota > Metazoa > Mollusca > Bivalvia > Venerida > Veneridae > Cyclina > Cyclina sinensis. Next base: position 39,514,403 of record JAAONU010000001.1, on the reverse strand, counting down.
TAGTACTCCAATTGTTCTGTCCAGAACTATTAAACCCAAGTTGTTCTGTCCAGAACTAGTAAAGACTAGGTTGTTCATTCCAGATCTAATTAAGACCAAAGGTTGAATATGTGACAAAAATAAGCACCGAATCTGTTTAAGCAACATATATCTGATCAGTATTAATGCCAAAATGTTAATCAGTATAAACACCAAATATGCTATCAGTATAAATACCAATCGGTAATTAGTATAATGTCAAATATGTGATAAGGACGAACGCCACCTAGATGATTAGTATAACCCAATGTTTGTGATCAGTATAACATTAACTATTTGATAAAAGAAATGTTCTCTTTCTCGTTTGAAACTCGCACTTGTTAAACAGATACACTACAGAGGCACACCTGGTTACAGGAGGAAGGTGATCTGAAGCAGGTCGTTTGTTCAAATTTGGATAATTATTCCTGTATTTATTCTCTTACGGCCAAGTCTGGCATATCTTTATCATATCTCCATTAAAATGCTAAGTACTTTGAAAGTAGACAACAACAAAAAGCCAGACGACATTTTTGCACGCGATGTCCAGAGAAATGAGTAAAGCGGGTACAGGCTACGAGTATCATAGTTGTTAAGAGGGGCATAAAGATATAGATGTTAATATCATAAAAGGGAATCGGTGAGGATAACTTTTAAAGCTAATTTCATCCTTGATTGGAGTTCGGAACGTATTTATTTATGTTGAAATCAATTAAGGCTTATTTTTAATTTTAGTCCAAGAGATTTTATCATCTTCAAAGGGTATACAGCATTTGATGTCTTAAACCGTGAAATAGGAGTTAAAAATGTTAAAAACAATTTAATAAACTTCTTTCTACGGATAAATAACTGTAAATTCCTTCTCTTTACCATTGACTGTATCATTGTTTACTAATGTTTGATAAAAGTGAAAAAAGGAAACCTAGAAAACATGAACTGCGCATTATAATTGTGAAGTAAATCATGCCTGAAGGAAGACTTATGAAAGCCTGATGTAGCCTTAAAGATGTATACTGATATTTAAGCCGACTGATTCTCTTTTTATTCATTGCATTTGAATTAAGTGTGAAATCTGAACTCGACTTCGTTACGTTTATATATATATCCATTGAGTGTTATATGGTACAATCTCGCCATGAGAATAAAAGAAGCTGGGTAATTAAGTTTTATTAATGACCTTGACCGTCTTAAGGCCATTTCGTACATTATCTTTTTCTTCTTGTTTGTAGCCGAGAATAGACAAGCAGTACAAAATCCTTGAGACCAGACATAGTCGCGCGTGGCCTTCTCCGTCGCTGATATATAACCAGTTACCAAACCTCCCCAGACTTTGATACAAGAGTTCGAACACCGCTCATGACTTGACAAGGCAACTTGGTAAAAGTTTATTATGAAAGATGATAGTGTTGCTTCTCATGAAGCGACTGTAAAAAGCTGTCCAACTGACCAAGTTGAAACTTGAAACATTGCCAAGAGAGCGACATTGACCTTCACGTTGTATATTCTCAGTTCTCTCTTTTCGCTTGCGCAAATGCATACCAGTATGTTGACAACAAAATAAAAAAATCCGAGTCTTTAAGCTACATTAAGCATACATCTATCAGGTGAGAGCATAAATTTATTTCGATGCTTTCAGAAAGTTTAGCTATTCAAGTCAAGTTTATTTACCATACATGTTGATAAAAGATCCACGCAATAACATTACTTAATATACATAAAAGCAAATAACTTGTGACAGTGCCTCTGTACAAACTTACGTTCCTATATGTTTAGTATGTAATTACTTGTTTAATATCACAGCGAGTGGTTTGACTGTCGTCTGCGTTTTTCTTATGTCTTGATCGATCATGTACCTTCTGCCTTTACATTTTTTTAATACATACGTAAATAAAATCCCTGTCGCCTTTCATCCTATTGTTAAGTAATAAATCTGCTTGGAGCATAAATAATTTTACGTGTCTGCACTGAAATGGATTAATATGAAAGGTAATTCTTTATTCAGGCAAACTACTTCACTATTCAAGGTCTTTGAAAAATGTAATTTTAAACTTTGTAAGGTTTTATCTTCAATATATTTGTATATTTGCACGCGTGTATTACACTACTGCGTTCTTGGTTATATGAAAATTTACAGCCGTTTGCGTTGTGTTATCATAAAGAAATTAAGCCAGTAAAAGTACAAAATGATTTGAAATTTTAGGTTATAAGTACATCTGTTGTTGAGATTTATGATGCTCGAACTGGTAACTTACTTGTTCAAAGAGGTGCTCTGTGACAACGTTTGGCCCCATGTATCTTTATCAAAAGCCACGTCACCATATTAACCAAACAGAGATTCGATACTGGGCCAAATATTTGTTTTGAGCGTCAAGAATATTGTTACAGTTTCATCTGCAATATATTGGCTGCTATAAATCTCAAAACATCTACAACTACATCTACTGTAGTGAACTTTTTTTTCCATGGGCTTAAGCGACAAGGAAAAACTAAGACGCAGATGGGTTTGTACTCCACGCGACAGAAATAGACAGCACGCTTACAGTTCGCATTCAGTTAGTCATAATACATCATAAATGTCTTGCCCACTTCAGAAACTCCCTCATGCGAAATGAAGGAAAGTTTATTACATATTTAGTATGTAAAATATTTCGAAATCCATTAACGAACTTTCTTTATTAGATGAAGGGTGTATTTTCAAAAGATGTTAATCAGATTCGCCTATGCGAGGTAATTTTCTGTCGTAAGTCTTTCGGATACATCAAATTCGTATTTAATCCCGCGTGAGGATTGTACTCCCCGCCGGGCTAATAGATTTTCCTATGGCTTCAGATGAATCTTTTGGATAATCTTCAACTTATTTTACGTCTTAAATCATCCACACACTTTTCATTATTCTCCAACGGTATATTCAATCATTTCTAAGATTCGTACAGGTTTTATTAAATGTATATATAATTATGGTGTTAGATTGGCATATGGACGTACCATTAGTGCAGTGGTAGTTATCTTAAAACATTAAAAAGATAATCGTGTGGAGGGTGACCACAGTTACATTTGTATTTTCTTGATATGTCTCTTTTTATACTTTATGACAGAACAGACGTGATTATCGTCTCTGACTTTCTTCAGAATTGCTTATTTGACACGATGTCCTTTAAACTGAAAAGCAAACTTCACTGACACGATTTTGTTGTTGTTACGAAAATCAAAAATCTTATCCCGACACTTTGTGATTATGCACGTCAGACTGATATCTACTGTGAAATGACGACTGGTAGTTTAAATCAATTTTTCATATTTTAGCATGTCTGCAAACGTAGAATAGCTGGACTTCGAATCCCAAACCAGGGCCACTCAGCAGTCAAAGCTAGAACAAATATAGATGTTCTTAGACTGATGGAATAAGATACGGTGAAGTCATAAAAAATCTTTCAATGTTGACATCTGTCCTTTTTCATATGCTAAAAATGTCAAGAAAATTTGTTTGGGTATATATTTTAGATCAAGATTGGACATTGACCCTTTGGTAAACAAATTTCTTTAGTTTCTTAAGTTATGAGGCGCTAAAGTTGAACAATGCAATGATGTGTTTTTATCTGGACGATCAAAAGTAACACCTCTGACTCACAAGGGCACGTAAAGCGTTCGGATTACTTCGTCATTGTTGATTTTATGGGGCCACAATGTACGCCAATTGTTTATTCGTCAACTTCCCCCGAAGCTTTAGATACTATCATTTCATTTTGATAAGTATCATGTCTCTTATAACAAATTAGAAAATGTCTTGCTGAAAAAATGTAAATATTATATCAGTGACGTTATCACGTGATCGGTGGGACCGAATGACGAAACAGATTAAAAATATGTCACTAGGAGATCGTTCTTTGAAATATTTACTACATCATGTATATTTTGTTTTCTTTCGGCCATAGAACAAAATAAATTATTGTCAGTGTCATGTCAGTTTGTTTAAAATCTTTATTTTCTGAGGTTAATGAGAATTATGCAATTGTTTCGGATGGTTTATGAGTAACTCTCTTCTTATGACGTTCCTGTTTGTCACGAGAAAATATTAAAATGAGTCGTCTTATTCAATTTTTGCCTCTCCAGTTTGGAGAAAACATTTTCATAGCTACATCCGCAAGGACCTTTCCGTGCCATCCAATGCAATATGTTTACGTTAAGATTTTATGAAAATAAACTTTGAGGCCGGTATGTCTGTGCCAAGCAAATAGCCATCCTACTTTATCTGTGCATTTGTGCACTGTCCTGGAAATGAAGGCATCCCATTCGAGCGCCTTTGGACAATGGACACAATAGGACACCACCTAATTGAAGACGTCCGGTTGAAATTGAAGATTTAATTAATAGCGTAGTTGCGGCCTTTAGAATAACTGAAACACCTTGGTAACAATTTACAAGTTTAATTTACATGTCATTGATATGATATCATGCCGGGTGATAAATGTTGGACTGTCCGCACTTGTGTAAACAACCGGACAACCAGTCTATTTGCATACGTTCTGGACAATGGACGAAATTTTTAATAAATTACTTTTAAGGTCGGACACCGTCGGACTGTAACATTAATTTGAAATGTCTTGTCAGTGTCTCCATATATCTTTAACTATTTGGGCATCGACTCAAGTCACACGATATAACGGTTTCTGAAATATTTGATAATTATTTATATAAATTCTTATCAATTTATTTCAAAACAATTGAGCTTTTCAAAGTTATGTTTTTAGACGATCAATCTTTGTAATTGTAGATAAATAGGCGACTTATAAGAAATCAAATAAGCAAATGAAGCTCATAATTTCCAGCCCAGACGACAAAAGCGCGCGAGAGCAAAACAAATGCGACACTGACCTCATTGTCTTTGAGTTTAATTAGATTATTCCTGAATCTTATCCAGTTCTTGAGTGGTGTCCATAAAACGGGTCCGTTCTGGAGACATTGTAAAACTAGTGCCCGGGGTGTATAATGCAAGCCATGTAGGCTGGATTTGGCCCTCATTGCATCATAAGGAGCGCGCGCCAGTACACTTCTACTACAAAAGGAAGGATCTAATTAGCTATAATTGGTAGAATTTCATCTGGAGTATTTCAAAGCATTTTATGAAAGAGTCTTCGCTGTGTTGTCCATTGAAAGGCTTACTCTTTACGCCACCTCGCTATAAATCTGGATTATTGCTCGGCGGTTGGTCTAGTTATACGGAACCCGGGGCTATTTGTACAGCCAGTGTTATGTAACTGCTGGACCAAACGGGTTGAAGTTATCCTAACAAGCCATGGAAACTCAGTTCTATTATAAAATAATAAATAAACACGGATGAAAGTTTGGATAAATACATTTAAAGTTTACATGAGACTGATTGCTAAGCAATTTATGCTCAACATTGTGAGCTTTCAATGTCAAACGTGGGTGTTTCTAACTCCTTGCATATATGTCCGGGGAAAAAAACCATCAATGATTTTGAAAGAGAAATAAATGTAAAAAAAAATCAAAAGATCAAACAAGCTGGAAACAAAAAAGAAACGCTATTAAACTTTGTTGTTGACCCTTTCTTTGGCTTTTAAGACAAGAGTTTCATTCAGAAGTCGGACGATGTCCCGATGCCCGGTCACTTAATGTATGATTAATTAGAAGTGCACACATATTTAATCAGACCTGTTGGTCAAGCTTGTTACTCTTCTACTGACCACTAGCAGAAACATTACTGCAGATTAGTTTTTAATGACCGCTGGTCAGTTAAAATGTGGTCATTTTGACCCCATTTAGTTTACCTTTTAAGGGCGACCTGAGCATGTGAAAATTATGGGCGTGACTGTTTCAATAGACAGAGCGACTGCGTGTTCAAGAGGGGCTTTCAAAATAATTTGATTTGAATAACTGTACAGCTATTAAATCCTTAAACATAAATTAAATCAACGTATTGACTTACATGTATTTCGAATTTCAAGTAAACTGTATTGATTTTTTGAGAAAGTCAATCGGTACAGATCAATTTTACCATCTTCTGAGGTACATTGTGACTTGCTTGTTACCCCAGATTAAGTTAAAGCCTATTTCTTTTACATCGATTGAGAAGCAAGTTCTTCCAACTTATATATTAATCCCTATCCATGACTTACTGTAGCTAAAAGACTTAATTCTAGGAGTAAAATCTCACGGTGATTATTTATAAAAACATCTTGGTCTACTTTTACTCGCATGAAACAGCCTTTTTAATTTACAGTTCATGCAACAGGAATAAAATAAACGTACATATCAATAATAAAATGTTCGTGTTGTGGAATAAATGATTAAATGATGAAAGATTTGTTCCCGGTCGCACTTTCCGGCATGTAACAAACTGTTTTAAATTATGCTGATGATAGATGAGGCTGCATAAGTGACAAGATTACTCAAGGTAAATGTATAAGGCGGTATTTAAATAAAAATATGCTTCGTCATTATTATGTTTTGAGACAGTCATATCCAATTCAGCTTTTGTTTTTAATTTGAAATCTGATATTGATACTTTTACAATGTTACATTTGAAATCATATTAAAATTTTCAAAATGTCGTAAACATTCTGTAAATTGTTACCTTATATACTAACAACCTTCTTTCAAATGTTTGTTTCAAATGTATTAAATTTCTTTAAAAAGAAAAACGCCTTTTTATAATCATATCTATATACACCAGTTTTTTACTGCGACGGACCTTGTCAAGTTGCTTGTTCCTTTCTTCATTTCTCTGTCATTTTTGGAGGTATATTTATTTCTCTAAGAAAAATTATGAAAGGCATTTGAGTTTCGATCGAAAGCCTACCATTCGGATGAAATGCAATCGGAACACTCTCACGATCACTTTGTGTGGTTTAGCCGTCATGACCGAGGTTTTCCAATTGGAAATAAATGGTACCAGAAAATGATAACACCACAGGAATCAGAAATTTTATCAATGCCAGCTAGTTCGAAAAATAAGCATATAGAAAAAAACAACAGGAGTGCAACGCCGTTTCTCGGGCACTCTCCGAAAACACTATTTTATCCATTATCATACAAGTAAAAATAGACCATGTCTATACTTAATAAATGCATCAAAATCCAATGCAATTCTTGTCGTTTAATTCTTCTCCAGCCGATTTTAAAATCGCTATCGACGACGGCATCTCCATAAGGCGTAAGTTGTTACCCCCCGACACAACCATGCTATATACGGTCTCTAGTTTTTACCAACATCTCGGCATTGGGACGCTGTTACGCGGACTAGATTTGTTGCCTTTTTATCACATTTACAAGATGTTTTTATGCGAGTGCACCTTGTAATGAAAAGCAGCAAATCTAGTCCGCGGAATAGCGTCCCCGTGCCGAAATGTTGGTTAAAATAAGAGTCCTTATAGCATGTTTGTGTCGTAAGGTAGCAGATTATTACCGGTTTACAACAACAATACCTCATTGGAGTCATCTCTAACAATTGAAATATCGTCTGGAAGACTACTAAACGACAAGAATTGCATTGGATTTTGATGCATTCATTAAGAATAGGCATTATTCTTTTCACTTGGACTGCTTTCCTTGCAAGACAATGCATAAAATAGTGTTTTCGGAAGGTTCCCGAAAAAGGTGTTGCACTGCTGTAGTTTTTTCTATATGCTTATGATGATGGACAAGTTCTTCCAGCTGGCCGACATTGATAAAATTTATGATTGCTGTGGATAGCACAGACACTTCCGGCCGTCAACCAGGCGGAGATATAAGCCATCAACTCACGTGTACGTGCAAGACATGTTAAATTGGAGCGGACCATGTGTCGCGAGTTCGATCCCCCGCTCCTCCACTAACATTACTTAGTGTCTTTCGTATGAGACGTTAAACTGAGTTTCTATGTATCAGTGCTGTACACTTGAGCATGGAAAAGAACCAGGGGTGTCTCTAGAATGTTCTGCTTTCTGTATCTTGCACTACCCCCACCAACAACGAGCATAAATAAGTTATCTCTGCAAGGGGCGTCAGTCATATTGGGCAACCGGTACCAACGATTTATAAACTCAAATGGAACGTGTAAGACAACTTATGAAAAGGTGTTGAAGACGATATGCTTAGGAAACTGTACTCGCTCTTAAATCAGAAACAATTATCATTATATTTTTCGTACCATTGAACAAGGCTTAGAAAATTCATAATGTAGTGATACCAGAAATGGGTAAGATCGGTGACACTTGCAAAATATATCCATCAAACTTTAATACAGACTCATTTGACAGCCAATACTTCAAGAAGGGAGAAACAAATCTTATAAAGTCTTAAAGAAACATGCGCGTGCATTTTTGGTTACCTTCTACTTCAACTGGGTTGATTTAAAAAGAAAATGTAAATAAAAACATTTTCACGGTGATGTGTTTTTTTATACCAGGGCTGTCGCACACCTTTTACCAAGGCAATCATTTTGACCTATCTCTTGACACATGGCGCCTGTCTCAGTAAAAACACATTTAACAGAAAGTTACTTTTGAAAAAAAAAGAGAGATAAAAGTCACTTGAAACAATGATTTGGCGTTGATTTCAAATGTCCACTTTCATCTGACGGTCAAAGGTTAAGACATAAATGACAAGGCGTGCGAAGAAAAATGTATAAAACTGAAAACTACCCAATTCAACTTCTTTTCCAGTTTCTTTTGCGATTTTTATTACTTTATCAGAAGGTTTGAACGTTTTGCTAAAAAGATCATACGTCAAATGGAAAATGGGGAAAAAACAACTGTTTTCGAACATATGAATTTTCAATAGCATTTCTCCCACCTACGTTCCTGTAAAGGTTTGTATATTTATAGATATTGATATGGAAATATTCTGATCTATAAAATATCTAGTTCGCTCAGATCGTCTCTTCAGAGCTCTTGCAGGCTGGAAGATACGAAGCGCCCTCTCAAATGCATTGAATAACTTTATCAGAACATTATGGCTTATTATGTCATCAATTACATGTGTATTTAATTTATTATATTAATTATGTACGATAATGAAGGACGGACTCTATCAAAATAAACTGTCACATTCAGTTTTGACTTAATAAGAGGCAGATCGTATTGCTGTGACTGGTAACTTTGATTCTCTCAATAGGTGTATTTATACTTCATAAATATAGTCCAGGGAGATTATAACACTGTCTCCTATTCTTCTTTCATTTTTTGTTGTTGTATTAGTTTTGAAATTTATCAGTACAAAACATTTAGAGATTTTCAGAAACATTTTATTCCTGTGAAATTTTTTAACAAAATTTATGAGGATTTTACCTTAATATAAAAGCAAGAATGAACGAAATCCTTTTTTATCATACCTGAGACATCTTTATTTCATTCGGAGATGGATTACTCGGTGATTATAACAAGACGCTAATATATATATATTTGTAACGTTTTATAGTGGTATAATCTCATGCCTTTATAATACAATAAAATCAGATTAATGTATGAATTCAAGAAAAAAGTGTGATGCAATTTAACTATTTAGTGACAGGTGGGGTGGGCTTCAAAAGTCAGTTTTAATTATCATTGAATCAAATACACTTAAAAAACCACCTGTATATAAAGTTATGTTCATACAAATTTCACATACCATATTATTAATAAGACTTGGTTATTAAGTTAGGAAATATTTCAAACAGTTTCTGCCTTTTCATGTCAGTGAAATACATAATTCGCAAACCAGATTTAAAGTCACCCATTCATTGAAACACGAACAATACTAATACAAACTGTAATACTTCATTCGGTGATTTAAAAATGTTCTTCTTGTATATAGTCCATGTGCATGAAATACACGTGAGCAAGTTCACTTCAGTACACTCGAGACAGTAAAGTTCACTCGAGACACAGCTGCAGAGTATTTCGAATCCTGTGAGGGTATCACACACTACAGTCAGTTCTCCAACTGTTTCTCACAGACACAAGATCAATGTAACAGTTTTACACGTTCTGATTGGTCAGTTCTTTCAAATGTTCATTTCATTTTTGTAGCTGCACTGCCGTGTATTTCAGGGCAGATTCTATGGCAGGCTGTCCGGATTTGAACTGAAATGAAAATATAAATATAATTAAATTTCAATATCTATCAAGATTAATTTTTTAAATATTTTTTTGAAGAGTTAAAAAAGCAGGGATAGAACTAATCGTTCTTTTAAATAGTTAGATATTTTCTGTGCAAAAAAAGTTTCATCTGTAAAAAGCATTGTCTTCTTTCAAAGTGGTCACTTTATAAAGTTGACAATATGTCATATGATCGTATATGCATTTGATTCTGTTTCAAATAACTAATGTACAATTAATGATTATTTACCTTTGTTGCATGCTATAGAAACATTATTGTACAAGAAGATAAGCTGTATAAGCTTAATTCTAATAAAGTGATGTTGACTTGACTTGACTTGACAATTCAAGCTGGAAAACGGAGGAAGTGCTTTGACCCTTTTTGGTGCTTTGACCCTTTTTGTCTAGTTGTAAGTGTAGTTAATGTATTTTTAAAAATGAATCGTCTATGATACTTACCATTTCGTCCGGTAACTGATGTCCTCCTTAGGTGACGTGGTACATTTGGGAGGTTAACTCCCCTTGTGAAGTTTCGACCAGACCCTTTTGAGGCATATTTAATGGTAAGTAATGTCAAATCGCTATGTTCCTTCTCGATTCTGAAAAACAGATCATGAAAAATAATTTACTATTAGATCTATCAGGTGAAGAAATTAAAATATTCATCTAAATTAATTCCAATAGACAACCAAGCATACTGAAAAAAGAATCTGAGAAAGAAAAACGAAATGTTTATTTTACAAACATAACATTGTTGATTACTGCTACAATTTTCAGAAGAATAATTCTAAGACAATTAATCAACTTACTTTCTGCAAAAGAGGTTCTCGTCAGCTCCTTGCAACTGAAAAAAGTAAGGTCTGGGATTGTATGACCCTCTCTGTCATATCGAAGTGATGCGATCTGCGTCTCCTCCTCATGACATCACTTCTGTTTCCAGAGAGAGGCTGAGGTAGATAACGTGTTTAATCCCACTCGGCTGGTCAATCTTTCGTGCACTCCATACGTCCCTCGAGCTCTGCTCTATTGACAATTGATTCCCACTCATCCAAATAAGGGGCGCAACCCATGGTCAACTCGCCAAGGCGCACTCTTCCAGTCATAAGAAATAAGCCGTCGCCCTTGGTAACTCCACATTTCCTGGGAGCGAGAATGGTTCCCCTGAGTGGCGAGTCTCGACGCAGTCTGGAAAAGTGGGAACCAGTGTGACGGATAATCTGAGCGACCTCTACTTCGATCTTGGTCTTGCCAATGTCGTCATGGTGGTTTACCGACTCCATGCTTCCAACAACAACTGAAAAGCATTTGGAAAATATATGGTTTTAACTAAAACTGAATTGAAAGCCTTTCCTCATATACATTACGTGGACCCGAGGAGCTGTCATATCCTGTTACATACATTCTTAATTCCCAACGACAGTCTTTTTTCTTAATTGACCACATGGCCAAGCTATTCGTGCAGAAACATGGCATAGAATGACAAAATAATTCGTGTACTGTCGTACATAAAGAAATAATGAATTTCATTATTTGCCAAGGAATAAAAGGAACTCATACAAAATAAAAATATAAATCGCCGCGTGTCTGAATCACAGCATGTTAAGCCCTTCAAGAATGCGAGCTACAATTTAATCCGTTTTCAAATATATAAGAACGAATTTTAAAAAAGAACGCTGAAGACCTTTGAAGGACGTGTCCACATTAACACGTACTTAAATTCCAAAGTCCTCTGCAGTATAAATCATACTTAACATTTAACGAGCAGACGACATTTAAAATGTGTCTATACGAAAAAAAAAGAGAAAAATACGCAACTTAATTTTTTTCCTGATATAAACCAGATACAACATACACACACACGCACATAAGTATGCAAATAAATCGAAAATAAATCAAAAGTTATCTGAGAATAAATTATAAATTTTGTTTACCAAAATCGCTGGAGCAGTAGGCCTTAAGTATCTCTTCCTCGCTACAAGGTCGACATTCTGAAAAAAAGAAAACGTATTTTTATCGGCCTTGTTTTTTCCACATTTGTATTAAACCTTTAGACCCTGTTCAGCACATCACAAAACCGCCATCAATGAAAGACTTCCTAAACAACTACATCCGTGATAACTAAATGATAAGTTATGAACAGAAAGAGATTGATGAATGTTTCTGTGAACTTTTTTTTCCAAAATAAATAACGAAATATTATCATTAATCATTTTAAGTCATTACCGTTTAAAATTAAATCTTTACTTATTTTTTTTATATAGAACGTCCTGTAACTTAACCTTTAACCCTTTGCCGCCAATGTTTTTTTGTCGTCTGTGACAAGTGCTGACTATTTTTGCCTAATATCTTTTGCCACAATCATGCTGATAAACAAACCGCAAAAACTAAACTCTTTGAGAAAGATGGAACAAAAACTCATCGAATGTTCTCTTGTAAAACCTGAGAGTGCTTGCGATTTTTTAGAATTGCTCACAGATATGACTCAGCAACTATACCTAGATAATATTATGAGTAATATTGTGCAGGTTCTCTGAAACTTTCATAATCAGATACAGATCTTTGCTATATCAAGTCAGGATGAGTGATAAAAAAATCTCTCCAAATCTGAAGTAAGTATTTGAGACCTGAAGTTATGAATACATCACCAAAAAAATAACCAAAAATTAAAAGGGACTTTGTGAGGAGGAGGGGTAGGGGAAGGTGATCAGAGCACCTTTTTTTAAAAAAAAACAACTTGCTAATCATCTAAACAACTAGAAATATTGTTGTGTGCTAAGCATAAATTGAAATGATCATCGCTTCAATAATTTGCTTTGCTTATGCCTCAGCGGTTTTACAATATGTCATACGATTTTAAATCGGTTTCTCATTTTTATTACCGTCATATATTCAATAGAAATATGAATGAATAAAATCTTCCTGAAGTTTAAATCAAATACACTGTATATGAAAGTAATTTAACACCAAAGTCTTTTTTTCAGAAGCTGCTTTTCACAGCATTTTCACCCAACTGTAGGCCGACGCATAATCATCAACCGATTTGATTGAAATTAATTTTACTTTTATGTTGCAAATAAATAATTTCATTGACAAGAGTACACGTAATTTCAACATTATTTAAGATAATCATCACTAGATACAAGATAGATGGTGAGCGGAAGAAACCAATATTTTCGTGACGGCGCGACTTCCTGTTTCTAATTTTAAACGTCCATGTCACTGGACGCTTTTTTGCTCTATACTTTTTTATGACCCGAAACTTTCTCCGAGAGGAAATCAATGTGTTTTTATTGGTATTGCCTTTCATATAGAGCGTGTCAGAGATAATGTTTTTGCATTTTCTAAATACATTTATCAGCATCAAGTTTCCAGACATCCTTCTACGTATAGCTATCCAATACCAAAATGATGAAACGTCTTCCCGTTTATGTCCTGTTCAGATGTCATCCCTTAAATCGCATGAACAACCATGAAGGATTGGTTGAAATATACACTCTTAAATCGACTATAATAATGTATTATCCTGACCGTGACCTTGACTTTCTACTCAATTATTCAGTTCTCGTATATTCTTTGGTAAATACTGGTTTCCTTTGCCAACAGAGCACCCGTTAACATGAACCTGTAGCAATAGGCAAGGTTTCACATACTAAGTACATTGTAAAGCGATCGATCATTTAGAGCCCCGAGTTGATTTTAGTTTAAATTCCACGACAGTATGAACAAGAAAAGGGGATTATCTAAAAAAGTAATTCATCTGATTACAGAAGTTGTGTTCGTATCAACTCCATAAAATATTATAGATGTACAAAGTTGCCAATCTTCCCTTTGGTGGATAAATACTTGTAATATTATATACATTTTGCACTGAAGTGTCCTCGATCCCTTAACTATAATTATAGTCGAGGTGAGAGTGAATGTGGATAACAGAAGGAACATCGATCACTAATTATGATCGCTATATAGTTTTTGTCGTAAAATTTAAGCAAAGCAGAAGTAAATAGCTCGTAAAATCTTGTTAAAATTTCAATTCAATCTTCTTACCATATCGACGTAATTAATGCCTAAAACCTACAAGCAAACGATGTAGGTGGCAACGTCTAAAATCGATTGTGAATTTGTGCGTACGTTTATTTTTTTTTTCCTCAATAACCTGTTTGTTATTAATTATTATAGAGGGAGGTTCTGGACAAGCTAATTAAGCGGAAGAAAGCAAGGACCACTGATCCCGGACACTAGACGGGGTTGTCGAACCGGACGACCGGAGCAAATCTGCGTGAAATATGCATGTATTTAAGAACTCACTAAACATGAAATATTATACCAATCACAAAAGGTTAACAGTAACTCTGATGAGCAATTTATACGCGTTTGATATTCACCCATACAATGCACGGATTGTTCGAGTGCACGACTGTACTATTTAATGGCCAGGTGCGCTTATTAGCTACGCTTTCATAAAACTAGCAAATAAATGAGGGCGAGCTGTAAACTTTCTAAAACAGGTGTTTGGTCGTGTATCTTCAAAAACAGGAATACCATAAAGTCACAGCAACAAATATTAACATAGCTATTATCCGGGTCTTTTCTTGTTCTTTCTTAATATTATTTAAAAGGCGCATTAATATGATATAAAACTTTTATGGGACGCGGCAACACTTTTAAGAAATTTTTGAATCGCTAACTGTTAGGTTATTCACAAAAAGAAGCGCAACTTAAGAGTCTTTTGAAATGTGAACTGAGCAAAGCCTGCGGATGTCATCTTTATTTACAGAACTAAACTCTTAAAATGTTTAAGATGAACAGTTCATTGAAGACGATATTTAAAAGAAATTCAAAAGATCCAGTGTTTGAGTGTGCAGCATACTTTATGAAATTATTAAAATATTATTGAAGCAGTCTACAGATAAACAGCACGAGGTGATATCAATTAACCGCAGTTACACTTCAAGAAGGTCTGTAGAAATGTTTCTCAATCGAATTGAATGGTTACTTTTAATTGTTTGAAATGTTTTATTTACCAATTCGAATTCTGTTGCTACATCTGAGATAGGCCCCTTTATGACATTCACGATATTAGAAACGGAGTGGAGAGAGGTACAGGCAGCATGGTACAAGCATTATCACTACCCGGCCCTTGCTCACATACACTTTTAAATCTGATAAAAATGAACCATGCACACAATTTCATTTGAAATGATTCGTTCATTGCGAAATCGAAATAATTTACCTTCAATTGAGGATTTTTCAACTTCTGGCGTAAACGTCGTATCATATTGGAAGAATATTTTCTGGTAGCCTAGTCTTGAATCAACTTCCGGTTCAAAATATAGTATCACGGAATTGGTGGCCTGGATGCAAACTTCATTGCTTTTCCCTTTAGAGGTAATTAAGGTTTGGAGATTGTGGTCATTAAGAATGAACCTTGTTCTCTGCGATGGAGACTTTGTATTGATATCCAAGTCTGCCTCTCGTGAAACTTTTAGCTTCACATCCCCAGAGTCTACAACAAAGCAGGATCGGAAGTGTCCGGGTCTTTCCGGTCTGAGTTCGATTCGCAACGCACCTGTTGGATTGTACCATGTGACAGAGCCATCCATACATGTGAGCGTTGTTAGGTGAACTCCTCTGGTGGCATCGTCAGAACTGTAAATCAAAAAAAGTAACAATAAAAGTATCATAGCGTTTAAGCGTCCCTGTATGATTGATCGTGCCAAGAACAGTCATTAACAACAATGAATATATTTGATACTTTTTATGGCTTAAAGCATTTTTGTATCGTGTGCGTGCGTTTTATATCAATTATAGATGAAACAACTAATTAATTATTCCGAATTAAGGAAAAGAAGAAAATATGACTTGAAGTAAAACTTCGTTTTTCTTGTGTCAGCCGGCTGTCGTGTCTAGATAAAATTGTGCCTGTGGTCTACTCACTTGGGCCACATGTCAGCACTTTTCATGTAAATTTCATTAATCATAAGTGATATTAAAATGTAAGAATGACAAAACCATTTTATCTTATACGCTTGACTTCTGTCTTTAAATCAAATAGATTGTCGTCTGAAAGGTCACGTGTCTTCTTTAGTTCTCTGGCAAACGCCCAAATAGTCATTCACATATTCCTATATCAAATCTCTAGAGCGTCTGCAAGTTTATTAATTTGGAATTATCTAACAACAAGAAATGCAATTAACCCAAAGGTTTTTTTTTTGACAAGCAAGTATCATCGTTTTGTGTTTTGAAAAGAACTAGGTCATGGATATTTTGATACAGAGATTAGTTTCATCAATCAAATTATAATCATCATGACTGGTCTAAAATTCGGGCCATACTTTGGTACACAAATAAGCATAGCCTAGACACAAAAACTTTTCGTCTTAACCTTTAACATAAAAGACCGACAGTTTTAACTTTTAACATGGGAAATGGGTGGTTTCGTTCTCTCAATTCCATTTAAAGGAATTCTTCTTTTAAAAGCGGAATAACATAGATCTTGCATAGTGTTAATTATGGCTAAAATATTGGACATTTTGTAACAGTTTAATGTCAATGAAATATAAAAAAAAACATTGGTAAACTTAAACTACAATCAATAATCTACTTGTTCTGCGTTCTCAACTGTAAGCGTAATACATTGCGAAAAAAAATCTTCAAAACACACTGTAAATGAACGATAATTGCCATTTGTGTAACATACCAAGGTCTAAAAGTCTATTTGGACAGCGAGAACCACTTTAGATGTCAAAAGACGATACGACGTTTCACGCCCTTGTAATCACTGAAATATCTAAATAATCTTCCAACTACAGATCGCATTACCATTGCCTCAATGGTGCTGTTTTGTGCAAAAGGGACAAAAACTTGATTAAAAAGGTGTTACGACTTGCATTCCCAAACCTAGGACAAAACACTTCAGTTTCAAATTGTATAAAACTGACTCGGTCTGATAAACTGAACGGAGATTGGGGCAGCTGATAGCAGCTATCGGGGGACGATATTTCGGGTGCTTTCATCATAAGGACATTATGATAATCGCCATTACCTTAATACTATGACAAACAGCCCCACTTAAAATCTATTTAGAGATTTTAGAATGTAAATAAACAACGCCTTGCGAATCCACGTGTATGTAAAGGAAAGCTTATGTTCTGTTATAAATTACAACGCTGGTATTTTTTTCTGACACGTCAAAAATGATAAACGTTTCCGTTTTAAACGTGTCTTTACAATGAACCGACTTTCAGAATATTTGCCTTTCGCCACTGGAGAATTATTTGTAATTGGGCTTGTCTGTTTTTGTCTGCCCCCCCCCCCCCCCCCCCACACACACACACACACAAACCCCATCCCCCCTCCTCCTTCCACAAACATAAAAAACAGAAATACCTTCCTTGGCCACTGAAACAAACTAGTGGTGATGCAGCGAAGCCTACTTAGGTAAACTCACTTACTTTTGATTTTTTTTACAATGTTTTGATCACTACAAAACTGGATGAGACAGACCATTGGCCCACTACAGCCTTTACGTCGACCTTGAAAACTGGATGAGACAGACCATTGGCCCACTACACCCTTTATGTCGACCTTGAAAACTGGATGAGACAGACCATTGGCCCACTACACCTTTTACGTCGACCTTGACCTATTTGTTCCTGAAATCAAGACTGTGGTTGTTCCATTTGCATTGCATAACCTGTCTGCGTAATGGTCCTACGGTGTATAAGTCAATCAAACAGAATAATGTCAAAACCAGAGACGAATGAACAAAAAAATTTTGCAGCATAAAACTAGTCTAGACAGCGTACAGGGATCAAAACGGTTGTCTGAAAATAGCGGGACCATTGCCAACATTGTCTGTGAAACAACATACGTGCGGTGGTGAGTGAGGTGCCAACTAAACACTTGTGGTGACTGGTATAAAAGTATTCTGGTACTGATATAAAGCCAATATGTATGTAACAATATAAAAGAAAGAATAGAGGCTGTCTCAGTACCAAAATTTCACTTTCACGAAGGAACTTTAGTCAGATTGGAAAGTACGTCCATATAAAATTCATTCGCACCTAAAGATTTAAGTGAACATTGATGTTAAAAAAACATAGACCGATAAAAAGAACAGTAACTTAAATCGCAACCTCCTAGCCACGAAATGTTCATATGTACTAAGATTCGCGATAGTTCAGCAGACTTTTTTATCTCTTTCAGGTACTCATTTTTCAGACATCTTTCCAAGTTGTTATAAAATTATGTACAGCGGGATCCACCTATGTCATATTACATATTATATTACTTTCAACATTTGAACAGCGTTTTTGTTTACAATTCGTCAATGTGACATGTTGTTTCCAAAAATATTTATTTGAAGACTTAGTCTAAACATTTTATGATTTATAAGTAAACACAACGCTGTGTTATGATTTAATAATCTCAAGATTACTCTTGGTATCTCTAGTTACAGTGTTAAACCTTACAGATAAACTTTTTTGATGATAAGAAAATATCTGTTGCATTCGCGGTCCATAGCATTAAGACTGTGATGTGGTTCTACATGAAACCCCTTAGATCTACCCCAAACTTCCTAGGAAAACCTGAACTTACTGTTTCAAATTCAACTTCATTTAATTCTTTCCTTTCAACAAGAATTTGAAGAACTGTCTTGGGCGTTATTCGCCCACATGTTCGCAAACTAGTAAATTCTTTGGCACGTAATTATAAATAGTTAATGAACATTGGTCACGTGATCTTATTCCTAAAAGTTATAGGGCGGGAAAGTTTTGAATCAGGTGTGATGCACGTGTTTATGGCGATGAAATATGATATCGTCGTTCGGTATATACATGTGTACACGTGCTAAATGGACCATGATGCGTGACAACCTTACTTGCCAATTTATACTAGAAATGACATCATGTGAACACAGTATGACGTGATTTATTGAAACTATCGCCTTAAGCTTTCTACATCTAACACTGAACGTAATGTGATAGACGTACTTTTAATGAACATGTTAAGTTAGAATATTACCTAAGTCTTTATTATGTAGTAGTGTCATTTATACAGAACACTTGTTTTGATATTTAAGGGTAAAATCAAACCAATCTATCACGTCTTTTGTTAAGTGTAAAGCCGGTGCATCAAAATGGCACAGTGATCAAATTTGCATTTCACGTTAAATAGTTCATTATATCACCTAAAATAAAACAATTGTATCTTTGTAAAGGATGTTATGATAATGGGGGTGAATAAGTGAAGAATTACAAAAACTGAAGTTTAAAATAGCGACTGCCAAAAAAATCTGCGTTCCCTATTCGTGCTGTTGAAGAAAATGACGTTTTTATGTTGGTTTGTTTTTTCTGGGTACGTAAGGCTTTGAAGTGAAGTACATTCTGTTAACTATTTAAGTTTTAGAGACAAAGTTTCTATAATTTTCCTTCTTAAATGAACAGTAGACTTCTTATAACGATTGTTTTTTTTTTCAGATACAGCGCCGCATTGTCCATGTCTGAAAGAATATTTAACTTGAAGAATGACTTTTTTCAATACCTATATATTTCCCTATTGTATTCTATGTTTTATACCAGTACATTATGCCCCGTGTGATAAACTCAAAGTCAAAAGTATACCTCTGTATAACTAAATTAGCATTTTAATTCAAAGAAAAGTTTTATTTAGTACCTGACAATACAGTCGCACTGCTCACACTGATGTTGTGATGAAAGATTCACCAGTAGGACCAACATCCACCACACCTGAAGCAAGTATAACTCCATCTTTAGGTCTCTAAAATCTGTCACAAATATCTTTTTACGGCTTAATTTTCAACTTTCATTTGTATGTTTTTAACCCTTTTTATAAAATCCAATAAGACAAAACTGTTTGTAAATCCGCTTATTTAATTTAAAGCTTTAACTTGCACACCTGCACAATTTCACTAAACACTCTGTACTGTAAATGCATTTAAATTGAAATAGTTTTAAACCCTCTTCTAATCGCAGTCAGAGTAAAACTGGATTATTAATTCCACGGTACGAAGGTTTTTATTGGTTAGAGGGGGCGGAGCGAATTTACCACCAGCGAATCAAAATCCAAGTTGCTTCTGGCGCTCGTGCGGAAACATTTCTTTTTTTTGTGATACAGTTTAATAATGATAAATGAGAAAAGATACTTCTGACAAATAAAATGATTAACTGATTCTAATTTCATACAAAAGATTATCCTTCTTAAATATCCAACAAAAATTAATTTCTTTTTTTTAAAATTATAACTGAAGCCAGTACAAAAATCAATTGTATGCAGTCGGTTTTAGATTTAGGTGACGGTCACAATCATAGGCATTTCTTAATATGCAAGCTTGTCATTACATTTTTAAAGGTTTTTTTAAATCTTTAAGTCTTAGGTCATTTGTTGAAAATAATGCTGTAGTAAAATAAATTACTACCTTCCTATATCTACTTTAACCCAGTGAATGCAAATATTCATTTGATTGCGCTTTTTACACGTTTCAAAGTATTACAAGGTCATACCAGTCAATGTTTTAACTGATACAAAATGTCACTGATTCAACTACAGCTTAATTTTAGAAATTTTATTTGGATAATTTAGCAACAATTTCCGGATAAACTGACAATTTCAGCTTTTACTGTGACCCATGGATATCCCTTAGGTGTATAGATGGCTCAGATAACAAGCCGGGTCCGCAGAGAACCATAAATCTCCGAACTTTATTACAGGAATAAATTTATATGATAGATGCCCTAAAGATAACAAGACACAATTTGCATTGTTCACGTACTTTTCAGAGATGTATAGGGGAGGCAACTCATACTGGCAGCTCGAGTGCGATAGGTATTAAACGATTATACATCTTGTCGGGGCAGAAGAAACAAGGCTCGTTTGACTATGTGGACGCGGATTTGATTCAGGCTGGAGCTGTGACAGAGGGAAAGTTCTAGCCCCGTGGTAACATTATAAAGTCGTTGTGTTCAAGTGAAACTGTATTTCATTTTCATTTATTTTTTTCAAATTGAAACTAGATATAAGCTGCTTTTGAGTCGTTTGACTCATTTTCAGAGTACATATCTAGAAAGTAATCCTTGGACACGTGAGGAGGTTTGTCTGATATTTTACTATTTATTCGTTCTACGGTTCAAATATGGACGCACAGAATTATGTTGGTAAAAGGTTAGTAAGGGTGCATTCCTGATCAAATACCTTCATCTTTCCGGTCATCAAACCTGTACCTATAAGATCCTTACCGTCCCCTGAACTGTAAATCATTTATGAGGGATCAAAAGAAAAATCAACAAGAAACATGATCGCCATGGTGGTAAAGAATTATTTGATATCTGATTTCATTAATACATACCTCTGTTCATTTCATGCACCCAGATGTAGGATAAAACAAGATGTATGTTTTATAGAAGATCTAACATTGTCATCTCATACGATTTAGGCTGAGATTTATGCGCCCTCACAGATTGAAATCTGAGACGGAGTATAAAAATGACCCCTAAAATGACCATTTAAAAACACGTGTTTCACTTAGGTTTTCTATGCGGGCCCACTTTTGAAGACAAGGTGAAGATATCTTTATAAATCGTAGTAACCATCTTTTTCATTTGTTGATGCTAACAATGGATGATAACTTCTTTTCATCTACAATCTACACATCGACAAAAGATCTAAAAAGCTAGCTTGAATAACAAGAGCATTTTAATAAAAGTTCAGTCTCAACATATGAAAATGTTTAAAGAATGTGTCCAAGTTGATTTTGTATAGATGAAACTGATAAAAGGGACAGATCATTTCATATTGACCCAGTAAAAGATTTTTAAGTAGAATGGCCAACAACTGGTCCCCAATTTTTACTGGAGATGGTTCAGTTAATTTTGCCATTCTTGCGAATTGAGGGAATTCCCCTTTATCTTAGTAAAAATACATGTACCGTATGTCACATGATTTTGTCCCTGATGTTGTTGTTGTTGGTTCCACTGCTGCTTAGTAAAGTGTCATGGTTATAAATAAACATACAGTTCACGTTGATTGGGGCGGTTCAGTGAACAAGTCGTAACGGTAATCGAAGTGGTATTCCAGGGGTCGCGAGTTCGATTCCCCGATCCTCTAATAACATTACTGTCTTTCAGATGAGACGTAAACCGAGGTTCCATGTATCGGTGCTTTACAATATTGAAAAGAACCAGGGAGTCTCTGGAATGAGATGCTTTCTGTATCCAACTCTATCCCTCCCCCACCCCCTGCACCAATAAAAAAAAACTATCCTTTGCATATGGGCAACCGGTTCAGACGAAATATAAACTCAAATACAAAGACGATTTGAAATAAAAATAATCACTGTATTCAACCTACGAATAAATACTGAAAACCCAACTCAATATTCGCGCCTTATGGAACTCGTAAAATACGGACATTTGTGATTTTGTCACGTATTATTTTAAAGGAGGGAGAAAAAAATATCATCTAGATTGCTCATTTTAAGGCAAGTTAATACGCAATTTCTATTTTGTATATCTAGACCACCCAGAGAGGCGAGAGTCACTTCAATGAAGGCACAGATTTTATTACCAGTTTATTATAAACCCCGTGACTTAGACAATGACACTCGCACGCCAGTATTGCAGGGTTAGGTGAAAAATATTTTACCAAATTCGCCAATTAAGTCAATATTTGCAGCAAAAAAAAAAAAAAAATAGGCTTATATTCTTTTAATAACCAACTTCAGAAACTGTATGACATTTTCTTTTTCAATGTTGTAATACATTACGAGAATCATACCGACGAAAAGTTTTGCGTACGCTCATAAAAAATTGCACTGTTAGCCCCCGCTTTTACAAAACACTGCCAATGTTTTGACAGTTTGCACGTGCAGTTACAATATCTCTATTGTTTTCAAAATTACAATCGCTCGCCCCTTGAATGACATTTGCAGTCGATACTCAAAAGTTGCGCAAAACAAAACAAGACGGGCGTGAGATGATTTCAAACAACGAGATATAATTTCACTTACTGTATTTTCAGTTGTAAAATGTTGTTCACAGCTTGCTAGAAGTTGTAAATGAATGTCGCGCGTGATTAAACGTCGGAGGCAAATGTCGCTAGAATTCCCAGGACAATTAGTAAGTCGGCACACTGTCCGTGGGCGCTGTCCATACCTTGCTCTGAAATTTTGAAACAGTTTGATATACTGAAAAAAAACGAAAAAAAAAAAAAGGCAGGAACAAGAAAAACATTTAGTCAATAGTCAGTTCTCAGTAAAATACCATTGTTGTTAGCCAAAACATTGACAAAACATAGAAAAAGAGAATAGAAGAATTCAATTTAGCCTGTGATATTGGAGAGAAGTCTTATTAAAAGAGAAATAAGAAAAAGGCGTTTTATTATATACTCAACATAGCTTCGTAGAATAAAACATCATCAAAAAGCAGTAAATCAGGTACGCAGAGTTATTTATTTGTCTTTATACAAGTAATCGAAGCTTCGTTATTTTAATTCAGTTCATGAGCCCTCAGACAGATCGTTGCCACCCCACCCCAACACGCCCTCAACGAAACCCTGTAATCAAACACAGTAGCATCATTAAAATGTCTTTGAGTGGAATTAACATAAACTACAAATAAACATATTTATGTATAATTCCATACACAGTAAATGGATATGTGCATATAAACAATAACAGTACTGTATAAAAACAACTTTCAATGGTATCACTAGTCCGAGACTTTGAACAAAGCAGAATTTGATTCCAGCTTTCTTTTCCCGCAAAGTTTCTTGAAATTTAAGGTAATGAGAAAATAGAAACATTTTTTTAACCATTAATTTAAATTAAGCGATCAACCCACATTGATACACTGATTACCGCGTGTTTGATCATGGGAATTCAGAAATTGGAGACGCGAGATCGTAATTTCAACGATCAAATTATTGTGAGAAATTTCACTTCAAATATTAAATTAAAATAAAACAATTGTTGTTAAATGGTATTTAGGACGTTTTAGGAAGGCGTGATTTTACAAAATATCACTGAAAATGAAAACTGCTCTTGAGAAAATTGGAGTGGAATCTCATGAGGAAAAACAAAGGAAAGTAAATTGTGTTCATATGTCTCCAGAGCACTTTCTCTATTGATTTATGCGTGATGGAAAAAAGTCTTGTGCATTTCGTCTGCATTTTTTCTGCATTAGGCAAAATCATCACTCTTTGAATTTTAGTACTGATAAATATTTTGAGCGTTATATTTCTACCTGTTTGCTGTATAGGAAGCACACAACACTAATTGTAGCCACAGTTTCGAAAGGCCAGGAGGATTTCTTCGAAAGTGTAAATATTCTGGAGTCAAATGACTGTTTGAGTTCAA
Organism: Cyclina sinensis; assembly: GCA_012932295.1. NCBI lineage: Eukaryota > Metazoa > Mollusca > Bivalvia > Venerida > Veneridae > Cyclina > Cyclina sinensis. The sequence goes on along the minus strand of JAAONU010000001.1, from coordinate 39,489,935 downwards.
AATGCATTTTCAGCATCAGATTTGGTTTTGTAACATCTAAAATGAACTCTGGCAAATTCGAAAATAGGGCTAGTAATATAATGTTCAGGCAGATGGTGTCAAGAACACCGTTTTCTATTACCAGTGCATTTCAACTGCAGGCTCGGAAGAATCAAGACATTTTTCAAGGGGGTACATACTTTCATCAGTAGCAAAAAATCTGCAAGGCGAAGCACCTGTTTCTTTGTGATATTTTGAATGTATAGGGATTTGCCAAGACAGAAACAGTGTTTCTATATAGCTGCTATATGTGCAGGTATTTTTTGGCAGAGATGCAGAAAGTGGTGTTTTAGGTCTCGGACCACAGTTGGTTTTCGGCGATTACTGAATGAATCACAGCTCCATGTATAGTTCTACCACGATACTTGTGACAGTTTAGTTGTTGATTTACAATGTTATGTTTAATATGTTGTAAATAAAATGACTCTTATTTTTACAGGTTTTACACTTTTGTACCAGGAACTTCGGACATATTGTTTGTGTACAGGGACGACAGGAATGAGAAATTTAGTGTGGAGTGCTACCATATGTCCCTGTGCATATACTATAAGCGTCCGAGTAGGTACAGAAAACGGAACAGAACGAAAACTAAAAACGTAGCGGACAAGAGCGGAAAGGAACGGACCAGAGCGGAAAGGAGCGAACCAAAACGAAACGGAGTTGATTACAACAAAAAGCAAAACAGAAAAAAATGTGACCTCATATTTCAGACTGATTACACTTTTTGATAAAGGGAAATAACAGCACCTTAAGTAACAATTCGTTGAAATAAAACCATTTCAGTTACTAGTTGAATTCACGCACAACTGCTTAGTCAGTTTTTACTACAACTCAGTTGTATTACAAAAATCGCAAAATAAACATTGTTAAAGCACAATTTCCGTAATAAATACAAAAAAGCGAGCACCTATGACTAGTGCAAATAAATAAAATATGTTTCAGAATAGGACAATGCAAACCACAGGTTTTAGAACATACCAGGGATTCTGTCTGAAAAAAATCACATCTTTTAACGAATTGCCATACCATACGATTATAATGTTCATACCAGTAATCGTAAGGAGTAACAATTAGTTTAAAGGTATGATTTTTTTCATTCACACGCATGTTTAGATTCCTCGTTATGCTCATGGTATCTGTAACCAAAACCACGCTTTTCTAGAAAATAGAGAAGAAAATTATGTGGAAAGGTGAGTAAAAATAAGAGGGTCAGTACCTTCGCTTTAAAAAAAGTATGTAATCTTTTATCTTATCTAGTCTTCGTCTACACCAAGACGATGACAATAAATTAAAAGCTTGTCGCATACCATGCAATTTTCCCATGCAACTAAATACATCGTAAACAGCTATTTGAAACAGAGACGGAAAACAAACAATTGCTAAACTGTATATAAAACTATCTTCTTTAACCATTATGTTTGTTTTTGTTTGTGCGAATTTTTGATGTCGACTTCAGCGCACAGATGTCAAAGAGCAAAACAGACACATTGCGATGGTAAAGTTTTATATTTAGGTGCACGAAAACATGGAATTTCTTTTTGTAGTCATGACATAACAAAATACGCATCGAGACATGTTATGCACTGTAACCTGTTGTCATGGAGCATCCTTTTAACCTTGCACATCTGTTTATGATCTTAAATGAAGTTTTTTGTTCTTGTTTACAAACTACGGGAACTTGGTCGACAACTGTAACAACTGTAATATTGGTATTGGTACTTAAATTGTTGATTAAAACATTAAACTCTGCAGACGCCCCTTTAGGTTTCATACACAATGCAGATTCCTAAGACCAGAACAGACCAGGACAAATTAATCTCATCTAGTTGAATCATTTACGAACAACCGTCTCACCGTCTCAACGGGCGAACGCACGTACACATGCACAGACACTTGCACAGACTGACTCTCGATGCTCCATCAAATGATCAAAGCGCAGACGGCTTATATGGAAATCAAACAAATAGTTGAGAGGGCAGTTTAACTCTTATATCTACCTAAACTATTTTTTCCCTACAGTTGTTCAGGGCAAGATTGTGAGCCTTTATTCACCACGGCTTCCTAAAATCATCACTTATTAGAGGAGATGGTGCTCGGCAATTTTGTTTTGCAATGTAGGTAAGGATGTTAAATTAGAAGTCAGTACTGAAAATAGGAGTTAAACATAAAAGAAATCTAAGATAACGTGCAAGGAAATATTCAAAAAGTAAGGAAAAAACACCCGATAGAAGTTCGCAAAAGCACAAAATAATTCACACAACCATTTCAGCTATTTGTTTTTCTCTTTCTTTAAAAAAAGAAAGAAGTCCCACAAAACAGCTTAGCGTTTATTAAATACTGGATCTTTTTTCACGTTTCCCACATGTATATGAAAGAGGTTTAAAACTTTACAAATCAATTACATTATCTTTGTTGTCCATCATTGCGTGATGACGTTTGTCAACTCTATCGTATTTCTGAAGCTGGAAAAATAGTCGTGTGAAACTACCCGAAATAAGAAAATTTTTCCCAAAAACTTTGGAGTAATATAAGCCTTGACGTTGACCTAGAAATTGATTAAAACAATAAGCAATGATTTAATCTCACAAAAATACAATTAAGTGGTAACCGCCATGACTTGTTACTATACATATACTGAGAAGTATTTAGGTTGCACGTGGGTGTCTTTATGTTTTTATTTGTCCAAAAGTCCCTCCCCCGAAAACACAACAACAACAACGGTATGGTTTGATTACAAGGGCCATGATATACTATGATCACACCAATGTACTCAGTAGATATAACCACGTGATACACCAATGTACTCAGTAGATATAACCACGTGATACACCAATATACTCAGTAGATATAACCACGTGATACACTAATGTACTCAGTAGATATAACCACGTGATACACTGATGTACTCAGTAGATATAACAACGTGATACACCGATGTATTCAGTAACAATAACCACGTGATACACCGATGTACTCAGTAGATATAACCACGTGATACACCGATGTACTCAGTAATTATAACCACGTGATACACCAATGTACTCAGTAATTATAACCACGTGATACACCAATGTACTCAGTAGATATAACCACGTGATACACTGATGTACTCAGTAGATATAACCACGTGATACACCAATGTACTCGTGTCCATGGTCAGCTGGACCAAAAAAAACGCCGCTGAAATCGAAATGAAACGATCATGTACAACAAACTTCGCAGCTTTGCTTGGTAGTGAAATGACATGACATGCTTATGTGATAATATGACAGCCATAATGATATTTTCTTTAGACAAATCAAGTCAAATTTATTGGCATAAACATACATGCTTGTTCATCGCGGGAACACATATGAGTATAGTGGTGGTGTTGTTCAACTAGCGCCAAAGGTGCGTTTTGAAAGTTAATGACATGGCCCTTGGTTATAAGAGTCTCGTACTTGGTATCGTGATATGTACCAAAATGCCAGAACAATTGCAGATTGAATGATGGAAAAAGCACGTAGCTCTGTGCAGCTGGGACAAGTGTGAGACTGACGGCGAAATGGCAAATTTGCAGCTTCTGACAGGAGTACGTACTGACTTTGTCCATGCACCTTTCAAGCCATGGTGGCAGTACGCTGATTGAATAAGATTGGTGGACTATATAAGTCACAATATCCACCACATTAAGTAGATTTCATATTTTTTTTGGATGCAAAGTACATGCTACCGTTTCTGTGGTATGGCTGCTTCACTCCCATGGTTGAAAATTTCAGAAAGAAATGATTTGTTGCTTTTTTTTTCATGAGCAATTGACAAAATATATATAACATCCCTTTGATAAGCCGTCTATCTGTCCAAACAAATGGTTGTAATCATTGGACAGAGATGCCCTGAGGCTTTCTTTGACGGTTATTTACTTGGCGACGGGACATTACCGCCACGGTCATCGAAAACTAATTTATTAAGCTTCGCAAGAAATTGCCGTCAACACTTTGATGTCGTCAAAGCTTTTCGCAAGAAGTGTCAATCATTCGATCTCGTGCACGAGCAATTTACACGAAATAAACGCCACATCCGTTCTCTCGCGTGCCGATCCAAAATAATCAGAAACATCAGCTTTACAATTGACTTTTTTCATTCATTTTATCTTTTTGGCGCTTTTGTCGTAACTCCCTCGGTATTTTATATTTGATTTTTATTTCTGATAATTTCGAAACAATTACATTAATGGAATTGCCTTTGAATGACAAAGAATCGCGAATTTGTTCTTTAATTTAGCGCTACAGGACATAGCTTGGTCCCAGGAGATTGGAATTTTACAGTATTCCGTCGAAAATCTAATATCAGCATTTAATAGTCTTTCCTATTTTATGTGTTTGCCCTTTGACTACAGTGTGGGTCTAAACTAATTTCACCACGTGTTTTGGACTTCCTGAAGGAAGTAATTCTGTATTGTGTTACAATACCAAACTCTAATAAATATTTCAAATTCCAACACAATTCATTCACTGTCATTTATATCATTTCTATATACCACAGTGACGTGAATGACGCGTTTTTTGTTTCTTGAAATTGAGAAATATGCAATTTTAATTTTCAGATCTTTGAGCAAATGAATATTGGTGTTTTATCATGTTGAAAGTCACTAATGGACACACTTTGAAATATTTACTACGCTTCCACACATGAAGTAACCTGATACAATGAGAAAAACAATTTGAACATTCCGCATTTCACCAGATTTTCTTTGATTTACACTTGTCCACTTGGTCGGGTTTTCCAGCTGCCCGCTGGTTTTGCATTATGTCCATTTACTGACCCGGGCACTGCACAGTCGGACAACTCTCAATCCCCTATATATCTCGTTTAAAACATATGCTTTTTGTTTTTTAAAACTGTTTTAAAGCATGTCTGAGGTATTCACGGCGGCGCGCTCAAACATTATTTATTTATTCTGACAGCGGGAGCAATTACCCACGGTGTCGGTCTGCACGCGTCCGTGCATTCTTGAGTGTTTCATGTATAGAGGTCAGAAAATCTACAGGCCGGAGTCGTCAGTATTTCAGTGTCACGTCACGAAAAGCCTTAAAATATATAAGATAGAATGACAACTCAATCTTGTTGACTCATTCCAGTGTTGCTTTAAAAAAAAGCTTTATGAAACCCTTTCTTTATCAGTCTATCCTTTGTCGTCGAAATTTTTAAAGCAAAGAAGAGACATACTTGTAACTGTTAATTACAGGCGTTTTACATTCATTTGAATTTCTGTCCTTAGACCTTCAACTGAAAATTCTCATGATAAAAGAATCTTATCTTGATACCTTCGTTTCTTTTGAAGCTTAGACACATTCATGTCGTGAGTTTAATTTCAGAGAATGTAACATTCTTAGCAATAGATTTAAATCGATATCTGGAACGTATGTTAATATATGGCTCCTGTCTCTATGAACCAGACAAACAGTACGTATGGATCGTAAAGAACAGTTTCTCCAGTTCTGGGGTTTTACTTTTGAATATATATATTCATTATGAATTACTGATTTTGAAAGTAAAGCTGACATTTGTCATGTCTTAAAAACTTTTGAACTTGATGTATAAAATAACGTCCGTCGCAAAAACGACCTCAGAACTTAGGGGCTTTGAACAATCCTAAACTTTTTCAAGGTCTAAACGATATGACATGTAAAATTTAGTCGCAGATGCTGGACAGACAACATTTTTATGTTACTTATTTATTTATTTGTTGTTTTTTTTTTAGAAATTAACCATCGATAATAGATAGCCCCCTCGAATTGTTTTAACTCCTCCTCTTTGAATAAATATCAAGTCTGAGCCTTGAGACATTAGGCCTACAAGATAATTGACTGTTTTCACTCCAACACGAAACCCATAACAATTTTAAAAGCAATAATCGTTAGACTATAATACTGCGACATAATTTTTAGATCTCAAGTGTTTTATAATTCTATCTGTCTATCAACACATCCCCAGTGCAAATATTCTCGTTTTATGTCAACATTTTTTGTAATTTGCACAATGAGATATTAGCTTAGTGGGTCTTTTCGGTGTATCTTGCGTGCTAAATAAAATCTAAAAAAATGCTTGTGGAAATTAAACGACGCCCTTTCTCAAGTGCTTCCAGTGCAGTGTAAACAGTTCATGCAAGACACTGAGGATATCGTGTTTATTTTCTATAATAAAGACAGTATGCCACATTTTTTAGATTAAGTTGAACACGGACACGTTGCGCGAATATCTGGCTCAACAACAGGGAAGAACCAGATAGTAGCTCTAGCGCATTAAAAGTTACGCCCCTTTTTTCAAAAGACGCCATGGAAAATGACAATTGTGGTGAAGTTAATATATTACATTCAAGTGTTTTGCTTAGCTTATGTATGCCAGTTGATGGAAAAAATATATAGAGAAGAATTCTTATAATTGTCATTACTTAACCCAGACGACTAATATCTTTTTGAGAAACCTGAAATATGTTTATTAGGATTAAATACTTCACGTGAAGGCAGTCCAAATATTTAGACGTAGACGGTGGTTGTGATACCTTTCATGTCTTTAGTTCTCAGTCAGATCCACACTACGTCATCCCATTTTCCAGTAAACTTAAAACTTGGAAAAATGATAAATACGAACTTAGAATATTAAATATATGTGACGTCTTCCTGTAGAAGACTAGTATACCCGACATCACTATTCTCGCGGTATCACTAATCTCGCGGTATGTCAGTCGCGCCATATGGGCTGTGTTTACAAACAAAGTTTGTGACCCATTTTTCTCCCGCGAAGATATAACGCTCTAACTTGCAATCATGAGCAGTTTCTTGGAAAGTTTTAGTCCATACTTTAAAAAAATCCCATTACGATGCATTCGTTTCCCAGACGAGTAATTTTGTGACAGTGACTCAGTAAACAGTGTTCATTTAGTATTAATTTTGATGTTGAATAACAATTTATCTTTTTTAATCAATGTATGATCATTCCCATTAGTGATTCGTTGACAGACTATAAACATTAACAGCAATATAATGTTCTAGAACCTTTTGACCTATTTACCGCGAGATTAGTGATATGACGCAATTCAACAATATATGGCTGCCCACTGTGATAAATTTCCACATGATTGATTTTCTTGACATATTTAAATGGCATTTTACACATTCGGCGATGGAAAAAGGATGAAATATTGTAATGATTACCAAAATTACTAATGTTTATTGTTTGTTTTTTAATTAAAGTCAGCTAAACGGTAAGTACCGCGAGATTACAGATGAGCGGTATACTAAGGCAGAAGACGTCCCGGGTATTCATATTCATTTAGGCATTTATAATGTGCCCGAAACAACATGAGATATATTGACAGTCAGAAATACAATTCAATATCCTATACCAGAAAAGATTCAGAACTAAAATATCCATAGGATTGAAAAAAATCCTACAGTCTCCAGTGAGGAATGAACCCAGGTCTCCTGAGTTGCAGTCAGACAGTCACTACACTCCTCTCTGATTTAACCCATTTTAGAGCCGGGCATCAACTGTTTAGCTTCCGAAAGGCTATAGCCCTTAGCTCAACCCCCTCACTGAAATTCTGGAGCCTTGCACTCTGCCTGCACTCCTGACTGGCTTGAACTGGCACACCAAATTATCCTCATTGCCAGTGTAGAAAAATCCTACAGACTTCAGTGAGGATTGAACCCAGGTCTCCTGGGTGACAGTCAGACATTCTAACCATGTCACTATAGAGGTACCCTAACAGCGAGGCTGTTTGAAGTGGCCAAATGTCAGCTAATCAAAACACCATTAAAAAGTTAGAATGATATTCGACTTATTTGAGAACAATTATTTGGGCTTGTTGTTGGATGTACATAACAGAATCTTAGCTCAATTATTGAACAAATTATTCCATGAATTGCTACAATTTATGTTGTCTGTTTACTGAGTTTGTAGAATGTGGATGTAATGAACAAAAGTTTCTTTGAATTCTTTAGAATTTAAAGGTCAGTTAACTTCTGTTTTAGTCCATTATTTTGCCAGTGCATAATGCAGACAAGTGGTTAGATGAATGTCTAAGTTCTGTACACTGTCAGACATACACTGAAGGCCTGGAACTATCAATATACTTTGACTCATGCACTGTAAGTATTTTCAGATGTAATTCCTTTTCAGATGTAATGCAGTTTTATTCAACCAGCAAATGAAATTATTTGTGTTTGAACAGAGATTAGTTAATTCAAACAACACACATTTTGGATATTTTTGATTTAGACCGATTCTGTTAATGATGAAAATTGCTAGAAACAGTGGGGGAAAACCCACAAAACTATTGATTGATATTTCAGTACAAACGGAGCGTAGAGCCAGGATGTGAAATTTTACTAGTTACCTGATATTGTTTGAATTACCAAAACTAAATAATTTTCCATACTTCATTGAGAATTTTTAAGTATTTTTAAAGATTAACATGTTCTCTGCAAAGTTTAATCAGATTTCATTTATTGTGAAATAATCATCACATAACATAGCATTTAATTAGTTTGACTAGAACAGAGTCTGAGATATTGTCGAGAATACATACATTATGTTAATGTCAATTTCCACGTGACATTGGCGCCAATTTCAGTGTTTACGTTTACGTCAGACATTGATGTCGTATTGTTGTAGTTGATTCATGTTGCTAAAAGAAATAGAAAAAGGATCGAATCGTTCAGATGCGTTGTACTTTTTTCACAGAAATTCCATCACGCCTTTCCAACAGATATTATATAAGCAGGTAGATCACTGGCAAATTTGTTGTTGTTGTAGGATACTTCTGTAGAAATAATAAGAAAATGGGAGAAGATATTAGATAAAAGGGATGTTGTTGTTGTAACAGGTGGACATCAGGATGAAAAGCCAAGGGGAGGTAAGTACAAAAAAACAAAAAAAAAATATAAAGTGGTTTCTTTTATTCTTTTGGTCATGAAGCTATCAGGGAAATAAATATTTCATTAAATATTTTTTTTAGAAATCAGTAGACAAATCCTTAAACATGATTCAGTTGATTGTCAAGGAAACAAAATGTTTGGGTATTGATATTACCGCAAGGAATAATAAATCTAATGTTTTTCACATACAGTTTTTACAAATTATACTCTAATACTCTAATGATTTTGTTTTCAGTTGGGTATGCCAAGAACAGAGCAGTGGAACAAAGTTCAGGCCAATATTTGTGTTTTCTAGATGCTGTAAGTGTACCAAATGAAGCATAGAAGAGAGTAAAATAAACATAGACTATATTTTCTTTATAGTACGTCTTATGTAATAAAATCATTATCATTCTTCTATTATTTTGGAAACAGTACCTACCTGGTGTACCAAAAGTGATGTTAATGAAAGTAAAACATGAGATTTCATTAAGACATGTTAGGAACACATGTATTTCAGCTCACCAAACCACCAAGAAATAAATAATTCATTTGCTTTTAATCTTCTTAATGTCAGTCTTTTGACAAAAAAAAAGAGATTACAGGTAGGTTGTAACTCTGTAATGCTGTAGTTGTCTTTTTAAAATGTAACTATTTACCAAATGCAGAGGCAAATGTGACACATTTGAAATTTCTATCCAGTTTTTCATGTATCTTTAACAGGAATCATCACCATCTCAACAATTGGTTTTGAGAACAATATTAGTATTCCAGTGTGTTCTACAAGACTGTTCTAGACCTCTTTAATGTATTGTTTCAGGATGATGTGATGCAAGAGGACAGGGTACAGGAACAACTCAGTGCTGCCAAGGCTCACAACAATGCTGTACTTAATAAGCTCTACTTAACATATTTAACTGTTTTGAATGTTTAGCATTATATTCAACTTAGTTTTTAGCTCACCTGTGCACGTAGTGCACAAGGTGAGGTATTGTGATCAGTCAATGTCCGTCGTCCGTCGTCGGTGCGTGCGTGCGTGCGTCTGTAAACTTTTGTTTTAAAGAACATCTCCTCCTAAACCACTGGGCCAATTTCAACAAAACTTCACAGAAATGTTCCTTGCATGAAGCTCTACCAAAATTGTTCAAAGAATTTGATTCCATGCAGAACTCTGGTTGCTATGGCAACTTAAAGGAAAAACTTTGAAAATCTTCTTGTCTGAAACTACAAGGCAAAGAGCTTAGATATTTGGCATTTAGCACCCTCTAATGGAACTCTACAAAAATTATTTCCCTGGGGTCAAAATTGGCCCCGTCCCAGGGGTCACTTCCTTTTACATAGACTTATATAGGAAATCTTTAAAAATCTTCTTCTCAGAAACCACAGTGCCTATAGCTTTGATATTTGGTATGTAGCATTGTCTAGTAGATGTCTACCAAGTTTGTTCAAATTATGCCCCCTGGGTCAAAATTGGCCACGCCCCAGGGTTCTCTTGGTTTACATATAGTTATATAGGAAAAACATGAAAAATCATTTTTCTCCAAAACTAATAGGACTAGACCTTAGATATTTGGTGTGAAGTATTGTGTAGATAACCTTTAACAGTATTGTTTATATGTTGTCCCTGGGGTCAAAATTGGCCCCGCCCCAGGGGCCCTTAATATGTAAAAAAGGCAATCTTTAAAAACCTTCTTACTGGAAACCTCAATGCCTACAGATTAGATATTTGGTATGTAGCATTGTCTAGTGGATGTCTACCAAGTTTGTTCAAATTATGTCCCCTGGGTCAAAATTGGCCACGCCCCAGGGTTCTCTTGGTTTACGTATAGTTATATAGAAAAAACATGAAAAATCATTTTTCTCCAAAACGAATAGGACTAGACCTTAGATATTTTGTGTGGAGTATTGTGTAGATAACCTTTACCAGTATTGTTTATATGTTGGCCCTGGGGTCAAAATAGGCCCCGCCCCGGGGGCCCTTAATATTTAAAAAAGGCAATCTTTAAAAATCTTCTTACTGGAAACCTCAATGCCTACAGCTTTGATATTTGGTATGTAGCAATGTCTAGTGATTGTCTACCAAGTTTGTTCAAATTATGTTCCCTGGGTCAAAATTGGCTATGCCCCAGGGTTCTCTTGGTTTACATATGGTTATATAGGAAAAACATTAAAAGTCATTTTTCTCTGAAACTAATAGGACTAGACCTTAGATATTTTGTGTGGAGTATTGTGTAGATAACCTATACCAGTATTGTTTATATGTTGGCCCAGGGGTCAAAATTTGCCCCGCCCCGGGGGCCCTTAATATTTAAAAAGGCAATCTTTAAAAATCTTCTTACTGGCAATCTCAGTGCCTACAGCTCAGATATTTGGTATGTAGCATTGCCTAGTGGATGTTCAAATTATGTCCCCTGGGTCAAAATTGGCCATGCCCCAGGGTTCTCTTGTTTTACATTGATTTATATAGGAAAAACATGAAAAATCATTTTTCTCCAAAACAAATTGGTGTAGACCTTAGATATTTGGTGTTGAGTATTGTGTAAAGAACCTTTACCAATATTGTTTAAATGTTGGCCCTTGGGTCAAAATTTGCCCCGCCCCGGGGGCCCTTAATATCTTTAAAAATCTTCTTGTCTGAAACCACAAGGCCTTGAATTTTAAAATTTGGCATGAAGCAAACTCTATCAAGCTTTTTCAAATTATTGGATTAGGTTAAAGGTCACGGAGGCTAAAAATAGATGTATCTTCTGTACCTCATAAAGCCTTCGGTTATAGACCAATATCTTTGATATTCAGTATATAGGTTCCTTGCATGGACCTCTACCCATGGGTAGGGTTTGAGGTCACTGGGTCAAGGTCAAGGTCACCATAGCTTATAATAGATATTTCTACTTTCTGTCATAGAGCCTTTATTTATTGACTGATATTTTACATATTTGGTTTGTAGGCACTTATATATTTTCAATTAAAAAATGAAATACTGCTTAACAGCAAACCTACAGCCAAAGTACTCAGGTGAGCGATCCAGGGCGATCATGGCCCTCTTGTTTTTAAAGTGACTGACTCACAGATCAGTCGACGTAGCATAAAAAAAGAAAATGTATATACATCTAGAAATTCTAGCTGTAATTGGGAAGAACATATCTAAACTAAGTTACTGAATCATTTTTTTGTTACAGAAACACATCACAATTTAAAGTTTCATTTTTTTGTTACAGAAACACATCACAATTTAAAGTTTTGCACAATTTTATTGGTAAAAGATTTACCCTGTTAATCACAGGGTAGATACATTAATTATTTTATTGATTTTGACAAATGAAAGCAAGTAGCCCCTGTGGCTCAGTGGTATAGATTGTCGCTCAGCATTTTACTGACTGAAAGGGCATGGGTTCAAATCCTGGTTAAATCAGAATTCGTTTTTTTTTTTCAGTTTTCATGGTGTATAGAAGCATACTATTATGTTCTTTCCAAAGTATATTAACTTTCTTAAATTTTAAAGGAAATAAAATTAAGCTAAGTTCTGTGAGTCAGTCATTATAAAATGATATAAATGTTTTATTCTGAAGACTAGCACTTCACTGAAAAGTTTGAATAGACATGTGTATTTGCTTAAATAAAGAAACAACAACTAAGGTTGAACTTCTTTTAGAAAGCTGACCACTGCATTCTTCCTAAGGTTAACATATTAAGATGTTATGTGTTGAAATCTGTACAGTTGTCAAAGCATTGTGATAAAAATTTGAAAATGCAGTCATAGTTAAGTTTTGATCAGTACAAAAATACTAGCTGTCCTACCAGGCTTTATGGTTTTAAGATCACTTTTAATGGACTTATAATTTTGAGGAATCTTCAAAAATAACATCGAAATCCTCAAAAATAACAAAGGATTGCTAGCCGCACGGGTTCAAACCCAGTCAGGGGCAAGCTGTTGTTTCCTTGAGCAAGAAACTTTACACTCATTGCTTAGTTCTGGTTAGTTCCAGGAACGGATTCGAGAGTGTGTCTATAAGCTAAAAGCTTCCTACACAATCGAACTAAAATAAATTTGGTATAAACTAAAAATAACATTGAAATCTTCAAAAATAATATTGAAATCTTCAAAAATAATATTGAAATCTTCAAAAATAACATTGTTGTTGATGGGTTGAGGTGGGGGTGGGTGGAAAGCCAATGTCACTCAGAGTTGATTGTAATTTTATTTGTTTTGTCAATCTAGATAATTGGAAGTAATTTCCACAGGGAGCCAGAGGGGTCAACAGAAAGATTTACCAAATGGGCTAACACCCTTTCTCAAGAACAACTCTATACCCAGGTTTGTGCTGAGAAATTTTATTGAGTTATAAAGTGCCATAAGGGTGTAAAATATGGCTATGGGACTGCTATATTACTCTAAGACATTGTTACAGTGCTAAGGGATTTTACAAGAATACTTAATATCTTCCTAATGCAGATAACCATTTTTCCAGAAGATCATCTCAAAGTTTTATTAAAATTTGTGTCGTTTTTAATGTATATTTATAGGTGTACACCTCTCATGGGCCTACTGTGATTATGCCAACATGGTTCTGCAGCAGGGCAGTGTTTGATAAAGTTGGTGGATTTAGTGAAGCTGGTAAGGTAAGGTGTGTCTAGTTTACATTTACACATATGTTTTTATTCCCCCGAAATGAAGTTTTCATACCCGAAGTTTGGGGGGTATGTAGGAGTCACCCGGTGGTTGGTCGGTCAGTTGGGCGGTTCCTTGTCCTGAGCATAACTTGAAAACTAATGGTTGGAATTCAGTGCAACTTCATACAATGGTCATGCACAATAACAGGAAATGCAATGTACAAGAACCACAACTATCTTTAATTGGCCACAACCATAACTCTTTTTCAATTTTTTTACAAAGTATTCTGTTACTAATAACCTCCTCAGTTTCGAAGCAGTCTTGCAGGGGTATTAATCACATTTAGTGATAGCTCTAGTTTGTTTAGTTTAGTTATCCAGTTTTTAGCCTTGCAGAAATCTGCTTGTTAAGCCTCGGCAATGAGAAGTACTCAGAAGAAATTGATTCTCTAAGAGTAGACTTTAATATGTTTGTTACATTAAAGGCTGAGTTTCACTTACAAAGCTTTAATAAAGTAAAACTATAGGATTTATATATGTGTTAATTCTGTGGTTCTAAAAGTCATTCCTATTAGTCAAACAGCTAAATACAACCCCATTTCTATAACACTGCTGGAAATACCAATGGTTCACTAACTTGATGACACATTCACTAAATGCAAATTACTTACAGTGACAAGACTCAAGGGAGATAAAAAAAGACTGTCTTATGTTTGTAATAAATTTTGTTGCTCATTAGATGAGAAGTTGTACCATAAAAGTACATTGTATTATTTAGTGAAGTTTTATGATACAATCAATGTATCATCAGTGTAAAATAAACTCTTGAATGTTTAATTAATTGGAATGGAAAAAAGGTGAAGATTGTATGAGAATTATGAGAATCTCTTCTCATTGTGAAAAAAAACACTAAAAAAAACATCGTTACTGATAATAGGGCTTCTTTTGTCTGTATAAGTTATATTATATAATATATTAATAATAATAATAATAAATTATATTTTAGTTGGAATACTTTGAAAAAATAAAACAACACCTAAGTGGTTGGAACAGTGTTTTTTCCAAAACAATCTACATAATGTAGGTATACATATGTTTTTAAGTCATAAGCAACCTACTTTCCAATTATCTAAATTAGGGTGGTTGAGGTGTATTAACACGAGTTGTCTGTATATCTTGAAGGGTGTACCTGAAGATCTGATATTTTTCTACAAGCACTTAGAGCTTGGAGGTGACTTGTACAGGGTGGAGAAAGATTTGCTGATGTATAGATATCATCCTGAAGCCACAACTTTCTCTGTGAAAGAGTAAGTGTAATAGAAACCATATAAAATCATGAAAAGAAGTATTTCTTTTTCTCATTGAACAGAGTACAAACAAAGAAGAAAATAAGTATACTTTCTGAAAACTGAAAGGGTTTCACTGGGTGGTAGGGTATTATATTTATGACTTCCAGTTGAGCTTGATAAAACTTGTATTTCAGTTCTTTCTAGTTTGTTGGAAAAAAAATCATTAGTATTTTCATGTGGGGGGGAAAAATGTATCTAAATATTTAAATATGAATTACATTTCAAAAGTTGAAATGCAATAAAAAAAAAAAAAAAAACAAAAACAAAAAAAAATTAATAATAATAATCGAAATACAACAAAAGTGTTGTATGATATGAAAATGTTTTCTGTCTTGTCTGTTCAGTGTGATTAACTAGAAAAATATATGATACTGTGAAATGTGCAAATAGCAAGTCAATTGTAGATTGGAGAAGGACAGTTAAACTGATTTGTTTTGGTAAAAGCAATGGCTATTCACAGTTTGCATATTCAATGAAATTCTCTTATAGAGATTTTTTTTCAGCAAATGTTTCACCTTGAGATTTGTAATAAATGCATATAGGGTTATGATTTAAAAAAACAACAACAAAAAAAACCCAGAAACCTTTTAAACATTCTTCTTATTAAATAAGTTTCAAAATTAAGTCATATGACTTACTGTTGTTTGTTCTTTCTTTTATAAGAATAATTTGGTCATTACTTCTTTTTAAATATTCAGAGATACTATTTGGAAAGAGCGGGTGGATTTTCTACAAAAGCAGGTTCTCTCAAAATGGCAGACATTTACAATTTGGAATGCTGGGAAACAAGGGAGGAAACTCTATAGATCTCTCTCATTAGGCAATCAGAAGAAGGTATGACATCAGTTAATCTTTCTAGCTCACCTGAAGTGATACTAAAAGCTCAAGTGAGCTGAGAGGATCTACTCATGTATCTGTCATCCATCGGTCCATCCATAAACAATTGCATTCAAAAGGACATCTCCTATGACACCACTGTGTCTCTTTCAACCTGCCAGTACCAGAATGTTCCTAGCATGACCGCCTTTCAGAATTGTTTTGAGTTCCATGTAGTACTCTAGTTTCTATTGGAACCAAAAGGAAAAACTTCAAAGCAGTTCCTCAACCAATTTGAAAACAATATAGTACTAATGTTCCTTGGGTAAATTGTGAAATATATGTCGTTCCTCCAAAAAATATGGTAGCAAGGGATGGGGCTTATTTTCCTCTCATGTCTATATTGGAAACTTAAAAAATCTTCTTCTTAAAAACTAATGACTTGATTTGAAAATAGTTCGGCACAAATGTACCTCCGGTGACCCTCTACAATATTGTGATCCATGAAAGAAATTGCTGCCAGGAATGGGACTTATCATCCTTATATGTCTGTATGGGAAAGTTTAAAAATCTTAAAAACTGTTGTCTTGATTTCAGAATATTTTGGAACAAATGTTCCTTGGGTAACCCTCTGTATAAATTGTGAAATTTATTATGATCAGTGAGAAAACATTGTCACCAACGGCGGGGCTTCTTTTTCTTATATTTCTAAATGGAAAGTAGAAGGTACCTACATACATCTTACATAGGTATGTACATACATCTAAATAACAAATTTGAATAATATATACATATACACATATATATGAGCCATCATGTCCTTCTTGACTGTTCATATTTTAGAGGACTGTGAAGTAAATAATAGATACATGTTGTTGGAAAAAGATTGTTTTGATTGATTTAATGTTCTCAGAGTAACTTTTCATCTTAATTAGTGGAATGTATTAAGACCAATTAGGACTTGATTTATGTCTTGAATGAATGGCAGAATTCCATGCATTCAATTAAAGACCCCAAAATAACATGATTTTTCAAGCTCAAATTCCACTGAAATCAATTTTAAAACCAGAACATTTGAATTTAGTTGAAGGTGTGTGCCCCCCCAATTTAGGTTGAAGGCAGTTTTAGAAGTTCCAATTAAAACTACAAAGTTATAAAAAGAAATGAAGACATCATTGAACATCAAATACTGTTCACCATTGCTGTTTTCTTTAAGTAGCTGTGCACAAATGAAGTGGATGTTTTCAGATAATGTTTGTTCCCACATTTGAGCATCTTCATTATTTAGAGCTGTGAGAGCATTATATGTCCATTTATCATTGAAACTAATCTACTCTGCCGTGTAATTAGAATGATTGTTTGTCATAAATTTTGTGTAAAAATCTCACTTATTGCGGAAATCAATTGTAATTTTACACAAACCTTACACAAAGCATCAAACAGCTGTTTTTGCATGTTTAGATATTTTAGAAAACCTTCAAAGAAGGTTAGAAATACTCAAACCCTTAATCCCCTTATCAGTAAATTTTCTACGTGGTTTGACGTTTCCTTAAAGAAATCAAACATCCTTGGTTATAAATATGGCTGGTTTATAAAGACTGGGACACTAGATTTTCCAGCTCAGCTCATTCTTTTACAGGAATAAAAAGGAAACTGTCCACTGATTTTGGACTGGACTCTTCCCCTTGTATGATTTACAATATGATCACTGACCTTTGATGCTGGTCGTATTGTGGCCTTAATTACTAATTAGCATTTTGAAATTGATCCAAGGAGGAGTCGAGAGTAGACCAACACTGGCTTAAATTTCAATCAGTGCTATTGACAGGAATTTTTTAACCATACACTTTTATTTCTTTTGATCTTTTAATTCTGGAAAAAACAATTTTTATAATTTTTGGTTCGATCAACATTGGGTTAAATTTGAATTAGTTATTTTGACAGTAAACTTTACTTGACAATGAATTTTTACTTTGAAGTTTCAAGTCTTGAAGTCATATTTTTAGCTCTTAGTAATTTTCCTTTTTATTTTGACAGGAAATATTTCAAGTAAAATTATGGACTCTTTGTTTATTTTTAAGATGGAGTTTTTGAGAGTTGTTATTATAAAATAAAAATCAAAATTTATAATTTGTAGCTTCTTTATTGTTAAATTATGGGTGTTGGAGTTCTGTGAAAACAGTGTACAAGTTTTCCAATGATGTGTGGCAGACTGAAATAATCTTGAAAAAAGTGTTTGTTTGTTGTTTTTTTTTAATAAAAAGAGGAAAAATTTGAGTTTCTGTGGTTAAGTTTCTGCCGTATCTCTTTACCTCTGTACAAGTCAGTAGTTATGTAGGTTGTCAGATTTAAGTCACCTACAGTTGTCTCACCAGAGGGAACAATAAGATTACCTGTAGTGTATTTACAATGTATCTGTCTGATGGTCTGGATTATGCATGTACATTATGTACATTAAAGCTAGGTTCATGAAACTTAGTCTAATGAAAGATACAGGTATATAATGCACATTGGTTCCAGTTTTTTTTCCCTGTATTTATCTGTCTTTATGTGCCAAAGATGAAAATCTGGATCCTGCAAAATTAGAAACATCAGATATGGACAGGGAGTTAGAATCTGGTCTTCATCAATGTATCTATCCGTCTATCTGTCCATCCCAAAAAACTTTAGCCTGCAAGTGACAAGGTGAAGGTAACAATATAAATAAAAATTCACCTTCTTCATATCTTTATCAAATTGAATATGTCTATCCATCCAGAGAGCCTAGATCCTGCATTAAAACAAATAAATAATGTAGATTATCAGTTGCTTTTCCGGTGAGAAACATGACTTATAAAAGCTCAACTCTAGACTACTAAGTCATATTGCAACCTCCATGTAGAGTTACATCCCCTATCATAACAGTAACTGTATAGCAAGGGAGGTAACCATTGTGTGATTTTGCCATACTATTTGAGGCTGCAAATGAAGTCTAAGCTTTCAAAACACTTCTTAAACAGCTCTTATATACATTACACTCAACACATACAAAAAAAACATCACCCTTGCGGGGAATTCACAGTAGAAAATTTTCTTAAATCTGTCTTAAGTTATTCTCATATTACATCAGTTCAACCAAATGAACTTTCAAAACAGCTTGTCAGGAAGTTAAGCAATTTAAATAATATTGTTAGAAAGTCTCGTATTTAATCAGAGGCTCTCAATTAAAAATTAGCAATTCAGAATTCAGTTGTCACATGTCCATGTGAAAACTCAAGGAGACTCAAATTAGCTCCCTTATAATGGTAATGTTTCAATCAGAGATTTTACACCTGGTTAGGCAATAATCAGTGTGTGTTTATAGTGTTCTACAAGTGTCCGTACATCTACTTAACATCGTAGTGTCATTTTCACACTTCATTTCACAGTTCACGTCAGTTTTGCGAATGAAATGGTTTCCTTTAATGGATTGTCTGACAACTGCTTTTTATAATTGTGGTGGTTATTGTTCTGACCTGGCTTAGTTACTGTACTGACCCCTTCTGGCACGTTATTCTATCCATGGGCAGTCCCTATCAAAATGAAATAGAAGCGGTCCGTTCTACAGGTGTTAAGGGCCAGTATTCGGGTATTGTTTATTGTTGTGGAGAAAACATTGCTATTTAATGACTTAATCACAAACACCGTAGGGCCTGTCAAATCTGTACCTGTAAATTTTCCTCTCAAAAAAAGGGAGTCTGGTCTATTGTGTTGATGTTTTTTTAATTTACCGTCAAGAAAGATTAAAATTGACCATAATTTTTATGACCACTTCTGGTAACTGTACATTACAATAGCAAAGTCATTGAAAAAAATCTCAAGTTGACAGGGTCTGTTAAATTGTCAATTACTGGTCTAAACAAATTATCTAAATTGCGTAAAGTGTGGAAAATGACAGTTATTGTCATCCAACAATTTGATGAAGTCTTAACCCGCCAATGGCTCTCTCCTTATGACACATTTCCCAAGTATAGTAGACTCAGAAACTGTCATTTGGTGGAAGTGTTAAAGAAAGAAATTTTAAGTAGTTGTAAGTTATTGTTGAAACAACCCCAAGTCATATAGCTGTGTTTTGAATTGTAGGTGTCAGGCAGAGGCATTCAGATGTGTCTAATTGTAATAAACTGTAAACAACGATGTCATTTTATATTGAGTTCTTAATTTTTAACTGTTATATTATTGCACATTTTGACGAGATGTACCAGAAATTTTTCTTGTTTAATCTAATGGCATTTTCCAACATGTATATTTCCAATAGCATTTTGTTCAATCTAAGTGTGAATTAGTAAAAGGTTCTATATTTGAAACATTCACTGAACTTTTCTTAAGATGCAGCCTTTACGTCTGTAGCTTTTGAGAGACCAGAGATGAGCTTAGTTCCAAGTTGAGCCAGTCACAGTGTATAGCATTTGGACTGGTATTAGAAAACAACAACCTTTACACTTTTGTCACAGTCAAAAGTTTTTTTTAATCATAAAATTTTTGAATTCTTCATTCTCTTATAGGTGGTTGCTTTCTGTGATGTGGATGAGAAAAAGATTGATAAGGGTGTCTACATATATGAGGAATCAAAGGTTAGAATGTCCTTGAGTAGAATTGTAATTAGGTGGTATTGAGTTCTTCTGTTACTCCATGAGTCACAGTTTTAACTACCTCCATAAACATTTATTGTGCTATTTCAGATATGATATTAAACCCAGGTCTTAAGTACCAGTACTAAACTCTTGGAATATTAAAGAAAATAAATGTTCTGGAACTATGTCTTATTTTGTATCTTGCTCTTTTCCTCAAATCTAAAAAATACTAAATTCTTCTGTAGGTACATGTCAGATGGGCAGCTGTTTTTGTCCTCAAATCAAATTCTGTGGTTTTATGGCTGTCATAGCAAAATCTTGTGATGCTAACTACTTCCATATTTCTAGGACTATGGATTTGTAACTTGGTGTGCATGATTACCAATAAGTGTAGATGTGCGACACATTTTTGTGTCACCTGCTACAAAGTAGGCCCGCCATATAGGGATCACTTCTCCATCTTCTGTCCATCCATTGGTCTGTCCGTCCGTCACAAAACTTTTTCGGACTACTCAAAAACTACTGGTGCAATTTCATACAAACTTTACAGGAATGATCAGAAGTCAAGTTGTGCATATCATCAGCATTTTCCAGTTCAGTTATTTTTTTCAGAGTTATGTCCCTTTAATGACTTTTATTTTTAAAGTTTGTCCGCACTACTTCTCTTATACTACTTAAGCTTTAATTGGTTATCATCAGGCGACACGTGATCACTGATCGCTCTTGTTTATGCATGTCAGTGCATGCATGGCAGATTTACTGCACATCATAGATAAATCTTATGATGTGAACTTCTTCCACATTTCTGGGACTATCCATTTAAAACTTGATTTGCATGTTTACCAATAAGTGTGATGTGCATGAATGCCATGACATGTTTTTCATGCATGGCAATGCCTTTCCTGTTGTTTTACAGCATTGTGTAGCAAAATCTTGTGACACAAACTTCTTCACAAATTCTTCCACATTTTTGAGATTATTGATATGAAACTTAGATTTTATGTTAGCCAGTAAGTGAAGTTAAGCATGCCAATGGGCACTGGTTTTATGGCCCGTCATTGCAATATCCTGTGACACGTTCTATATTTCCCCTTTTCCTTTGACAGGGCAGTATTGCTGGGGTGTTAGTCACATTCGGTGATAACTTTAGCTTATTTTCAAGGTGGATCCAGTTGGGGACATATGTGTTGCGAGCAACACCATTGACTTGTTTATCATAGTGACAGTGATATTTCTGTATTTTCAGGAGAAACCAAAGCCAAAAATTCCAATTATCCATTTCACAAAGGCTGTTGCACCCTTCATCTTATGTGTGAAAATGGTGAGTAGAACACAATATTCTAGACATTGAGTAGAACATGATCTCAAAAAATAAAAACAGTTTAAAAATTACAACTATTTTGTTCATGTCCTATATCAGCATGAAATAGGATATATCACTGTCAATTTCCTCTTTGTTAATTATGGGCAAATTGCAGATAGTGTTAGAATTGCATTTTGACAATGGTAGATAATATGTATTCAAAACAATTAGTGAATGGAAGTCATAAGAACTTAGAATTACATATTTAGTAAAAACATCATTAAAAAGTTATCAACCACACATGGAAATGTAGTTGTTTTGTTTTTGCCATGATAATGCTAACTATGGGAGGTATGGCTTTATGTTAATACTGTATATAAGATACTGACTTTTATAGCCTGTCTTCTACTAATAACTAACATTGCCTCTGCCATTTTCTCATATAATAATAAGTTTTTGCAGATTTTATTCTTGTGTACAAAACTTAAAATGTGTGTAACAACTTTATTCTCAGGTAAAGACAAGTACACTTTATTTAAGACAATCCAGTGTTCTGATGCCTGCAAAGCATAAAACCAAC
The DNA here is from genome assembly GCA_012932295.1 of Cyclina sinensis. NCBI lineage: Eukaryota > Metazoa > Mollusca > Bivalvia > Venerida > Veneridae > Cyclina > Cyclina sinensis. The sequence goes on along the minus strand of JAAONU010000001.1, from coordinate 39,467,745 downwards.
AGTAACATTTTAAAAATTAACAACATTTTAAAACAAAGCTACATATCACCGAAAATGAAACAAAATGACTCATGGGATTGTATCACAGGCATGAGGGAATGATCATAATGGCTTGTGGAATTTTGATGATCAGCTGCGTATTTTTTTCTTCAGAATTTAGGCATTTAAAGGACATAATTATAACATAGTAAAAGTATTTCAGTAAGAAGGCAGGTATGTTTGAAAAGTATCGAGACATTTCAAAAAATGATAGTGAAAAAGCTTTAAATGCTTTAGAATAAAGAAGCAAAAACATCTCAGTATTTCCAGTGAGACATTTTAGTGTTAATGGTATCCGACCATAGTTTTTCTCTTCTTCCTCTTTGAGTATGGGACTTCTTCAAAGATACACCAAATCATATCACCAATTTATGCATAAGATGTAAAATCAAGATGCATATTAAAAGGCTTTTGTGCATATCAGTTGCATATATTTTGAAATTACAGTCAGATGCAGAGACAATGTAAAAATGGGGAAATTGAAATTTTATATTTTTCAGTATCGAGATTGTTTAATGTTTGTGTATTAAGGTTAAGAAAATGTCATTGTTGAATACACTGATAGCATAAATAGATCCATTGGTATTGAAAATAGCTATTTTGCCAATACTTCTAGCTGTCATTTAAGACAGGAAAGTCTAAGAGCAAATAAATGATTGCAGGATGTATCTTCTGTATATTGTGATAAATAAATTTTGGATTTACTTTCAAAATGAAATTGTCATATATTTGTTTATAGGAAATTAATTCAGAGACTGAAATCTGCTCATATCTTTTCTTCTTTCTAAAGTGAAGACTAGGGCTCTCTAAACAGAAGGTAGGATTTTAGAAGTGAAGGCAAAGGTAACTGCTGTACTTTGGTTTGAAGTTGGGGTGTTAGTAAGTCACGCAGTGCAATGCGTATTAAATGCTTAAGTTCTCTTGGACGGGTAGCTGTATAGAGAAGAGAGTTCTTCATATCTTCAGGGATGTTTTCAGTAGCATGAATAATGAGAGGGTTGTAGTTACTACCAGCTGATACAACAAAATCAAACATTTTTTGATTGTTTTCCAAACATGCAATATATGGCACAACTGAGAAAGGATCTCGTAGACGCTTTTGTTCAATATCAAGTCCACTAGAACTAAAGTGGACCCTAGCCCCATTTCTGATCAGAAGTCGCACTATACTGAAACCTTCACGACTTCCAATGCACTTGAAATACTCAGTTAATGGGGCCAAATAGGGATCAAAGTAGCAGAAACTAGCAGAATAGGCATTTACATTTGCACCACAGTCAAGGAGAAGTTGTACAATTTCTCTGCGTTCCTTCAGTTCTGGGGATGAACAGGCAAGCATCATTGCTGTGGCACCCTCATCTGTCCTCTCAAATGGATCAGCTCCATGTTGTAACAGCAGACGACATATTTCTGCCCTGCCTTTCATAATTGCTGAATGAAGAGCACTGTACTTGTATTCACCTTGTCGGGAAAGTGTAACCCCCTTTCCTAAAAGAATATTGATTATCACAATGTTTCCACTGTTAATTGCAAACTGAAGTACTGATTTCTGTTCAAATAATGGTGGGCATATAGCATTGACATCAGCACCATATTTTATGAGCGTTCTTACTGCCTCAATTTGATGATCCTTGCAAGCCTTCATAAGGGGAGACAACCCACATCGGTTGAATACATTTGGATCTGCCCCATACTGCAGTAGCAGTTCTAAACATTCACGATCATCAAGGGGAGTCAGGCATATTTCATACCCCATGAAGTACTTGTTATTTGGCCTTGCACCCTTTTCTAACAAGAGCTTAGCACAGGCAGGGTGGCCATTCTGAATCGCCAAGTTCAATGGTTCCGTTGTTGTATACCCAAGTTTGTTCTTCTCATCTGTCTGATGAATCTCCACACCAGGTTCACTGAAGTTTATAATTGCACCATTCTCGATTAGTACCTCAAGGGATCTGAAAAGACATTCATTCATTTTATTGGTAGATTTAGATGGGGATTTTGACAGCTAATTTTGTTACTTGTGTCCTACAGGGCTAGGACAGTCATACAGAATTTTTCCTGTTTCGTGGTAGGCTAAAGTACAGACATGACAGTGGGGCAGTGGTTCAAAATGATGAACTTAAAGTGTTGCTAAAACATAGCATTTTAAGATAGTAACAGATAATGATGTTCCTGTAGTTAAAACCACTTGGCATTTTCAAAGAATCATCCTAAACACTTCAAAACTGGAGACAAAAGATGTCAATATTAAGATGAATAAATTAGAGGAAACTTTGTCAAATGCATAAATAAAACCCTAAGTCAAGTCTATAAAGTTTGTGGCCGTAATATTATTTTCAGATTAGTCCATGGCAAGAGCATGTGCATAGCAAACTCCTTACACTGCAAGTAAAGCAAGGGAGATCACTATAATATTTAATTCAGAGAAACTACAAGAAGCTACTACTTCCCCTGAAACTTGATACATTATACTGCAGAATATATAGGATTGATAACAAGCATGTTAATAAATCAAGTTTTTCTTCAGTGATCGGGGTACTAATTTCTGTTTTCTGACACATATTTGAATATTTTGCAGCAACATTGACAGAGCCTCTTTCCGGCTATTTCTTTTTTGTATATAGCTAATTGTCCTTTTATATTTGGGTTGAGATAGAAGAGTGAGCATTTGAACTTTGAACTTTCCTTTGATTAAATGATTCAGATTGTTTTACATGTCAGTAAAGAATCTCTGTTTCCTTTTAATCCTTTTTATGCTAAGTGATTGTTGTTGTTCAACAAAATTATAATATATTAAAACCAAAAATATTTGTCTGAAGGTATGGTACAGGGCATAGGTTGTTATAAACTCCCCTGGGGACACTGAGTAAGGATGGTGTTTAATAGGGAAATAATTTCAATGTACAGTTGAAGTAAAAGCATTGATTATTGTCTAAGGCAGGCAATGTACTGTACATGGCTAACATATGCAGCGAAATGAAAGCTCCAATCAGCAACAAAGAAAAGCATGAAAAAGTAACATTTAGGTTGGTTAAAATAAGGTTTATAACAAGAAAAACAATTGCAGTTGGGTGATTAAGAATGTTATGTAATAAAATTAAATTAAATGAATGTTTGATATTCAGTTCACTGTAATAAATTCACTGTAACTGATGTTTGTAAGGAATTGAGATTTTTTAAAGGGAAAGCTTATCTCATATATAAGGAACTAAATTTGATTAGCCCTAGCAGTTTGCTATAACCTAGCTTTACCCTACATTTTTTAGCTTTTTTGTCCTGCATGGAATCTTTAAAAAAGCAAGATACCTATTCACCTAGTTTTCTTTGCATTGAATGTGAAAAACAAAATTTATTTTTACTTTGCATTTCCTCTGCGTGCAGCAAGATGTAGAGGAGTGTATCCAATATCGTCTGTAGCATTTACATTTGCCCCAGAATTCAGCAGAAGTTCTACACATTCCACATAGTCAGAATAGGCGGCATAGTGTAGTGGACATAAACCATTTCTCATTGGTCGGTTTACATCAGCCCCACAACCAATGACAGTTCTTAAATCTTTTTTTGAAGCATGGAAGTTTATTGCTTTGATCAGCAGTTCTGAGATATCTTCAGGAGTCCAACTGTCTTTGTCAGTCTTCTCTTCTAATCGTCTGTCACTGTTGTTTTCTGTCTCATGTGGGTCTTCTTCATCAGGAGTATGTGCTCTTTCATTTCTTTGAACCTCATTTACAGCTTGTGCTCTTTCGTTTCTTTGAAACTCATTTACATCTTGTACACTTTCATCTCTTTGAACCTCTTGTGTTGTGTTGTTTCTTTGAACCTCATTTACAGCATGTACACTTTCATTTCTTGAAACCTCATTTACAGCATGAACACTTTCATTTCTTGGAACCTCATTTACAGCATGAACACTTTCATTTCTTGGAACCTCATTTACAGCATGAACACTTTCATTTCTTGGAACCTCATTTACAGCATGAACACTTTCATTTCTTGGAACCTCATTTACAGCATGAACACTTTCATTTCTTGGAACCTCATTTACAGCATGAACACTTTCATTTCTTGGAACCTCATTTACAGCATGAACACTTTCATTTCTTGGAACCTCATTTACAGCATGTACACTTTCATTTCTTGGAACCTCATTTACAGCATGTACACTTTCATTTCTTTGAACCTCATTTACAGCTTGTGCTCTTTTGTTTCTTTGAAACTCATTTACATCTTGTACACTTTCATCTCTTTGAACCTCTTGTGTTGTGTTGTTTCTTTGAACCTCATTTACAGCATGTACACTTTCATTTCTTGGAACCTCATTTACAGCATGAACACTTTCATTTCTTGGAACCTCATTTACAGCATGAACACTTTCATTTCTTGGAACCTCATTTACAGCATGAACACTTTCATTTCTTGGAACCTCATTTACAGCATGAACACTTTCATTTCTTGGAACCTCATTTACAGCATGAACACTTTCATTTCTTGGAACCTCATTTACAGCATGTACACTTTCATTTCTTGGAACCTCATTTACAGCATGAACACTTTCATTTCTTGGAACCTCATTTACATCTTGTGCACTTTCATCTCTTTGAACCTCTTGTGTTGTGTTGTTTCTTTGAAACTCATTTACAGCATGTACACTTTCATTTCTTGGAACCTCATTTACAGCATGAACACTTTCATTTCTTGGAACCTCATTTACATCTTGTGCACTTTCATCTCTTTGAACCTCTTGTGTTGTGTTGTTTCTTTGAAACTCATTTACAGCTTGGTTTTCATCCAGATTTTCTACAGCAGGATTATCCACTCTTTCATCTTGGTTTACAGAGATATTTTCCCCAACATTTTCGCTATATCTTGCATTTTCATCAGTATTTATTTCTTCCTCATGCCCTGCTTGTACACCTTCCACACTTTGTACATTAGAATTTGATTCAGACATTTCGTGAAGATTGTCAGCTACATTTTCAGCAATCTCTACATTTTGATTTTTTGTTGCTCCTTCCCCGTTAAAATTGTTCTGGTTCTGTATAATATTTTCTTCAGTGACTGCGACAGCACCATGATTGTCCACTGGATGTACATCAGTTAAATCACTATAACTTTGGTCTTCTGTCTGGTTTTTTTTTCCTTCTCTTGGGTGAGACTTGTTTTTTTGCTGCATATTTATCACACTTTTGTCATCTGAACTTTCAACCAAATCATTTTTTTGGAGAGATTCTTCATTATCACTAGCAATGTTAACTGAATAAGTTACTTCTACATCCTCTCCAGTGTCATTTGCACACATACCAGAATAGTTTACTAGTACCTCATTGACTTCAATGTTACAGTCATTTAGCACAAGATTTGCCATTGCATCAGTATGGATTCCATATGAATCTGGTACATTTTCAGAGGGGATGTTACATCTTTCATCATCTTCTTTGTCTACTGAGACAGCTGCCTCCTGAAACAAAATTTGATGTGATACATGTAGAATATCTTTTTCTTTGTTTTTGAACAGCTATAGAATATCTTTTCTTACTCTTGAATAGCTGCAGTTTTTGATAATGAATCTCCCTTTTTTCAAAATTTGATTTTTTGTTTCTTTTTGAGAAATTCATTACCATCTAGAGATGCCTAGCTTGACCATGTACAGTTTTTACCTACAATTATTGTCACTATTCTAGGGGTCAGGAATCATCAGATTTTTTTCTTAGGGATATAATGATAAATGGAATATTTTATTAGTGTAAAGAGCAAAATTTAACTGAGTTTGGCAGGCTTTGATAATTTTTCATGGCCTGTCTGATAAATACATGTAGTTCTGAGAAAGGAAAATTATGTTCTACATGTTTATTTATTATAATCATTACCTGTAATCAACATTATCTAATCTGTGAAAGATGAGAAAATGATAATTTATAGAAATAAGTTGATTTAAAGAACAAGTTTAGAAATACAATGAAAATTGTACCTGTGTAGCAGCCTCTGCCATTTTTGTGTAAGTAGTTCTTGTAATCTTCTAAGGAATTGCCCTGTCTGTTCAGGTATTTGTTTACTAATACCACCTACTGACTCAAACTTCCTAGCAGTATATTGTGTAACACATTAACCAAAGCATCTGAAAGACTTTAGTTATAGCAACAGACAGTAGTTGAGATCCTAAGAATGTAATATAAGATGAAAAAAACATCTGATTACCTTTTGAGAACTAGTTTTATGTACATGTACATACATATTAATGTCAAAGGAATATAATGGTATGTGTAGTATATTTATGAATTATGTATAGTTAAATGTATTGGTAACATGCATGTTAGTATCAAAGTTCACCACTATTTCCCTGTCTATATTTTCATTCTATTTTTCACTGTGCAGAAATATATGTCAAAGGCCTATTTCCATACTTACACTAACATCTACATAGCAACAGTAGCCAGTGATAAAGAAGAAGCAGAAGTTTAACCCAGTAATGTATAGAGAGCTCATCAGTGCCAAAGAAATGTTTGCCATCTTACACCACAGCTTACCTGTAAAGTTCCAGATTATACTGTGTGTTGATATACATAACATTTTGTGTGGTAGCTGCCACTGATTTCGTGTTATCTGTTTTCAGTCAAAATGGCATACATGTTGTCAGTGTAGTCAAGAAAGATCTGTCTTGTTTGTCTTACCACTGTTCTCTGGAACTTGAATAAATAAATCCTTCTTTTATCTTCTTCCATGTTTCTTTTTGTCTTTAACATATTCATATATTACAATTCTTTCCAAAAAAAGGGTATTTAATATAAATATTATTATTATTATTATTAATTAATTAATTGCGCCCACCATTTTGTCAGTGTGTGTGTTGGAAGTGGGGCGGGGGGTTCTGTCTGTCCACTGTTCTGCTACAGTTGTGTCTACTGTAACTCCAAATGTATAACTGATAGAACCATGAAACTTTCTAAAAATGTATGTCAGCATGTGAACTTATGCACCTGGGTATTTTGACACAAATTTATTGGAGATCAGCAGAGTTCTGCTCCCTCATTAAGCAAAAAATGGCTTTTTTTTAGATTTTTGTTGCATGTAACTCCAAACATATAACTACTAGAGGCATGAAATTTCAGAAAAGTTGTCAGCATGTTAACTTATGCACCTGGGTGTTTTGACGCAAATTTATTAGAGATCAAAAGAGTTATGCCCCCTGATTAAGCAAAAAATAGCATTTTTAGACTTGTGTAGCATTTAAGTCGAAAATGTATAACTGCTAGAGCCATGAAACTTTCTAAGAATAGTTGTCAGCATGTTAACTTAGGCACCTGGGAATTGTGATGCAAATTTATTGAAAACCGGCATAGTTATGCTCCCACATAAAGCGAAAAATAGCATTTTTATACTTGTGTCGCATGTAATTCCAAAGGTATAACGGCTAGAGCTATGAAACTTTCTAAGAATAGTTGTCAGCATGTAAACTAACAAACCTGGGTATTTTGACCTAAATTAATTCGAGATCGACAGAATTATGCTGCCCCTCTGTTTAAGCAATAATAACATTTTTAGACTCCTTAATGTTAAGGACAATGTGTTTACCTGTAATTGTACAGGAATTTTTGTGACAATACAGTGAAATGTGGGGGCATCCATGTACTATGGACACATCTCTAGTTCACAACTGTAGTAATATTCAGCTATTAAAAACCAATTTGATTATTTCAAAATCACACAAAAGTCAGCAATCTGCAAGAGTTTAGAACAAAGAAGGTCTGCTCTTGGGACCGATTTTTTATTGTCACCAGATTACCACTTCCCAGTGGAGTGATGGACAATTAAAATTAGGGTTATTGCAAAATGAAAAAATTATACTAATACTGCATTGTAGTTTTTATTTCTCTAATCTATAGTTTTCACACACTAAACAAATTTACTTTTAACCTATAAAAGAAAAGAAAGAAAAGAAAAAAGGAACTAATCTATAGTTTACACTTACAAAACAAATATACTTATAACTGATAAAAGAAAAACAGAGAAGACAATAAAAGTAATTGAAATCAAATTTCAGATAGTAATTTATAAAGTACTTATACAGTTTTGTATGGAAACACTAGAGTGAAAGAATATGGCAATTTCACAGTAATTTTCAGTTTAACTGAGTAAGTGAAGAAAGTGTATATATAATATAAAAACAAAACAGCAAAAATTTAGAACTTTCTCTGATCTTCAGAGTAATGAGTCCAATTTGTCTACAGTGTTAATTTTTTTGTTCTCTGTGTACACCAGCCATTTAACGGTACATCTTTTGAATATCATTGCAGTTCTCCTAATACTTTCACAGGTTATGTCACAGCTGGTAAAAAAAAACTTAGAAGAAATATAGATCTAAAATAAATGAGAACTGATTTTGTCCATAAGTCATTTAACCAGGTTAATGCTACTTGTTTAGTAAGAAAAATATATTTTCTTTTTAGAGTGCAAAAGAAACCAAAGCTCCATGTATAAAAATGCATTTGCAGTAAAAAAAATTGAAATAACAACACAAACAAAACTACAGTAAAACTGGATATATTAATACCATCAAAGGGACTAGAGCAAAGTGCTCTCATTTCTTTGACCCTGGTCTTGTAATGTATTAGTAATGTATTATTTACACTCTAGAAGGAGGCTCACTCACACTGTCTCCTATCTATCAATGGTAATTTGTTTATTTCAAGACTGATAAAATATTTCTCTGGCAACAGACCTGATGAACTTAATGATAACAAAATTTTAATAACAAACTGCATAAATATTTACAATAAAAAACATTTTTCCTTACAGTTATTATGTCCACTTTTTGATCAACTGAATTTTGCTGATGAAGGACATTAACCCTTACACTTCTAAATAGACTTTACAGGTCACAAGTTTTATCCCCTGCTTCTCCTCTAACACAACTGTAATAGTCTGTTTGATCCTATATATTGGTGCTATTCACTGTGCCCTGTGAAAAGAACCAGGGGTGTCTCTGGAATAGAATGTTTTCTCTATCTTGCACTGTTTCTCACAGCTGAAAAAAAGACTGAACACTCCTGACTGATCAATCATATGGCAAACAGGTACTGATGATAAATACACTCAGGTTCATTAAAACTTAAGGAACATCAGAAGACCATGTTAGGAATGGGTGAAATTTCAGTCAATGTTGTTATATCTGACATATCCATAATATTAAGTGGTGTTGTGGCCTTATTATTGCTTACTGCACAATTTGTCTGTAGAAATATTTCTTTTATTTACATGATGTGATATTTTAGTTTTTATTAGCCTTTTGAAAAAAATGTAGATATACTTGTAATAATATAGACCGTTCCAGAAATTAGTACCTCCCTGATTACCTCCCTTGCATCTGCCATTAAGGGACTGCACAGACTGAAGCAGTTATATTATGTGGAGCTAAGAAAAAGTTCCATTTTTATAGCTGTACAGGCACGGATTTACCGGGGGGGCTTAAGGGGCCCAAGCCCCCCCCCCCCCACCATCTGGCCCGTTTGTAAAACAAATAAACGGGCTCATTTTTAAAGACCCTAAAATATTTTTTCAGCTCTTTTCACCTCGTAACAGAAACACAATCAACCTTTCAATTTGCAACGGTCATGCAATATTACGTAACAACTGATAACGTGTTCGCAACTTTATAGCCGTGTATATTATACAATGTACCGTATATTCGGTGGCACGGATTATCCGAGAGTTCTCTAGACTGATCATGATGTATAGTTTTCAAGCGTTTTTTAACCTTGACCTATTTGATAAAGTTGTTAAATGAGCGCCTGCTGACCATGACTGGCGATGAGGCAGCTTTTTCACTGTTTCCTGTAGTACCTTAGATTCCATAAAAATGGCATTTGAATTTTTATAATGATCATTGTTCAACAGTTTTGAGTTTTTTGCATTGATGACTCACTTTGATATTGATTTAAATTTTCCTATTTGTCAAAAAGTATGCGACGACTATCTGTTTTGTGGGCCATATCAAATCCTCACAACCATGGTGATGATAATGATGATTGAATTTGTGATGGTTCTTTAATGATTTTAATGAATAAGTATGATTATCGTATAATTATGATGATATTGTAATGACATTTTTATTTGTTATGCCAATTAATTTATGGATAAATTATTCGTTTCAGAGGACTCTATAAATATAAAATAAGTTAAAACTTGTCTTACTGTATTTTGTTTTTTGCTTTAGCTGAACATTTCAAAGAATACCATTGTATTTCTTTTTAATTCTCACACAAATTTCATTATATTTGTATGCCTAAAATGCACCAAAATGAGCCATTTACACCACCTTTTTAGAAAATTTTCTTGGGGGAGGCCCCCCAAACACCCCCCATACGGAAGGGGGACACCCCCTTCCGTACCTTCCCCCAAGCCCCCCCAGTCACAAATTTCTGGATCCGGCCCTAAGTGTTTTACTGTTACTGATCAAGTAAGACCAACAATGGCAATTAACGGTGACTTATCAAAACAAAGACAGTATGTCACCCCATATTACGTAACCACATTCCTTCACCACAGGACACCGGGTTTGACAAAACAGTTTGATAATTAAGAAAGCGCTAAATAATGCATATTTATTGTCAAGTAATTTTTGAAACTGTATCAAAGAATAAAATAAGTTTTAGTTAAAACAGAGTGTACATGCGGTTGATGAGCAAGGTGTTTAATTTTGTCCATTTTGTGAGCTTTCAGAGTTGTTCAAATAATTGAAATCATAGTTTCAACTTTCAAAAAGGAAAGCAGTGCTTTCAATACTATTTTTTGTTTTCCACATATTATATGTGGTTTATACAACTCAAGCTTCCACTTTGAACTGCCTATGGTCTTTTTTCACAGTCTCATGTGTTAAATAATTCATGTTAATGATATGATCATGTCAGGAATAAAACATACAAAATGATAATAATGATACAATAAAATGATGTGTATTCTGCAACAAAATTCACGCGATATGAGGCAGTATGTCACCTTGAAATGTGCTAAAGTTATACAGATTTATATGGAACTTAAGATTCATAGCGAGGTTTAGCAGTCCTTTAGTGGCGGACGGTCACGTGACCTTCATAATGGCGGCTGTCATTTTATCAATTATGGAACGGTCTATACCTACAGATAATTTAATCCTTGAAAGTTTTATGTTTAGCTATTTAGTAGTCATGTTCGGAGGTTTCCTTTGTAAATTGAAATAAGTGGATAATTTCATAAGTTTTGTTCCAGGATTTAACCCAAGGAGACTTTGAGAAGAACCTGGAATCACTTCAGCTTATTGAGGGCAAGGATTACTTTCACTTTAATTGATGCTGCAGTGTCGTCAGAATATTTTAGTTTGAGAAAACCCCTGAGTCATCAGACAGATATCTTTGAGAACAGCCCTTGAAGGATGGATTGTTGCTGCTTCTCTCCAGAAGAGGAGGCAAAGAATGTTTTCTAAAGGATAACTGAATAGTGACATTGAAAATGATTTGAAAAAGAAAAGAACATGTTTTTAAATGGCAAATCTGGTAGGAGACCTTTTAGAAATTCTCTCATAGCTTGACAGAAAATACAACCTTAGAAGAAGGAAAGTAAAAAATAGTTTCAAAGTTTTTTGCTTTCATCAAAACTTTAATTTGATCAGTTTAGGGAAAAAAATCACATTATGGTTCACCATTACAGCAATTTTTGTGACCATCCAGATATCTTAAGTCAAGGTTTAACTTGTGTCTTTGATTTTTGTTTGTTTGTTCTGCAACAGCAACAGCGGTATTTATTTTATGCCTACCAATGAAATATAGGGAAATATCAGTGAGATAAAAGTGATAATCCACTGTTTTGAATCAGTGAAATTACCATTTTGATAATCCACTGTTTGTGCCGGAACTACTTTTCCCCACCACGTAAATACAAGAGAATCCGCTGTATTTCAGACAGTGACAGCGAGTGAAATTTATTTACCTTGATAAATCCAGTTATAATATTGAATTCCTGAGCCTAACTAGTTGTGAACAATGATGAAATTCACCATAAATTGTTTAAAATGTCTGATTTGTTTACATAACTCACATGGACAATATCCAGTATGGCCGACTTTCAATTCAATTGATTGAATATTACTCGGTATTAATCCGCTTTTATAATTAAAGTATGTATGGCTAAAATTCAATAAATATTGATAAACTGTGTAGAGAAAAATAAATGTTGTTTGGTGAAAGTGTATTCAGTTTATTTCAGCAGAAGTAAAGTTATCATATGTATTGGAGATTGTCTGCATTTTTTTAGTGTGCTGAGTAAAGTATGCATTAACTGATTTGGGGCTCACCATGGGGAATTTATTGAAGGCCCTGAGTAAAAATGTCATAAAATACCCATTTTTGACATGCTGGCATGAAATAAAAAGAAAATTTGTTTGTTTTTTAGTGGAAGATGGGAATTTATTTCATCTCGTGAACACCATATGTTTATATTTTCACGAGTGGCACAGCCACTCGTGAAAATATCACATATGGTGTTCACTCGATGAAATAAATTCTCATCTTCCACAAAAACAAACAGATATCCTCTATATAACAAGAATTTCATGTAACAATTGCTTTTTCCTGATGAAAATATGAAATAATTGTAAACTTATTTTATGATTTTAATAACATTTATGTATTGTTTTTAAAAATTAATTGATAACAGTAGCAAAAATCTGATTTGAATAAAATGACAAAAATGGATTGAGTGAAATATTTGTGTTTAGTTTTCATTTAAGTAAATTTCAGACAGCATGAGCCACCAGCTGATACAAACATATATGAATCTTTAGTGTATTTGACATACAAATCAGCTGATCAGGCCCAAGTGAAACTGCATTTTTTTAGGGTACTAGGCTATGCAAACATCCCACTAAATGCACTTGCACAGCTGCTGGATTGCCTTTTCAGAACCTCAAATACACAAGTGGTACTTTTTCTTGCATACAATATTTTTTATGTGAATATGTTTGTTATGTGAATGTTTATGTGAATATGTTTATGATAAAAATTCTTTTCTGTTTGCTCTATTTTTCAGTATTAAGGCAGAGACTTTTTGAAACATTTACTAGCTGATGTCAGTGTGATATCAGAATGACTTAATAATGTGATGTCATTGTGATATCAGCATAACTGTAAACAATGTCAGCATGACTGTAAACAATGTGATGTCATTGTGATATCAGCATAACTGTAAACAATATGTCAGCATGACTAAACCATGTGATGTCATTGTGATATCAGCATAACTGTAAACATATGTCAGCATAACTGTAAACAATATGTCAGCATGACTGTAAACAATGTGATGTCAGTGTGATATCAGCATAACTGTAAACATATGTCAGCATAACTATAAACAATATGTCAGCATGACTGTAAACAATGTGATATCATTGTGACATCAGCATAACTGTAAACAATATGTCAGCATAACTGTAAACAATATGTCAGCATGACTGTAAACAATGTGATGTCATTGTGACATCAGCATAACTGTAAACATATGTCAGCATAACTGTAAACAATATGTCAGCATGACTGTAAACAATGTGATGTCAGTGTGATATCAGCATAACTGTAAACATATGTCAGCATAACTGTAAACAATATGTCAGCATGACTGTAAACAATGTGATGTCATTGTGATATCAGCATAACTATAAACAATATGTCAGCATGACTGTAAACAATGTGATAACATTGTGACATCAGCATAACTGTAAACAATATGTCAGCATGACTGTAAACAATGTGATATCATTGTGACATCAGCATAACTGTAAACAATATGTCAGCATAGCTGTAAACAATGTGATGTCATTGTGACATCAGCATAACTGTAAACAATATGTCAGCATGACTGTAAACAATGAGATGTCATTGTGACATCAGCATAACTGTAAACATATGTCAGCATAACTATAAACAATATGTCAGCATGACTGTAAACAATGTGATATCATTGTGACATCAGCATAACTGTAACGATATGTCAGCATAACTGTAAACAATATGTCAGCATGACTGTAAACAATGTGATGTCAGTGTGATATCAGCATAACTGTAAACATATGTCAGCATAACTGTAAACAATATGTCAGCATGACTGTAAACAATGTGATGTCATTGTGATATCAGCATAACTATAAACAATATGTCAGCATGACTGTAAACAATGTGATAACATTGTGACATCAGCATAACTGTAAACAATATGTCAGCATGACTGTAAACAATGTGATATCATTGTGACATCAGCATAACTGTAAACAATATGTCAGCATAGCTGTAAACAATGTGATGTCATTGTGACATCAGCATAACTGTAAACAATATGTCAGCATAACTGTAAACAATGAGATGTCATTGTGACATCAGCATAACTGTAAACATATGTCAGCATAACTATAAACAATATGTCAGCATGACTGTAAACAATGTGATATCATTGTGACATCAGCATAACTGTAAAAATATGTCAGCATAACTGTAAACAATATGTCAGCATGAGTGTAAACAATGTGATGTCATTGTGATATCAGCATAACTGTAAACAATATGTCAGCATGACTGTAAACAATGTGATAACATTGTGACATCAGCATAACTGTAAACAATATGTCAGCATGACTGTAAACAATGTGATATCATTGTGACATCAGCATAACTGTAAACAATATGTCAGCATGGCTGTAAACAATGTGATGTCATTGTGACATCAGCATAACTGTAAACAATATGTCAGCATGACTGTAAACAATGAGATGTCATTGTGACATCAGCATTACTGTAAACACTATGTCAGCATGACTGTAAACAATGTGATGTCATTGTGACATCAGCATAACTGATGACTTAACCATGTGACATCAGTGTGAAATCAGCTTAACTATGAACACATGTCAGCATGGCTGTTAACAATATGATATCAGCAGCACTTTATACAGTGTTACATCAGCATGACTGTGAACAGTGTGACATCAGTGCAGTCAAATGACTCATTTTACATGATCATGTTATTTTACAACAGTAATGAGAAGGAAAGGTGTGACATTCTGCTTGCATTCATGAGTGATGTGTTTACAGTCAAATTGTTATGCATAAGTTATTAAAGAAATGATTTACTCTCTTAGAATTACTTTTTGTTTTACATGATAAACATGACATTTTGTTTTATATGATGAAATATTAAAAAGAATGTTATAAGATGAAAGCATATTACAGACACCAGTGATAAGAATCAGATGGTCAAAAGCTGCAGAAGATATCTGAAGAAAATAGGCAAAACAATATATTTATTTATATTATACATGTCACAGTTGCAGTGTTCCTAAAACAAACATTGGTAACCATTTCATGTCCTTGCTATCTTTTAAAACAGTACCATTCCTTTAGGCCAAAATGACAGAACCAGATGTATGGTATTTTATCTCAACTTCATTTCTGTAAATTTCAGGGAGTATTGTTCACCTTTCCATGTATACCAAACTATACAGACCCATGTTTTAATACACCTCGAATTCTTATGATAGAGGCCATTGAGATTAGATGCAAAACAGTTGTTGTACCACCAGGCCCCTTTGTATCTAATTGCACAATTGATACTTGTCTCATCATTGTCCCTATCCATTGTAGTAAATTCCATTCCATCATGTGTATGATAATTTTCTCTGGGTGGTAATGAATCACCAGCATCACCACTATATCCAGTTACCTCTAGCTTGAAGTTTTCACTCTCTGACCCAACTTTAAATCTGCTGTATTTAGCATATGCTCGATATCCATCGTGGTCTTCAAGGTCTACTCTGAGCTCATGTATTTCAG
This sequence comes from Cyclina sinensis, assembly GCA_012932295.1. Classification (NCBI taxonomy): domain Eukaryota; kingdom Metazoa; phylum Mollusca; class Bivalvia; order Venerida; family Veneridae; genus Cyclina; species Cyclina sinensis. Next base: position 39,451,861 of record JAAONU010000001.1, on the reverse strand, counting down.
TTGTGTTGGTCAGTATGTATAAGTATTCATTGCCAAGCCAAAATTCTCCATTCAGATCTCCAAATCCAGCTTTATAGTTTTCCCAGTTACGATAAAAATCAACAGATCCATCTTTACGTCGTTGAAATACTGTCCAGCCACCACCATCTGTCTTCATATCACAATACACAGAAATGGTTCTTCCAAAGACTGGTTCAATTTCATAAACCCCACTGTTTTTTTGTCCACCAATGAACAGCTTGTTGCAATAACTGTAATTTGTTGAATTGGTTTTCATTTCTTGCTCTAAAGATTCTTGCTGTTCTTGAAGATGTTCCATCTGTTTACTAAGCTTTTTAGTATCCTCCTGAAGGGTTTTTATGGACTGTTCTAAATTCAAAGACACAGATCTTTGTACTTCCTCTTTGAAACTTTTGTTTATCTGTTCAATTTTTGACCTCAAATCTTGGATTTCTGTTTTTATGCCTGGAATTTCATGCCTGATTTTAATATTAGCATTTTTCTCTTCTCTGAAAGCTTTAAGCAACCTGGAAACTTTGTATTCAAATGCAGCGCATGTGTTGTCTGGGATCTGAATGGTGACAGAGTGCTTTTCCTGGACATTGTCTTCTTGTGATTGTTGAAGCATTGTTCGTATGCTGTTTAAATCTTGAAACAGTGTGGCTGAATCATCACGTCTAAATTTGCTTTCTGTATTGAGTCTGTCCTCCATGTAATTCATTCTATCCTCTACAAAGTTCAACCTGTCATGTATTTGTTTTAGTGTGAATCCTGAAATGTCTCTCACAGACAGAAGTACTAATAGTATCCAAGGCCTCATCTTTTAAAGATTTTTTTCTTGTACCATGATATTCGAAATTAATAGGAAGAAATCTGTGTTGAATGAAAAACACTGCAATATTAATTTATCCAGTCAGCATTGTTTTTTTTTAATTTCTCATTTTAACAGTATGAGAGCTAAGATTCAATTCAGAATTTTCCTCTATTAAGGTTCTTTTCAGACAACTTGCATGTAACAGATAAATTTCAAGGTTTGTTTATTGTAAGACTTGCTCCTGTGTCTGTTTTTTCATGCTTTTGTAAAATAGGAATCACAATACATTAGTCAGGGGTATTTCATTATTCTCAATATCTGTTTAAGTCTATCTGATTTTCATTGAATTGCATTGGTATATGGATAAAATATCAGACATCTATCCTGAAGGAAGTGGGTTTGAATTTGATGTAGACTGCCACGAACCATCATTTCAGAGAGTGTTTGTCAAATGGAGGTTTACTGTGCACATTACTTGAACTTGGTATATTTCTACAACACTCAGAGTATGATCAGGTGTGATGTGTAAGTGATCAGAAAGAAAGGAGTTTTGCTTAGTAAGGAATATTTGCTGCATTATCAAAACCATTTTTATGTCTGAAAATTTTCATTTTCTTTTAGAATTTTTTGTATGTAGGTTAATGTCAGACCTGCAGATTGTCCAGCATGATGACTATGGAGAAAGGAGGATTTGTCTGAACAAACTTTGTTTAATGTGCAAACTTTCTTGCCTTTTTTTCTGTTGGTAGTAAGCCATTATTTTAGAAAAACTGAGGAACATGTATCTGTGACTATTTTGCTGGCTGTACCATTTTTAATTTTGGAGACAAGAACAGACCATGTAGTATAATGAAGATTTTAAGTAAGATGTGGTTAACAATTTCTATATATTATTAATTCATTTAAACAGCTTTTACTATATCGTTTTGGTGCAATAGCAAATGTTGGTTCTGTTTGAATTTATATATTCTAGGTATATATAGTAACTGCCTTTATGAACAACACCTACAGAAAAGTTAGGGATACTCCAATGTACAGAAAAGATACCAGTTCCAATTCCAGTCTCTTTCCTTTACATGCTTGGTACCAGTCCCCTATGCATAGTTTTATATAAATGATAAGGACTTAAGTATAATTCCTCATTTTAACACTGAATTGTTTGTGGAACAATAGAGTGATCAAACTTGTGACCCTGGATTTCCAGTAATCACCACCCAAGGATCTATTCAGCACAATTAGTAGTCATGGATGAGTGATTTGGTAACTAAGACAGTAGCATTTTAAATGGTTGTGAAATGTTGAATGTTATACTTAAGTATAAGCTTAAAAAAAAAAGGTTCAGTGCTTTTAATGATCCAGATTTTAGGATGCTTAACAAGCTCTACCAACAAAAAGCCAGATGTACTGATATTTTGATCTGCTTTTATTGATGATAAAAAGTTAACATGTATGAGTGGAGCAATGATCAAAGTATTAGTTTGAAATTGTTATCAAATGGTTCAGGTTCTTTGTTAGTTTCCTAATGCCACGTATCCAGTGTGAGTTCATAAAATTCATGGAGACCCTTTCAGAATAATTTGATATGGCGCAAACAGTGCACAAGAGTTACTTCCCTTACCATTCTGTACATCCTCTCCAAAAATCAACTTACTACTTTTATTCTATTTTTTTCCCAATGCAAATAACATTTATTGTAATTTTGGTGGGTTTTTTGGCTGTTGGTGATCTCATGGAAATTTCTTGAGATGGCTGAGTTAGTACAACTGCTATCACATAGTGAATAATGAAAAGATCGGTGAAAACGGAGACGAAAAACTCCTCATCCAAAAGATTGGTTGTAGCAAGGCTAAATGAATGTAGGGAAGTATTTTGTTGCACTCCATGATTATCTGATCTGCTTTCAGCAGATGTTATCAATTTTCCAAGAAAATTTGTAGTGTTTTTACAGGGAGAAGTTTAGCTGTGTTCTGGATCATTACTGAAGGAAAAGTGTAAACAAGCCATACTAACGATAGGGATCAATTTTGCTATCTAGGTCATATAAATGTAAAACAATATGTAAATATTCCTTTTGTGCTTTCACCCTAGGCTGTTAAATGTAGAACAAATGAATTTGATTGACCTTAAAAGTGGTTCTTGTTTTTAGCTCACCTGAGCACTGCTCAGGGTGAGCTTTTAGGATCGTTGAATGTCCGGCGTCCGGCGGCGTGTGTCGTGCATCGTCAACAATTTGACTTGAACGACTTCTCCTCCTAAACCGCTAAGCCAACATTGACAAAAACATGCCGGGATATTCCTTGCATAAAGCTCTACCAAAGTTGTTCAAAGAATTCAATTCCATCAAGAACTCTGGTTGCTATGGCAACTTAAAGGAAAATTTTTGAAAATCTTCTTGTCTGAAACCACAAGGCCTTTAGCCTTAAGATTTGGTGTGTTGTGAACATTGTCCAGTGGAGCTCTACCAAGTTTGTTCAAATTATATTCCTGGAGTCAAATTTGGCCCTGCCCGGGGGGTCCATTGATTTTACATATAGTGAAACTTTAAAAATCTTCTTGTCTGAAACCACAAGGCCCTGAGCCTTAAGATTTAGTATGTAGCATTATCTAGAAGACCTCTACCAAGGTTGTTCAAATTATGCCCCTGGGGTCAAATTTGGCCCTGCCCCTTGGGTCAATTGATTTAACATAGACTTATATAAAGGAAACTACGAAAAATCTTCTCGTCTGAAACCACAAGGCCTTGAGCCTTAAGAATTAGTATGTAGCATTGTCTAGTGGACCTCAACCAAGTTTGTTCAAATTATACCTCTGGGGTCAAATTTAGCCCCACCCTGGGGTCATTGGTTTTTCATAGGCTTATATAGGAAAAACTTTGAAAATTTTCTTGTCTGAAACCACAAGGCCCTGAGCCTTAAGATTTGGTATGTAGCATTGTCTAGTGGACCTCAACCAAGTTTGTTCAAATTATGCCCTTGGGGTCAAATTTTGCCCTACCTCGGTAGTCAATTGATTTTGCATGGGGAAAACTTTGAAAATCTTCTTGTCTGAAACCACATGGGCCTGAGCCTTAAGATTTGGTATGTAGCAATGTCTAGTGGACTTCTACCAAATTATGCCTCTGGGGTCAAATTTGGCCCTGTCCTGGGGGTCAATTGATTTTACATAGGCTTTATATAGGGAAAACTTTGAAAATCTTCTTGTAGGAGAGGTAACATTTTCAGTTCAAATAGTCTGGAAATTTGTCAGAAAGGTTGTTTCTATGATTTCTAGCTCAAAGTCCAATATGGGTCATCTGGGTTCAAACACTAGGTCACAGAGCCCAAAAATAGAAAAACCTTGTTAACACTCTAGAGGTAACATTTTCAGTCCAGATATCCTGGAAATTTTTCAGAAAGGTTGTTTTGATGATTTCTAGCTCATTTTCGAATATGGATCATCTTGGATCAAAAACTAGGTCACAGAGCCCAAATATGGAAAAACCTTGTTAACACTCAGAGGTAAGATTTTAATGCCAAATAACCTTGAAATTTGTCAGAAAGGTTGCTTCTATGATTTCTAGCTCAGTTTCGAATATGGGTAATCTGAAGTCAAAAACTAGGTCACAGAGCCCAAATATCGAAAAACTTTGTAAACACTTTAGAGGCTACATTTTCAATCAAAATGTCCTGGAAATTTGTCAGACAGGTTGTTTTGAGGATTTGTAGCTTGAGTTTGGATATGGGTCATCTGGGGTCAAAAACTAGGTCACAGAGCCCAAATATCGAAAAACCTTGTTAACACTCCAGAGGCTACATTTTCAGTCCAAATAACCTGGAAATTTGTCAGAACAATTGTTTCAATAATTTCTAGGTCAAGTTCGAATATGGGTCATCTGGGGTCAATTAACCAGGTCCATAGCAACTTTGTTAAAAGCAGTCATATTCAGGTGAGCGATACAGGGCCATCATGGCCCTCTTGTTTGGTTTTTGACTGAGTCGAGTTTAACTCATTCTTATCTGTCAGAGTCCTATCAGACAATTGACCTTACCATTGGTTTCTGACAAAACCACTGCTTGACCACAAAAAGAACTTCAAATGGTCTTGTGAATGTCAGGGTTGGACCTTGTCAAGCTAGTCTAAATAATGTTTATTGTGTTAAACAACATGTTACTCTACGCTCCTATTTTATGCCATTGTATTCTGATGTTTTAAAAGCCTTTTCCCAGTGAGTAGAAGTTCAATACAGGCTGAATTAAATTTTGAGAAAGACAAAAACTGAAACGAATTTAATAAAAAAAAATGTAGGCTGTGCCAAACACCCTATAATTAGGTATCTTTTCTGTTATTCTACTGTTAAAAGTTGATCAAAGAAATATCAGATTATCTGATAACCTGAGACCTTTGGTAGATGTTTTTTTTTCTTTTCTAGGATAAACTTTATTTGCCAAGACATAGGTATATGAAGGCCATGGCCATCCTCCTTCATACCTTACACAGTGTTTTAGTATTCAACCTTAGGTAGATTTGGTAAGATTGGGTTGGTAACCTTTACCCCTATCTCATAATTTGAGCAAGCTTGGTAAAGGTCCACTAGACATTGCTTCATGTCAAATTCTAGGCCTTGTGGTTTCAAACAAGAATATTTTTAAAGATTTTCTTCTTTATTGCTATGTAAAACTTGTGACTTCTTATGCCAGGCCAATACTGACCCCTGGACATTATTTAAACAAACTTGGCAGAGGTCCACAAGACGATACTTTGTGTCAAACTTTAAAATTCTAGGCCTTGTGGTTTCAGACAAGAAGATTTTTAAAGATCATCTTCTATATTGTAATGTAAAAATTGTGACTCCTCGGGCAGGGCCAATAGTGACCCCAGGAACATTATTTGGACAAATTTGGTAGAGGTCCACTAGACAATACTACACACTAAATTTAGGACCTCTGGGCTTAGCAGTTTTAGACAAAAAGATTTTTAAAGTGTTTTATTCTTGTTGCCATAGCAACCAGAGTTTTTCATGGAATGGAATTCTTTGAACAAATTTGGTAAAGCTTCATGCAAGGAACATTCCTGCAAAGTTTTATCGTCTGTCACCTAGTGGTTTAGGATTTGTTTTTTTTTATAAAGTTTATGAGGCACAATGGACACAGAGCAATCACAAAAGCTCACCTTGAGCACAAAGTGCTCAGGTGAGCTTAAAAGGGGATTAACAAATTTTCTAATGAATTTATGCCATTCAGTTTAGTTAAATAGCCATGGAAGCAATAAAAAAGTCAAAACAGTATGAGTAAAAGGAAACTTTTATTACAGCAAAAACATTCACAGATACTCTTCAGTTTTCCACAAAAAAGAAAGAATCATAATGCTAACACATAATGCTTTAAAAAAAAGCCAAAAAGAAATAATTATCAGATGAAAATGTGACAGACATAGAATCTGAGGACAGGAATGCTCAAGACCTAAATCTTGAAGAAGTGTGCACTTCAAAGAATATATCAACACTGCTTTAAGCTTAGTCTCTCTTGTGAATCAAACTGGGACTAGATGTTTTTGTAAAAAAAACAACAACAAAGCATGTCTCTTCCAGGGCATCATTGAAACAGGGGCACAGAGGAGATGACAGAGGTTGGCTAGAGGGAGGAAGAGACCCAAAATCAAAAGATTTTCTTCTATTCAACAAGGATTATCATATTAAGTTTGAAGACTCTGGGTCAAAGAGAACTCTAGTAATTGAGCGTAGACCAATTTCGTATTTAAGGTCACTGTGAGAGCTTCTGTAGATTATTATATTTATCACCTTTCTGCACTTGGGCATAAGTATGAAGTACTAATTATACACAAAGAACTCATCTTCCATAATCTCATAAACAATACACTTGATGCATATCTCTAAATACAGTATGTACAAACATTTTATCAAAAAAAAAAAAAAAATTTTTTTTATTTCAGATGCATGAGTTTACTGAATTGACCATATTGTCTGAAAGTACAATGTGTAAGCACAAGGTCTGTATTAAACTGCAGACAATCTCAGTGTTACTAGAAGCTAAACTAATGACCACAGGTATAAAACAAAAAGATGTAATACTTCATTAGCAACTGGTATGCAATATTGCATAGAGCAGAGATTACTGACAAGTGTACAAAACTTGCATATTTCTTCAACAAGACAAGCACTAATCGAGGACTAATTAATCAAAAGATCGATGTTATTTCATATATACAAAGCACAAACAAGGATATACAAAAGCAAACAAAAATCATCAATAAAAAAGAATAATCCGCTATACAGTTAACGTTAAACATCTCAGAACATGTAACTTAGATCTCCTATGGTCAGATCTTTTCACCAATATTTGGTATCTTGTCAGACCCCCATCAAGTATGTTTACAGGAATAAGTTTATATTCTTTTTCAGCTATTGTAAAACATTAAATCTAGTTTCATGCAGTTTTTCTCACGTCATAATTAACATAGTATCAATCAACAATATACAATTAAACATCTATAAATACAAAATCCAAATGGTGGTGTTACTGAATAACAATAAAATATTCAATGGACAAATATTAAGATGATTTTCCATTTGTTACAAGATTCTCTTTTTTTTTTTTAAATAAAAAAACATAGCCACTTCAGAAATGTTAAGTTCATTTACGACAGGAACTTATCCTTACTTAGGGAATCCCAATGAAACTGTTCTCTTACTGGTTGGTACAAGTTAAAACATGACCTGAAGATGAAAAAACAAAGTACATTAATTTTTGTATCATTCAGCAAATTTTTGTTCAAAAACAAACATTTGTTAAGCATTTAGGTAAGTCTTACCCGAACATGCATTGTTAGTTGTACCGGTCAAATGCCAATATATCTGCCAGAAATATTTCATAGTATTCAGATATCGTAACCAAGCAACAAGATACAAGTCTTGTGTTTGCTTGGTTGGTCTCCATAAACCACCACCATCTCTAATGTCTTCATAGTATAACAAGAAAATTTACAAAAAACAGCAATATTGTAGCATCAAGCTGAAAATCCTTTATGAATGTCAAAAATCATGCTCAGCAATTTCATGTGCTGTTTTCGTTTTCTTGCATGGCAAATTCTGACAACTGTACCATTCTTGCTGCTACTTCTGATAAACATTTGACATGCCTTAACATAATATAAACTTTCCATATTCTCTTCTTCATGTATCCTAAACATGACCCCTTGAACAAATTAGCAATTTACATCTATATACAGTCACAGACAGTCTTTGCCTGTTCGATAAATGTTAAAGTCTTAACCCCTAAGTTGTATACACATACATATACGAGGTGTTCAAACTTGCCCGAACCAGGCTACAAGGCTGGTCACCCTGTGTTAGCCTGGTTTAAGGCAAACACTGAATATATAAATACCTAAATTCACTAGACTCTCCCATATTCAAAACCCTTTACCTTCTAATAGCTTGTGTACTGCTATCTTTAACCCAGTTTAATACCAACAGGGAAATGATAATTAAGGGTAATAAAACCTACCCTGAAGTTCATAAATCTTAATTTAAGCATTTATATGTTCAGTCAGTAATTCATGGGGTGAATGCAAAAACGTTCTGTCTGCTTTTCTGTTTCAAAGCACTCTGAAACTACATAAGGTTTTCACCTCTAAAATTGACATACGTAAAAACATACAAACTGTCCTATCTAACAGCTAGATCATAGCATTTTTCTTCCTTTTTTCATAAACACATTTCATCATGTGAACATCTCTGTAAAGATACATGTCTATTCAAGGAAACTTTCTTAAGTACACCTTCACATAAGAATAAGCAAAAAAGCTGAACTCAGTAAATGTCAAAAACAATCAAGCTCAAATAATAGTGTGAAGCAACAGCAAAAACGAAATGACAGAAACAAGAACTTAAATGCCTTTATAATAAGGATTACCCCATTATTCATTCTAAAGGCTGTTCAAATTTTGCCGCTATTCTTGAGCGCCGTTTATTAATGGAGCTGTTGTTTGATTCATCACTAAATGAGCCAGAGCTCAGCTTTTGCTGACGTTGCAAGACTTTCTTTTTCGGGGAAGACTCTGTACTGTCAGTGAAGCTTGAATCCGACTTGACAGAACTTGTCTCAATAGGATGGTCTTGTCGAAAAACAGCCTCGTAGCACATACAGTCGGCTGAAACACAACTCTCAAAATTGTGCTCAAAATGTGTCTGCTTACTCTGCTTGAAGTCTGTTTTCATAACTTGGCTGATGTTATTTCTCACAAACTCTTCAGTTTTGCTCATTTCCATTTCTAGAACATCTCGAAATGGTTTACAACCAGATTTCTTCACTTCTCCCTCAACTGATTCTTCAAAGCCTGACTCCTGTTTACCTGAAACCAAGCTGTATTCATTATGAAGATTTTCTCCACTGACTTCTGGAGTGATGGTTTCTGTGGAGAATGACTCACTTGTATCAATACTTGCATGAGGAGTGGTGGTCACAGGAGCAGACTTTGACTGGTTACTATCTGTGTGGGGATCTGGACTGGTTGTCTGTCTGGCTTTTGGATTTGCTAGGTTAGCAATTGCTTGTCGGACTTCATCACTACTGTGACTTGGCAATTCCTGATTGCTACTGTTTGTCTGAAACTGTTTAGAGTACCAATAAGAACCTGGCTGGAGTGGCTTCGGACATTGTGCAAGGGGCTTACACTCCTCCATTTTCTCTGTTTCGGACTGGTTATTTCTGTTCTCCTTGAACACTGTTTTTCTCAATTCATTTTTGACATCTTGTCCCTTATTTTGCTCCTTTAGGTATGATATTGTTGCAGAAAGACTGTTTACTGCCACTTTGTAATCTTCGCTTTTTCTTCTTGTTTTGTCGCTGATTTTATTATGCTTCTTACTTGTGTCTTTGGTGTCTTCACCTTCAGTAGTCTCCCTTTGATCACCTTTAGCCTGTCCATCTGCTTCTCTTCTTTTCGATTCTATTTCTATCTTTGCCATTTTCTCAACCAGGCCAGCATTTTTTATACTCTCGCTTACTTCCTGAAGATGACTTGGGCTTGCCCTCCACCAACCTTGTTTTATCAAACTGAAAACATCCTCAGATGTTTTTATTTTTTGATCTGCAGATTCTGTGTCATCACTATTTGCTGCAGCGTTACACTCCTCAACAGGTGTGTCTGGTGGTGTTGGCAGGAACTGAGCAGCAAGTTGTAACAGCTGTGATGTTGGCGTCTGACACAGAGGAGTCTTCTGCTTTGCACGTTCATCATCACTAATAGATGAAAATATATGATCCCTGGAATCTGCAAAGGAATAGAACAAAGCTTATAAAAATATACTTTTCTTTACACTTAGGACATAAAACAGCAATCTACTGTTGAACATATTTGCTGACATTGGTAGATGAATGTAAATTTATTGAGATCAACATTGAATCCCAAACTTTAATATACACCATGTTCGAATTATCTGACCAACAGGTCTTGAGGAAAAAAAACCTTGAAAGCATAACAAAAGACCAAATGAAATAAAGTCTAGTTAGAAGTGAAATGTGTTTGAACAGTAAAAACCTTGCATCAGACAAAGGCAACTAAAATATCTTATCCAGAGTGTTCAGGTTCAGGTGAGCTCAATTTAAAATAGAAAAATTACCTGGTGTACTTGTGTCAAGCCTGATAAGATCGGTCTGTTGACATGATAGATCAGGTTGGATTGTTGGAGATGGTACATTTGATGGAACCGTTCCACTTAATAAATCAGATTGCAGGAACTTTTTCTGCTCTATGGGTGTGTCCTCATCAGTGAGGGCAGAGCCAGAATCATTTGAGGGTGTGTCTGAATCAGGTCTTGTATAGGATTCATCTATGATTGGTAAAGACCCTGGATATGAGTAAGAACAGAAAGTAAAATAATGTCTTGCATTTTAAACAGCTTTATAGCATTACTTTTTATCATATATTTCTAACAGAGTTATATCTAGTTATCATACCCATCTGTGTTGTTACTTTAAGCAAGTATTCAAAGTTCTAACTGAATATCTTCAGTTGTGAACAAATTGTTGCAATAATGATAAAACTTTCACACATTTAAAGAGAGGAATAACTCTGCAAAAACCGAAGAATGAGTTATATAACTTGTCAGGCAATTTTTGTCTGTACTCAGTAGCAACAAGTACCCAAAGTTTCAAAATATTGTCTTCATAAATGACAAATATAAAGCAAGTAATGGCTTTCCATAATAATTGTGATGTGAATGTCTGACAGACAGACTGACCGAAAAACACAGGTATCACCTCCTCTTCTTTATCAGCTGTTGTAAGGATCAAGGTATTTTTGTATCTGAATAAAACATGAACTGTAAGATACTGCCAAAAATCATAATATACAAATTTGAAAGTTGAAGCAAAGCCCTTGTATGGAGATGAAAAACATGAGATGGAAGACTTGCGAGTAAATGTCAATACCTTGTAGATCACCAGATAAATGTACAATCCTTCTGTTTCCCTTCCCTTTGATGCTGACAACATGTGGTATAGCCATTAGGAGCGCCACAGTGGTTGGGAAACCATAGAGAGTGGGTTTGATTTCCACACAAAACTGCTCATAGAACAGTCTCTCAAACTGGGCCAGTGTCATCTTGCCATGTTTCTGCAGCAGAACACGGATATCTCTTGCCAGAACCTGAAGACGGGTCAAGCTAATGACACCAGACTCGTCATCTCCAGATATCTGAAAACAACACAAGAGGGAAATGGATTGTTTGAGGCAGCTGAGAGAGAACAAAACATCTTTACCAATGCAAAAAGTATAAAACATATCATCAAAACTAACAATGTTTTAGAAAGTAACAGAACAAGCAACTGATGCAAGGTTTTAATGAACTCATGCTCTTCCAGACAAATGTGTACTGATTCACAAACTGATTACAATAATATGACATAAATCTGAAATTTAAGAGTTCTGCATCAATATCATTAAATTTTCTTCTAATCAGTGTCCCACTTTCCTTGGCAAACAATTTCCAGAACAATCGTTTCATTAAAACAACCCATTCCTTTCTAAAAATTGAAATCTTAATGGCGCAAAACATTGAGTTGTGACACTTACACAAGTGACCTAATAGTCAAATTTTCTAGCACTTACACACAGCAGGCACCTGAAACATTTAACATTTAAAACAGTTTAATAAAGACAAAGACATACCTGTACATAGTCTAATAATTCCTCTTTTATCTTTTTTACATCAGGATCATTTCCAAAGGTTGTTCTGTATCTACTGCACAGCTCCATCAAAGGGAGACTACCCCCACTCTGATCCATCAACAGTTGCAAAACCTGCCTGGCTAAAGGGGGAGCACTGCTACGGTCTGACAGAACTACATATTGCTTTCCATCATATGTTTCCACCTATTGAAAAGGTGAACAAAAGAGATGAAAGTTTGGAAATGACTGGCAATTGCATTGATGCTTTACTGAATATGTAAAACATCTGGGTGCTTATTTCATCATTCCTGGCATGTATCTTTAAAACTTGCAGAATACTAAATTCAATGCAAAGTACGTGACCCGACTTGATTTTACTCAAATTTTTTAACTGTAACTTTTCAAATGTTTTCATGAAGTGTTCAGCAACAACGACGAAATATTTTCACTTAGTCCTTGGAATAAAACAAACTACTTATGCTTAGAAAAAGTAAATCATATTCTCTAAGATTAAAGTTTACTTAAGTATTGCATTACAGTTTCATTAGAGTGTGCTAACTAACCTTGAGAACATGTTTCAACTTTGTCATAAGTTGATCCATGGTGTTTACATGCAAATCCTGAAATGGTATAGTGTAGCCATAGTGCTGAGTGAATGCCAACATCAGGTCAGAAAGCGGGTAACACTGAACCTTCTTCTGTTTGAGGAGGTCGACAATTTTATCACCAATTACTTTTCGCAGTTCTGGTTCTGTTAAACATATTACTTTCTCTTCACTTTCATCCACAAGCTGCAATATACAAGATGTCATCAACTCACATGATACAATAAAATGGCACTCACTTTCAAACAAGAAATGTTTGTAAAACATAAATGCCCCCCCCGGCAGCACCTAATTGCTTGTGGTTGGGCCAAAGCATTCTCTAGTTATTGATCAGAAACTGTTATTAGGATCAAGGTCCCTGTGGCCTTGACCTTTGACCTAATGACTTCAAAATCAATAGGGGTCATTTACTGGTCATGACCAACCAGCACACCAAGTTTGGTGAACCTAGGTCAAAGCATTCTCTAGTTATTGATCGGAAACCATTTTTAGAGTCAAAGTCTCTGTGAGCTTGACCTTTGACCTAATGACCTCAAAATCAACAGAGGGTTATCTACTGGTGATGACCAACCAGCATACCAAGTTTGGTGAACCTAGGTCAAAGCGTTCTCTATTTATTGATCAGAAACCGTTTTTAAGATGAAAGTCTCTATGATCTTGATCTTTGACCTAATGACCTCAAAGTCAATAGGGGTCATCTACTGGTGATGACCAACCAGTATACCAAGTTTGGTGAACCTAGGTCAAAGCGTTCTCTAGTTATTGATCAGAAACCGTTTTTAGGATGAAGGTCCCTGTGACCTTAACCTTTGACCTAATGACCTCAAAATCAATAGGGGGTCATCTTCTGGTGATGACCAACCAGCATACCAAGTTTGTTGAACCTAGGTCAAAGCGTTCTGTAGTTATTGATCAGAAACCGTTTTAAGGATGAAAGTCTCTGTGATCTTGACCTTTGACCTAATGAACTCAAAGTCAATAGGGGTCATCTACTGGTGATGACCAACCAGCATACCAAGTTTGGTGAACCTAGGTCAAAGCATTCTCTAGTTATTGATCGGAAACCATTTTTAGGATGAAGGTCCCTGTGAGCTTGACCTTTGACCTAATAACCTCAAAGTCGATAGGGGTCATCTCCTGGTGATGACCAACCAGCATACCAAGTTTGGTGAACCTAGGTCAAAACGTTCTCTAGTTATTGGTCGGAAACCGTTTCTAACTACAAGGTTCAATGTGACCTTGACCTTTGACCCCAAAATCAATAGGGGTCATCTACTGGTGATGGACAATCATCCTACCAAGTTTGAAGTTCCTAGGCCTAAGCGTTCTTTAGTTATTGGTCGGAAACCTTTTCTACCTACAAGGTCCCTGTGACCTTGACCTTTGACCCCTTGACCCCAAAATCAATAGGGGTCATCTACTGGTGATGGACAATCATCCTACCAAGTTTGAAGTTCCTAGGCCTAAGCATTCTTTAGTTATTGGTCAGAAACCATTTGGTCTACGGACCGACGGACCGACTGACAGACAAATGCAAAGCAATATACCCCCACTTCTTTGAAGAGGGGGCATAAATATATAAAACATCCTTTTGACATCACCTTGAAATTTCTTTTAAGATGTAACTAGCTAGAATTTATACATAATGTTAAGAGTGGTCATCGAGATATTAATTATACAACAAACTGCAATACTGATAATGTGATTGCTGAAATGTCACAATTATTATTTTATCCCTACTGCTGACAATCACTTTTTCAATATATGTTTACTTGTTTACTTTCTTTCTCCTATTTTTTGGTGTTTGTAAATTTCAAAACAGACATACGTCAATTATGTTCGGCAAAGCCTCGAAAAGATCCTGTAGTTTGGAGAAGCCATAGTCACTGACACGACACTGGTGTCCAAAATGATGATGGTACGCTGGTATGAACTTATTAAATGGCATACGACACTGGTGACTGTGAGACAGCAAGTCAACAACTTCCAGTGCAAACTGTTTTGTCCTCTCTTGCTCTTCGGGAGTTTGATCTGCTGAACAACAATAATCATTTGAAAACAGCTGGAGGATTGTTTTTTCAAAAGTTTTCAAATATACAGTCAACAAAAATTAAAAACTCTGATATATCTGAGGGAGTGGAAAGAGATAAATTAGAATATAACTCCTATGGATATTGCAGCCACTGGATTCTATTTCTGATCACAACAGCAACCATTCCGTTATGACAAGCTGGACAACTACAGAGAGGTTACAGTTGGCTAACTACTTGTGCTGTGTATAACCAATAGGCCTAGGTAGACCAACATGCTTAGAAGCTAGCTTCTAATCTCAAAGGCTTTTACTTTAAACAAAGGTGACAACAAAATAAGATTCCACCGAACACTGTAGTTAGCAACTACTGATAAAATGTTCCAGAAAGAAGAAATATAGTTGTCTCTGACACATAAATAAGACAGTCGTGTTCTTCATGTTTTTTCTTACCTTTCTTTGGAAGAGCTATAATGGTGTCATGTCCCTCTGTCATCAACTGTTCAAAAGACAATTTAACAGGGAAAGAGAAATTATTTGAAGCCTAACAAGTGTTTTCCAAAATGCAAATTTGTATCTTATTTAGGGCATTACAAATGTGCCATTATTTCACAATATCCTTGTACTTTACAAATACATATATAGACGGCAAAAAAACAATTAAAGACGTAAAGTTTGAAGTGACTTGAAAAACATGGGTGGACCTCGAGACTAATGGCACTTAATCATTATCAAGGTAAAAGGTACCTTGTGAACAAGAGTGTCTTATTCCTCCACACAATTACTTACATTTAAATTATTTTCAGTGCTTTCCTAATTATCAGAAGTTATATGATTTCCATCAGAGCTCTGCACATCTCGGAACATTTAAAACCAATAAAAACAAAATTTTTCACTTTTCAGTCAAACTGATAAAAATTTATGCATTATACAACAGTTTAATAAATAACAATATAACCTTCAATGCAAATCTTCCTCAGATATTTTGCAAAAATGCCTCAGGTATTTTCTACTTACATCAATAGTCGCTGGTGGTAGGTCAGACAACATGTCATCTAACTGACACACGCCATACTCTGTAATGTCCCAGTTCTTGTTGAACAGTTTGCCTGAAAATAATAAAATAATTACTCACATACTGTCGTATTACTACACAATATTTATACAGTCATATTCAGTATTCACTAAACTGAAAAAAAACTTTTGATCAGTATCTTTTTTCAGCAATGTCTCAGAACTGAAGACAAACTAGTAAGTTGAACGGCAAGGACAATGAATACACATTACTCAGAAGAAAGATAACATAGATTTTAGACAATTTCTACCTTTCAAAATCTGGTTAACTTTCAAGGTTTTCAAGGCTACTGCCAAACACATCTCTAAATTTGCAAAATCTAATCTATAGATTACCTGTTAATCTAAATATAGAAAATAAATTGACAAGACTAATAGGTAACAAGAAAATAAACTAAGTTGTCATTATGTGTTTACCTCTCTTGTACACCATTAAGATTTCAGACTTACCTCCCCTTAAAATCAAAAAAAAAAAAAAAAAAAAAATGTCAATACTAGATAGAAGCTTCCGACAAATAATCTGTGATACATACAGAACTCTTCTGTTAATGAAGACAGATACAGCATTCTTCCTGGCGTGTTTTTAAGCAGCCTTAGTAGGTCAGTTGTGAAACGCTTCACTTGCGCCCTGTGGGTCAATGTCAAAACCTTCCTATCCCCAGTACCCAAAACCTGAAATATAGGTTATAACTAATGATCTAGTGCTTTGTTAATTCAGTATTAATTTTTATCTTTCTTTTTCTTTTTTTACAATATTCACAAACAGACGTCTTTGTCAAGCTGATTAAAGATAAATGGCTCCTCTCTAAGTGAGCCTATTGTAAAAACTCCTGTCATTTTCACTGAGTTTCAGTCATGCGCATATTTGTTTTTTTATGCCACACTTTGGCACTTTAAGATTTCATTCTTCAAAATCTCAATTATTTTATTTAAAGTATAATCTATCTATAAGGGTGTTCACCACTAAAAACTTCAGAATAAGAAATTTATTACACCAATGAGATTTAACAAGATTTTGCATGATAATAAGCTGAAAGCAAGTCTTCAACAAAGGTGTAGCACTACCACCTATCCTTATAAAGAGGAGAAAGGCTTACTTTGTTCTTCAAATAGTGGAGATAAAAATCAAATGCACATTCACATATTTTACAAACTTTTATGTTCCCTATGCTAAACAAAAGGTTAAAAACAAGATGTAAAGTTAGATGAATTCTTTTCGTAAAAGTGAAAAGTAAAATATGTGTATACCTGCAGGACATGTGGAATAGACTCAAACATGTCCAACAGTCTACTGTAACCATAGTCTGCCATGCGGCACTGACGTTCAAAATGCTGATGGTATGATGGTATAAATTTGCTGAATGCCATTCTACAGTTAGGGGAACTTTTCAGTAGATCAACTATCTCTTTACTTAACTGTGCTAATTGCTGGCCTCCACGACTCAGATCTGTAAGGAGAATTTGTTTTATTTCTTGATTAATACGTATCAAATATCTTACTTGAAACAGGAACACTTTTTAATCTTAGTTGTGAAGGGATAAAATGATATAAATGACAATTTGCTCAAATAATGTACAATTCTAAGATAGCATCAAGTTTAAATCTGATATGAATTGCCTGCATTTAAAGACAAATAAAACATTCAGAATAACTATCCCTGATGATTTTGTCTCAAAGGCCAGTAAAGGGTATGAATAAGGCTGCAGAGAATCTGGGATGTCATAGAGTCTATAAGCTTATTAACTTTCCACAATCAATGTTTTTTTCCCCATTTCTTAAACACAACATCCTCAACCTGCTAAAGCATTCAAAGGACTCTGAAATGTTTTCAACCATATGGCATTTAAAAAAAAATTCCAACACTTCAGGGTTTAACAGGTTGTGATAAGCACTTAACAGACCTCAATCAGAGTCTGAAATCCATTTCTAACAAGATCTCTATAGAACTGACAGACTAAACAGTACTTTAAAAGAAGCAAATTCCACAAATTGTTTTTAAATTAAAAGAGTTGCTTCACTTCATCAACACAAATATCAAACACAGTCATGTTGCAACACAAGTAACAAGTCAAAATAAAATGTATACACTATAACCTTTTGTGAGTAATTTTTAAAATACCCAACAATTTATTTACCTGGTGAATTGGGAGGTTTGTTCTCAGCCCAATGGACCTTTTTGACCCCTGTAGGGGACACAACAATTTGAATCCCCGGGATACAACTAATGAGATGTTCCAAAGGGACACCTCCCTCATGCACGAAGACCAGTGGGGCTACTTCTACACTGAAGCATGCTGGGAAACTGAAGAGAAGCAAAAACATTTTTAAAAAGTAAATATTTTGATGGCACAGTGCAGAAAGGTTATAAATGTATCACATAAAAGGGTGCTTATTACCTGCATTGGGGCACTGATTTATACATCACTGATCATAAAACTAAAGCCTTTTCTATGTCTTTCCCTCCAAAACAGAAATCTCTATGTAACATATGCTCAAACAAATTCATTTGGTAATCATTTACAATAATAAAGGTTATTTGCTCTCACAACTGACATTAAACGCTGTTCTTTTTTACATTTTTTTTTAAACAAAAACCTTATCTTGCAACCATCATAAAGGTGAAATGATCTTAAGAGTCATCTTGGCTCAAAACACGATAAAGAATCCATTATTTTGTAAATCTAGAGGTATATTTTAAGAAATAATAATTAAGTACCTATTTTCATTTCATCAGTAAATAAAATATGGGCTGAGTTCGGATGTATCCAAATAAAGGCATGTAGATAAAACAAGAACATAATTATCTACCAGTATTATTTCCATTTTACCTACATAAACAATTCACACTTTTTTTCCATTTAAGTGAGGTCTGAAATCCAGTCATTGGCTGATAAATTTTACAGAATACAAGAAATGTTTGTAAAACATAAATGCCCCCCGGCAGCACCTAATTGCTTGTGGTTGGGCCAAAGCCTTCTCTAGTTATTGATCAGAAACCGTTTTTAGGATCAAGGTCCCTGTGGCCTTAACCTTTGACCTAATGACCTCAAAATCAATAGGGGTCATTTACTGGTCATGACCAACCAGCATACCAAGTTTGGTGAACCTAGGTCAAAGTGTTCTCTAGTTATTGATCAGAAACCGTTTTTAGGATGAAGGTCCCTGTGAGCTTGACCTTTGACCTAATGACCTCAAAATCAATAGGGGTCAACTACTGCTGATTACCAACCAGCATACCAAGTTTGGTAAACCTAGGTCAAAGCATTCTCTATTTATTGATCGGAAACCATTTTTAGGATGAAGGTCCCTGTGAGCTTGACCTTTGACCTAATGACCTCAAAATCAACAGAAGTCATCTACTGGTGATGACCAACCAGCATACCAAGTTTGGTGAACCTACGTTCAAAGCGTTCTCTAGTTATTTATCGGAAACCGTTTCTACCTACAAGGTCCCTGTGACCTTGACCTTTGACCCCTTGACCCCAAAATCAATAGGGGTCATCTACTGGTGATGTTTGAAGTTCCTAGGCCTAAGCATTCTTTAGTTATTGGTCGGAAACCATTTGGTCTACGGACCGACGGAACGACCGACAGACAGACAAATGCAAAGCAATATACCCCCACTTCTTTGAAGAGGGGGCATAAAAATACTGACACTTTCATGAAATGTTCATATAGTAAATGTTGCAGGTTGTTCTGTAATGCTTGATCGGTGATGGTTCTTCAAGTATGATACCTACATTTGTAGGTTTTTAGACATCACCAATCTTTTAGGTATATGTTATACATTACAGTCTCACCTCATCAATGGTAAATCACCATCATGTGTCATGAGAAGTGAGTGGACTTGAGGTGCAAATGTCTTCAGTTGAAGTTTAACATTCGGCAATATCGATGTATTAACTGCTTCTGCATACATTGAACTACCCTCAGGACAGTGGTATGGACAAACAACCTGTTCAATTATATTCTCCACCTGCAAATTGAATATTAAACAAGCTTTCATTACCGGTAATCAAACTTTGTCTAATTCATCATTCACTTTTCAGTAATTAAGTGACTACCTGGCAGGTACATAATTATTATGACTGTTCTAAAATCTCATAATTTCATCGAAAGAACCATGTTTAAGTCAAAACAATGTTCAAATAATTCTGAACTTTTATGATGTAAATTTAAACCAGTTTATCTTTAGTCAATCCTTTGAAAACAAGCTAGATTGAACGACGCACAACTGGTCTTTCTTGACACATGGTACTTTTCCAAAAATGACTAGACATACAGTTGAAAACTTTCTTTCAGCTAGACATTAATCTCAAAGTAACTGTCTTTCTCTTTTTTTAATTAAAACGTCTTTAACAAAGCTTACATAGTACTCAGTTCCAATAAATGCAGCATTAATAAGAAACATTGAAAAATTTGGACAGTTTTATTTTTGCTTGGTTTATATACATTCAATTTTCTTGTTTGATAACATAACCCGACTTGAGAGTAAATATCAAATCAAATGTTATGCAAGCAAAGACACTGACCTCACCATCCTCAGTATCTTTGGGTTGCTCCTGTTTCCGGAGTTCTGGTGCAAGGTGTATCATACGGCCAGCCCCGCCCTGCTCTCGTACCTCTATAGTGTCTTTCATCTTGTATAACTCTGCCACACTCACTGAACGCTTAAATCTGAAATAGTATTTCATTCATCCATATTCTGTTTCTTAGCTACAGTTTTCAACAGTGTTTTATCCATTACCCTGCTAGAGGCAACTGACTGCCTTTGCAACTAGTGCAGGCCGATTTATCCATGCATGATTTGCACTATTTGCAATTCAGTCAACGAAGTTCTAATAAGCATCCCCGTAAACAATTAATGGATCTGTCCAAATTGATTCACTGAAAGATGGACAAGTCCATTTTAGATATTTAGCATGGTAAAGGTTAAAGATACATTAAAGTTAAAACAAGACAAGAGACAACATTATAATAGTGTTATAATCTAATCATGTCAGTGCTAGAGATATGAAAGGGACTGTCATGAGACTAGTAATATACCGTACAGGTATGAAAATTTTCAAACATACAGAATGAGAAGATCTTAACCTTATATTAAAGAACTATCATATTTTATAACAAGGGTGCCATTGTCACAAAATATGCCCATCTAAGTGTGACCCTTACCTTGGCCACAGGGACCTGAATTTTGCATGCAACACTTCGTTACAATGGTCAACATTTGAGCCAAGTTATATTAAAATCTCTCAATACATGTAGAAGTTATGCTCCGGACAAGCATTTTCCACTGACCTCTAGGTGTGACCTTGACCTTTGACCTAGAGACCTGGTTCATGCATGCAACACTTCATTTCATTATGGTAAACTTTTGTATCTTTGTAATACTTAGTAATACTAAAATATCTCCATGCATGCATGCAGACAAAATCTGGACATTTCATCATCTGTAATGACCTTGACCTTGCATTATATGGACCTTGATTATGCGTGTAATGCTAAGTCTCATGATGGTGAATATTTGTGATAGAATCCCTCAATTCATGATGACTAAATGGTCCATAAATTTTCATATTTTTATCAGACTTTTGACCTCTGTGTGTGACCTTGACCTTGGCCACAGAGCCCTGAATTTTACATGCAACACTCTGCCTCACAATGGTGAACATTTATATCAAGTTATATTAAAATCTCTCAATGCATGTAGAAATTTTGCTCCTGACAAGCGTTTTTCTCTGACTTCTAAGTGTGACTTTGACCTTTGACTTAGAGACATGTGGGCTACACTACCCCCTATGATGGGGAACAGTGGTACCAATTTACCAATGATACTTAGTATCATTAAAATCCATCCATGCATGCTGAAGATATACTCCGGACAAAAAAAATGCCGCCCGCCTGCCATGAGCGTTCCCATTATACGTCCTGTTTTTCAAACGGGTGTATAAAAAGCTGTATAAAGTTGAAAATTTTTACCTTTTATTAAACAGTTCTAAGAACTTGAAGAGAGGTAACACATTGTCCTTAGCCTCAGACAGTAAAGCTATAGCTTCTGACCTGAAATTATTACTATACATTTGACATGGATGATATTGTAAAAAATCGTTTTAACTTTCAAGAATCATGTTGGTATAAATATAGAGCAATATTCACTGGAAGTAAGAATCTGTTACATTTCTTGTAAACTATGCAAAAATGCTCTCTGGCATAAATAACTGGTTATATCATAAATGTAAATATTTCCAACATAATATTGTAAGCAATGTTATTCAAAGCAATATAATTGTAAACCATGTTTTATAACAGCTGATAATGTTTGAAACAAGACAAGGTTTGTAAGGCAAGGATCACTTCAACAACCCTAGTTTTTTTTTAAGAACCTTTCAGTTACAAACTTTCCAGAGAAAAGTGTTCATCAGTTATTACATTATGCTCATCAGTGACACCTATAAGAGTCCACTGGTGTAAGATTTTTTCAGAGGGATTAACAACTTGAGGCAGTGGTCAATTATAAATAAACTAAACTGGGTATTAATCACAGATTTTCACCTCTGTCTGGCTGCATGTCAAAGAACAGAAGAGATAGCATGCAAGTATCAAGTGTATTGTACAGGATATGGTACAATAATAAAATCCCTTAAAATTTAAACTGTCCAAGCAAAATAAGTTCAAAGCATAAGACCATGTTTGTTAAAAGAATTGTGATTCATGTTCTCTTTATAAAGAAAATTTATACAGAAAATTTGAAGTTTTTTTTTTTTGCATGTTGGCAATGAGCTAATCAGATAAAGTCTCAGCTATATTTTACCTGACAGTTGACACAGTTTTATTTTCGTCATCAGTTTTCAGAGTGACATGTATCCGTTTATATCC
Organism: Cyclina sinensis; assembly: GCA_012932295.1. Classification (NCBI taxonomy): domain Eukaryota; kingdom Metazoa; phylum Mollusca; class Bivalvia; order Venerida; family Veneridae; genus Cyclina; species Cyclina sinensis. The sequence goes on along the minus strand of JAAONU010000001.1, from coordinate 39,429,293 downwards.
TATCTTCTTCCTGTGGAACTGGGTAATGGCAAATCTTGCTTCTTCTAAACTTCCTACCTTGATCAAACCTAGTGATGTATTGTCTGGCTGCAGTGATACGTCTATATATAGAATCTGCAGATGGAAATTTCTATATTTAGAATCTGTAATTCAACAGGACAATAAGAGTCTAATTATAGAATCTCTTGTGAAGGACGATAGATTCTGACATATCAATATATTAAATGTAACAAGCTCACAAAAGTCATGTTATTTTTAACAGAATCTGGAACTTAACAAGACTGACTTATCTCTTTATAGAGTCTTAAAACACCAACAAAATCATTTAAGAAATAATACTGACATATCAAGAACAGGTCATTCAACAACATCAACATGTACACTGACCCATAAAATCTCTTATTTTAAGCATGGAACTCAGAACTGTAATCTAATCATCCATAATAATTAGGGATGTAAGTGAACGTTCGAACGTTCGAAAGTTCGGATCTGATGCCGAACGTTCGAATGTATTTTTGGCATTCGAATGTTTAGAAAAAAAATCTATCATTTTTGTTTTCATGGGAAAATGAAATCATGAAGTGTTGAAGAAGTAAGAAAGGCGTTATAATCAGGTGAATTCACACCTATTGTTGCTTTAACACCTCTGTTAACACGTCTGGTCAGACGACCGTAAACTTCCGTCATCTAATGTTGGTGACCTGTGCTTTAAGCAAGTGTCACCTACAGTAGCTAAGTCAAAAGGTACTGGTATGTCCGTGTCAGAGTGTCGAGTCTGTGGTCAAACTAGGAAACAGAAGGAAGAAATTAAATACACAGACGTGTCAGTCAGTGACTGGCACTAATCCCGATTTTACTTTATTGTGGCGCGATTTTCGGATTTATTTTATTCTCTCGCAAATTCTCTAACAGTTCACATCCGTAACGCTTATAATCAGTGAAAATGTCAACCATAACTTGGGCTTCGTCTCAATTTCTTTTTCTTTTCGACCTTCTAAGTATAAATTTAAATCGAAAGGTGATTTACCCATTAAGGATACCGGATACCGAGAAATACACATTGTGTCAATGAATTGGAAACACTCGGATCTTATCGAGTTAACCACGTCGAGAAGCAATCTCCTGGCAGTGATCTCCCCTTCACTGTTAAACTTAGCTGGATTTCAGAAATTATTTTTTATTCTTTTTTCTTCAGTTATTATTGGAATTGCATCAATTTAACATGCCTTGATGAAATGAAATTGAAAAAAAAGTTTAACTTTTGTTAACCACGTCGAGAAGCAATCCCCTGGCAGTGATCTCCCCTTCACTGTTAAACTTAGCTGGATTTCAGAAATTATTTTTTATTCTTTTTTCTTCAGTTATTATTGGAATTGCATCGATTTAACATGCCTTAATGAAATGAAATTGAAAAAAGTTTAACATTTTGTTTATTAACGTTCCACTATCATCACGTGACACGCCTTTGTACTGAATGGAAAGTAAACGCTGCATGGAGTTTGGCCGAGAAGTTCGTGAAAACACTGTGTAACTATTGAGTACGAGTGATTCGAACGTTCGAATGCAAAATGATCCGAACATTCGAATGCTAAAATGAACAAATTTTGCCATCCCTAATAATAATGTAAATATTGTTTCATGTAAAAAGATGCAGAAATTATGCAAAATCAAACACGTTCTGATGAAAATAAAAAAAATAAATCTGGATAAATGAATTCAGCTAAATAATGGTTAAAAAATCAACAGAAAAGAACCAGGTCTCACCTTAACATGAGGTTGAAAAGTGGCTGTCAAAATTTCTTTCCATTCCTTTGGGCTAATATTGTAGTCAAGGTTACTGACAAGAAGGTCAACTGCCCCTGGGTGCTCTTTAGCATTAAAGTCACAGGGGGAGGAGCTTGCTGAGCTGTCACTTGGTGAAACTGACCTTATTGGTCGAAAACCCCTGTAGCTGGGAACATTCAGGTTTCCATAGTGATAAGATGCAGGAGGATTTTGGTACTGGTAGTAACTGCCGCCTGAAATTCAGATACATATTTACTTATCACATATTGCTACAAGCTAAACTGAAGGTCATTTTACAGTCAAGGTCATTAGGTATGCCTTCACAAATGCTTACATAAGCAGTAGGATTCTGAACGATGTTAAAAAGGAAATAACTTTGTAGACAGAAAAAAAGGTTAAAACTAAAAACTGAACATATATAATATGTATGAACATAATCTCAAATCAGAAATAAAGAAGATTAAGGCTGTAAAAGATATTTTGAAAACATAATATGATCTTTTGAGAACATATTTAAGACTAATTGTTGAATGTTTATGTCTACTCACTATAATCAGTATAAGGCTGCGTCTGCTGATATCCATCAACATAATGCCTGTTGTCATGGTAGCTCTGTGGTTGCCAAGGGTTACCACAGTCATAGTAACTGGTTTCCTCATATTTTGTGAACTGAGAGTAGAACTGTGTAGATTCAGATCCAATGGGAATTTGCCCCTCCTGGTAGAACTGCTGCTGTAACATTAGTAACTGTGAAAAAAACAAATTTCACTTGTTCCCATTTAGTTTCAACCTAGGTTGAAACTCACACATTTGCTGCAGGTACAGTCATTAAACAGATATTTACTAAAACTTTCAAAGAAATAGAATTCAGCATTGTAAATATAAGTTGATAAAGTCACTAGACAATTTACAGTAAAGCAGACAATTGTCAGAAGTGCCACCAATGCCACACAAGCTTATTTTTTGGTTTTAAATTATTATTTTTATCAATTTTTGAAACTGTTTTAGTTTGTTACTCCCATCACATTTTTTTTGTATTTATTTATAACTTCCTTTTGCAGTTGGTGGTATCATCTTCAAAATGAAGATGATGGGTGTACAAACAGCTCTAGAGGTTCTCTAGACAATGCTACATACCAAATATCTAAGCTGTACGCCTTTTTTGTTTCTGATAGGAGATTTTTAAAAACTTTTTCCTATATAACTCTATGCATAACAAGTGACCCCCTGGGTGGGCCATTTTTGACTCAGGGGTCATGATTTCAACAAACTTGGTAAAGGTCCACTAGACAATGCTGCACACCAATTACCTTAACTCTACGCCTTGTGGTTTCTGACAACAAGATATTTAAAGTTTTTCCTATATAACTCTATGTAAAACATGTGACCCCTTGGGCGGGCCTTTATGACCTAGAGGCCATGATTTGAACAACAGAGGTCCTCTAGACAATGCTGCACACCAAATATCTTAACTCTAGGCTTTGCGGTTTCTGACAAGAAGAATTTAAAAGTTTTTCCTATATAACTCTATGTAAAACATGTGACCCCTGGGGTGGGGTCAATCTTGATACCAGGGTCATAATTTAAACAAACTTGGTAGAGTTTCACTAGATGATGCTTCATACCAAATATCTAAGCTCCAGGCCTTGAGGTTTCGGAGAAGAATATTTTTTAAGACCCAACTTTTAAAATATTTTTTTAGCTCCAGTGACCCAGAAATGCAATGGACCACAACCATTTGAACCATCTTGTTGGAGATTCATGCAAGGAACATCCCAGGCAAGTTTCATTAAATTTGACCCATTGGTTTCAGAGGAGATGCTGTTTGAATGAAAAGTTGACAATGAACGGATGGACAAACGGACAAAGACAGAACAAAAAAGCTCACCCTTAGCACTTTGTGCTCAGGTGAGCTAAACAATATGAGTGCATAACAGTGTTATTTAGTTCAAAGTTTCAACGTTGCCTTTTGGAATTTAAAAGAGAGACACATCAACCCTTAACAAACTGATAAATAACCTACTTGTCTGCTTGATTTATTTTCCTGGCTGAACTTTCTGACCAGCCCCTGCAGTCCATGCTCTCCTGTTAGTTCACTGGAAATGGTTTCCAACTGACCAGACAACAATGCATCAATGGGGCTAACTTCGCCAGAACTTGGGTTAGAGGCTGAGTTTTCAACCTTGGATATACTGGGCTGTGGAAAAGGGTATCGTGATTTTGGTGGGGATTTCCTGTAAGACTGGGAATAAGGCTTTGTCCTGTTTGGGCTGACATTCTTGCGGTTGTCCAATTGTTCTGTGTGAAGATTGAAAAAAAAAGACAAAAAGTCACTACCAAACTCTGCTGTTTTTCTGTAGTACACACAAAATATTTAATTCATAACAGCTTTCATTTAAACTCAAAAGAACAGGTTAGACACATCACTTACTCAGGCGAAGGTCAAGATCAGTTATGATACACCAAAACAGAAAAAGATAAAAGCCTTTCATATTTTTTTCTACGGAATATGTTCTGTGTACTATTCATGCATCAGCTGAAATGGATGCATCTCTTTCACAGTAATCTATGTATCATGTCTAAATCTGATCACTGTTCATTGAATATGTACAAAACTAAAGCATAATATGCCTTTTTTAATTTAAGTATTCAGTGAAAATCAATGCTTACATATTAAGTTGAAATTATTGTTCATAATGACAACTTTATTCTAAGTTAGTTCTTCATCCAATACATTTAGCATCATATAATCTATACAATAACTTCTGATGATCATTATTACTGTAAGTTTTCTTTTAAAAAATAACCACAAGCATATGCAAATCATTTTTTTTTCTTTGTATATTTCATTAAAAAAAACCCTTACCTCTGTTATAATCAGGATAATTGTTGACATTATAATCCCGCCCTGAGTACTGCCCAGGTGCCGAGAACTCTACATGTATCGGTGCCCCATACATGTCCTGACCTTCCATTCTTCGCTGAGCTCTGTAATATTTAGAATTCCTAAAGGTTTTCTTGCCCCTAAAGGAGCCAGTACCCTGCCTCTGTCCTTTTCTATTCCATCTTACATACTGACCATTTCTTGGTGAATACTGAAGATTTACTCTTTCATGCATTGTAAGTGAGTGATTCTCAAACCAAATAAGTATATAATTTAATCCTGTAATTCAATGTACTAAGTGGAGCTATTATAGCACATGGTGATCTGTTTCATGTGTTAAGGTCTACTGGTCACACTGATAGCACATGAATTTGGTGCACAGTTATATCAAAACACACATACACAACAGCTTTTGTGTCCAACAAAAATAAAAACCATATTTTAGGCCACTATAAAAAAAATTTCCCTTTGGTAATCATTAAAGATATTTTTAGTTATTACTACATTTCGATACTTTCTGAACTGATCATAATAAATGTTGTTTTTTTCATTACTTATTTTTTGATAACTGCCCAAAAAACATTTGGTTTTCATCGACAATAATTATACTCTAAATGACTAAGTGAAATGTTCTGCCCAATAAAATTTCTCAGTCAGCCTAAGAATACAATGTGCAGGTCGACTTCTCTAATGTCTTAAACAAGAGGCAAAGGGTTAACTTGGGTTTAACGTTCTTTTCATTAACTTAAATCGTATCAGGACAGACTTGACGGGGGATCAAACTTCCATTTCCAGATCTGTAGTCAGACATGCTAATGATTAGTTCAATGAGTATTTGCAGAGGTCAAGGATGTACGAAGATATTTACCTGTACAATACGATTGGTTTCAAATGAACCCTTCCTTTTTAAATTTTAGAAAATCCAAACATGTAAAATGTAATTTGGCTCACCAAGGCCATCAAAAATTTGATTTTGAGGTCATCACTGGCATTTTGTGGGGGCATAGCAGTTGAGAGGTTATAGAGCTGGACTACCCATCCAAAGGTCACTGGTACAAATCCCACTAGGGGTTAGAGAGTCTCCAATGACTTTCAGCATTCCATAATTTTGAACCCAGGAAGCAGTCATCAAGCGAGGTTTGTCTAGGTTGCAATAACATGTTTCCCAATTATTGTAAAATGACTAAGTAATATCCTTCCAGTGGCAATTTTTATCTATGTAACCAGCGCACACAATGACCAATGTTGTCTGACCTTGATGTGTGCACTGTTCACTAACAGTATACCTAACCATCATTCCTGGGAAAACCCCTACAAGATTCCCATTCTCCACATGGAGTTGCCAACTTTCTCAAATAAATGGTAACAGTCAGTTGTGGGGCTTGAATCCATGGCCATCAATCAGTAAGAGGCTTTTGATTTGAAGTCAGCAACTTTAACCAATCAACCACTATGAGAGTGATTTCACTTTAGTGTTTTATTAACAACCAAATGTATGATAAATGAGTGTGTCCTCAATGAAAGATAGAATACAAAACGACTGAAGAAATAAAGCAGGATAAGGTTTAAGGATTTCTGAGTAAGTTATAAAACACAGAACTGTCACTGTAAGATGACTATGCCCCCGAAGTAGTGCTTTGACCTTTGAGCTGAGAACCAGTCATTCAGTGGTCAAGGTCAAGCAAAATAGGTCAGTTGGAAGGTCTTGTCCAAAGGGGTGTTGTGCCTTAGTATGAAGTACATACACTTACTAATGTGGAAGTTATGATAAAATGTTAAAGTTTTTGGACAATTGGATCTTCAAGGTGAAGGTCATTCTGGGGTCAAGGTCAAATAGATATAGGTCAGTGGTAAGGTCTTGTCCGAAGGGGTGATGTGTCTAAGTATGAAGTATATCCACTTACTAATGTGGAAGTTATGGCCAATGTTAAAGTTTTCTGACAATTGGATGCCCAAGGTGAAGGTCATTCAGGGGTCAAGGTCAAACAAATATAGGTCAGTGGGAAGGTCTTGTCCAAAGGGTTGTTGTGTCTAAGAATGAAGTAAATCCACTAACTAATAAGGAAGTTATAGCTAATGTTAAAGTTTTTGGACGGACTGACTGACGGACAGACAGTTCAAAAACTATATGCCTCCCTTTGGGGGCATAAAAAGGCAGTGTTTATGGACTCACCATGCTAACCTGTGTAATAAAATTCAAGTCATTTTAATCATTTTATGCAAACCAAAAACAGAAACCAGAAACATAATTGGAACAGGAAAAATTAACATGTGACCTTGACTGAAGAAACTAGAATGTTATTATAATACACCATCATGTTATTGTGAAAAATTGTTCTATTTTTTGTATTTTCTTTTATACACAATTAACTTAATTGAATTAAGTAATGACTTCATGAATAAGCTTTGTGATCATGCCTCTGGTCCTTATATGTAGGTTCAGAATAATTATTTTAACAGATTATCATCAAGTCAAGATTAAAAGTACAATATAAAGCTGAGACTTGAATTTTCAAATAAGTTTTTATGATATCCCATATTTAAGGCCAAAGGTATGTTTACAATGTAGTATCACTTAAGGGACAGGATGGCAAATACATGAATAAAGTTTAGATTCTTTTTAAATGTACTGATTATGATAACAGTGAACCTAATAGCTCTTGAGTTACAAGACCTGTGGTTTTAACAGAATCAGTGTAGCAATCCCATGTGACCTTGACGTCACTTAAGGCATCAAAACTAAGACAGAACTGTCAACATTGGCTCTGCTTGAAAATAGAAAGTTACCTCAAGTATTTTATTTCATCATCAATTTCTACGGGACATGTGTCAGTCTTAGGAGAAAAATATAAGCTTTCTGTGGAATATAGGAAATTCATCAGCAGCTGAGCCATTTTTTCGAGCACTACATGAAACCTCGCATACAAACAAGGTTTCAAGTAGTGCTTGAAAAAATGGCTCATCTGCTAATGGAGATCCTACATTCTGTTAAAAGCTAATATTTTGCTCCTTTGATAAATGTCCCATGGAATCAATGAAGAAATGAAATACTTAGGGTAACTTTCTCAGTGTAGAATACAAACCTAGCATACAAACATGTTCCAAGGTTTCACGTAGTGCTTTAAACAAGAGGGCCATGATGGCCCTGGATCGCTCACCTGAGTACTTTGGCTGTAGATTTGCTGTTAAGCAGTATTTCATTTTTTAATTGAAAATATGTAAGTGCCTACAAACCAAATATGTAAAATATTAGTCAATAAATAAACGCTCTATGACAGAAAGCAAAAATATCTATTATAAGCTATGGTGACCTTGACCTTGACCCAGTGACCTCAAACCCTACCCATGGGTAGAGGTCCATGCAAGGAACCTGTATACTGAATATCAAAGACATTGGTCTGTAAATGAAGGCTCTATGAGGTACAGTATATAAATCTACTTTTAGCCTCCGTGACCTTTAACCTAATCTAATAATTTGAAAAAGCTTTATAAAGCTTGCTTCGTGCCAAATTTTAAAATTCTAGGCCTTGTGGTTTCAGACAAGAAGATCTTTAAAGATTTTCTTATATATTGTTATTTAAAACTTGTGACCCCTCGGGTGGGGCCAATAGTGACCCCAGGGACATTCTTCTAACAAACTTGGTAGAGGTCCACTAGACAATGCTGCATACCAAATATCTTAACTCTAGGCCTTGTGGTTTCTGACAAGAAGATTTTTCAAGTTTTTCCTATATAATTCTATGTAAAACATGTGACCCCTAGGGCGGGGCCTATTTTGACCAAGGGGCCATGATTTGAACAAACTTGATAGAGGTCCATTAGATAATGCTGCACACCAAATATCTTAACTCTAGGCCTTGTTGTTTATGACAAGAAGATTTTTAAAGTTTTTCCTATATAACTCTCTGTAAAACATGTGACCCCTGGGGCGGGGCCATTTTTGATCAAGGGTCCATGATTTGAACTAACTTGGTTGAGGTCCTCTAGACCAAGCTTCATACAAAATATCTTAACTCTAAGCCTTATGGTTTCTTCTGTGAAGATTTTTAAAACCTTTTCCTATATAACTCTATGTAAACAAGTGACCCCCAGGGATGGGCCTATTTTGACCCAGTGGCTATGATTTGAACAAACTTAGTAGAGGTCCACTAGACAATGCTACACACAAAATATCTAAGCTCTATGCCTTACAGTTTCTGACAAGAAGATTTTTAAAGCTCTATGTAAAAAAAGTGACCCCTGGGGCGGGGTCATTTTTGACCCAGAGGCCATGATTTGAATAAACTTGGTAGAGGTCCACTAGGCAACGCTACACACCAAATATCTAAGTTCTATAACTTACGGTTTCTAAGACAAGAAGATTTTTTAAGATTTTCCTATATAACTCTATGTAAAACAAGTGACACCTGGGGCGGGGCCATTTTTGACCCAGAGGCCATGATTTGAACAAACGTGGTAGACGTCCACTAGACAATGCTACATACCAAATATCTTAACTCTAGGCCTTCTTGTTTCTGACAAGAAGATTTTCAAGTTTTCCCTATATTACCCTTTGTAAAATCAACTGACCCCTGGGGTGGGGTCAGTTGTGACCCCAGGGACATAATTTGAACAAACTTGGTAGAGGTCGACTAGATGACGCTTCATACCAAATATCAAAGCTCCAGGGCTTATGGTTTCGGAGAAGAAGTTTTTTTAAGATCCAACTTTTAAAATCTATTTTTAGCTCCAGTGAACCAGAAATGCCTTGGACCAGAACCATTTGAACAATCTTGGTAGAGCTTCATGCAAGGAACATCCCAGGCAAGTTTCATTAAATTTGCCCCATTGGTTTCAGAGAAGATGTCGTTTGAATGAAAAGTTGACGACGGACAGACAGACGACGGACGGACAAAGACTGATCAGAAAAGCTCACCCTGAGCACTTTGTGCTCAGGTGAGCTAAAAATGGCTCATCTGCTAGTGGAGATCCTACATGCTGTTAAAGGCTTATATTTTGCTCCTTAGACTGACACATATCCCATAGAAATTGATGAAGAAATAAAATACTTAGGGTAACTTTCTATTTTCAAGCGGAGCAAATTTTGACAGTTTTGTCTTGGTTTTGATTCCTTAAGTGACATTGGTGGTATTGCTACACTGGAATAAAACATTGCCTTACAAGATTCTGGAGATTAAAATCTGGGTTCAGAAAGACTTTGGATGAACAGCAACAGCAACTGTAATGACGACAACAACAGAAACAAAACACTTGTGATCATACGATGTTTGGCAGGGTTAAGAAGAAATTAGAATCAACTTTTTAAAATGACTAAGTTTCAATGTTCATTTCTCTACAGTTTGCTCTGGCATGATATGGGTTTCATCTGTTTACTTTTTCTAGTTTGAGGGCCAAAATGTATGGCTACTGCAATGACATGTGCAAACATATAGGAAGACAGTGTTTAACTTAATTTTTAATGGGAGAGACAAACAGATTGACAGACTGATGGTTTGCCACAAACTGCCTCAACCTATTAAACTTTTACTAAAATTCTGTCACAAACCAATGACTTAAAGAGTAACAAAAACATGCTGGGACAGAAAAAGCCTTTTAGACAGACAGATAACTATCTGCCCTTACCTGAAAAACAGGAAGATGAACAGATATATTGTCAATAATCAAAAGAGTAAAGAAAATCTCAATAATCTACAGAATAACCTCTAATACAGTGAAAAATGCTTTTAGCAAATTTATGGGGACCTTATTGTTCATTGTATTGATACAACAAGATTTCATTGTAATTGCTCAATTATGACAAAGTTTGATACACATATTACGCTAGAGTAAAAAACATTTGAGGCACATTGTTGTCATTACTGGTTGACCAGAATGAGCAAAGACAGTGCAAATGTGTACAAGTTATAGTTTTATATCATTATAATAACTCCCAGTTTACAAACATAAAAAAAAATTCTTGAGCTTCTGTCTGGACAGAGTCCTATCCAAGATTTTAGGTATGTTTTGGAATTGCAGCATTTCCAACAGGCTGAGACTGACAATAACAAGTAATGCTTTACCACTTCTAGCAAAAGCACTTAAAAGTTTCTTTTCTATCATTAAGCTTTCATTTGAAAAAGCAATTTCTTTTAATGACAAAGATTCAACACTGATTTATTTCAGCTAATACCAATGGCTGTTTTAATAGTAATATTACTTGCAATGCCAATTAAATCCAATTTCTATTATGTTATTTACGCTTATATGAAATGCTGAAATATCATTTATTGATTTTTTTATATTTTAGGCTAAAGAATTGTTCTAAAATGGACAAATGTGCTAAAAAACTAGCCAGCATAGTGTAACAGAAGAACAATCTAGGTGATTCACAGCCTCCAAGTGACTATCTGTAAAAACAATAGCTTCTTCTAGACATACAGTTTACTCAGACTTTTGTATTCTAGGGAGGTGAAATTTGCCATGCAACTATTTTCTCATTATATGCAAACTCATTGTGAGCATGCATATTTACATTGATATAGAGGAAAGCAGTCAGGCTAAAAGAATTATCTTGTTCTGCACACATTCTCATACTTAATATTTTTGTTATAAGTATATTTCACTGCACTCCTATACATAAGACTGCCTACCTTTGTGCCAACGTCTTTGTCTTGAATCTAATGAGGGCATATTTGTCTGTCACTGACACAACTTTTCCACCTGTGTTTGAGGTAAGCTTCTGCAGTTTTGATTGAACACATTTCCATTTCAGTTTCTCCGAAAAGCCAGTAACCGTCAATTCAGTTTCACCATTGACAGACTGAAGCCACAGTATTCAGTTTTGAAATATTACCCACAAACGAGGGATTCAGGGGTATTGATAACTTACTGAAGGGGTTTAGTGTACAATTTGTAAAACCCATCTTACATACTTTCTTATTATTAACATGAATGCAGCTGTTGTGTTTTGTACCAAAGTGTGCTAGTAAAAATTAAAAATACAAGCTAGCTAAAAGAAGATCATACATACTCTACTTTAAGCTTGCCTTATAGCTGAAAAATGATCTTTTCTGTGAGAAGTAATACTCCTAAATAGACTTGTCCACATATTCGAAATAGTATCACCTTGGCATTACATATCAACTAATATTACCTTGGAAGGTGACCTGCATGGGATATCCTTGATTAAATCTTCATATAAGAGGCTTTCTGTGGCACAGTGAAGCAACGAGTCATGTATGTGTTGACTATGAATGAGAATTATGTCAAATTTCTTTCGGTAGCGCAAGTCATAGAGATCAGTCGAAAAGTTGACATCACCTTAAACAAATAATTATAAAACAGAATATTTGACTTTAGTTTAAGTTAGTATTTATATCAATTAAAAATCTGAAGTTTGCAAATTCTAAGCTTGATTTATGTCAAGGACTTTTTTTCTCAGCAATATTTGCTATTCAGTAAACAGAATATATTTCCACATTCAAAGTATACAGAATCAAATGGTACTTTCTTACTTGAAATTAGGACAATTCTGGCAGGGGGAGAATGTGTGTCTGAGAAACGTCGAATGTTTTGTCGTAACTTGTCATCGGCTGCATTCTTACTAACAGCATCAATATGTACGACGTTAACCTGCAGAAATATTGAGAATAAGAGCACGAAAATTCAAAAGCGTAAAAAATAGAGTTCTCAATCAGTCCAAACATTTCATCAATGAATGGCCATCTTAGTCAACTGATTAAAGATTAATCTCCTTTTTTTCTTCATTCAACATAAGTGGTTATTTACAAACACTCCATAACTTTCGTCTATACAGACAGTAGTGTGCATATTGTGTAGAAGTGGTAAACATTCTTTCAAGAAAAATTACTTGCAAAGCAGTTAATGAACACATGTATTGTTAAACATTAAATCAGAACAGTAAGCATTAATGAATACATAAAAAAACTGACAACAGTCTCACAAAAACAACAACAACAAAATTTCCTTTAGTCTTCTGAGATTGTCTGCATTTGTAATAAATATTTATCAAAGTACAATGATTTCTTTACAGTAAGTGGTCAGTCAATAACCATACTATCTCAAAAATCTGATATTCTTTCATAAGAAATTCGTTGAAGTGTGGTAATTCAGAGCTGATTTTTTTCTCTAGGTTTTCAAAATTTCTTTTAGTTGCAGCAATTTACAGCACAAAAATTCTGTATTTTTTTAAAAATCAACAACAAACCTGTGCTTGGTTAAGCTCCTGTATGACATACTTATTCTCCCGTGTTGTATCACAGACACACATGAATTCCACTTCCCGATGGCCATCGAAAAACTTCTCTCTTACAGCCTTTACTACAAGGAGAGCAGACTTCCATTTTGGTACGCAGCAATTTTCTATGTCCCAAAATACTCCAATTGGTAAAAAAGTTGTTGATTCTTTAGTTTCTGGCATCGTTTACAAAAGCTGCAAGTATAGTTATGGAAAGAAGTGTTAAAAAATACATCCTTCTATACAGTAACATAGTATAGTCTGGTCAACAAATATACAGTTCATCTAATATCATGCCATAGGAAATAGATTTACTGCAAATCTGTTTACCTAATTTCCAACCCAACAGTACAGCATAATTTTTAATCTGGGGAATCTGAGTTGCTCTTGGAATAAAAGATCTCCTGGTGATATATATATAACAAATGGCCAAGTGTACTTCCTTGGTGGTTGCCCCTTATGGTGGGGTAAGACACTGATAGTTGCAAGACAAACATTTCCTAACCATTACACTATGGTGCAAAATATTTATATTACGTTTTTTATGTGATGCGATCAGGCTATGGAACAGTATAAATCACAAGATACTGAAAAAAAAATTATGTTATAATTTTACAGGTGAGTGCACACTTATTGTTATCTATATAAATCCTATCTCTAACAACTTCACTGAGGAATGGATTGCTTTAATACGTGTGAGTTCAAATCCAAGACAGACTGAAACCTTTTCAGAAACATTTCACCTTTCCACTGGGAACAGGAACTGGATAGAGTTTTTTTTTTATGAAAACCAGTTATAGTTCATAAAATAATGTGATAAATTAATTTCACTGTGTCACAGTTACATTTTTTCCCAAGTCGTTCTAAACAACCTATGTGCAATATGTGGAGACAGTTTTAAAGAAGACTAAAATCTGCTTGTAAACAAATTATCAGAAAATATGACTGAGTGTGTACTTACATAGAAAGAAAATAAACTTGTTGAAGCACTTCATGAAGAGAACCAAAAATATCATTTCTATGTCTGACATTCTGTAGTCCATCTCTATCATCAACCCCCACCCCAGTTCTTCTCTCCTGTAAGATCCAAAATACAATGTATTAGAAACTAAATGAAATGTATGACCAAATATTCATATCTGAGCTAGAAATGTCAAAGTAAAATGAATAAAGAAGAGGGCCATAATGACCTAAACACCTCACCTGAGTATAAGCTGATGTAATGTTAAGTATTCGTCTATATAAAATGAACATGAACTCACTGTGCTCAGGTGAGCTAAAAATCATATGTAGGCTATCACAGTGTAATATAGATTAATGGAACAAAAGAGTTAAAAATAACAAAAGAGATAAGGAAACACAGTTTGGGGTGATGCTGTTAACAAGTAAAGGATAATCAATATGCAATTTTTCTTAAATAATACAGTCTATATAACAGCATATAAAGACAGTGTGTCAGACCTTTTGTGAGACACAGGTGAAACTTGATCAAGTGTCAGAATCTCAATAAAACAAAATTCTGGTGTACAATAACAACATTCTCCAGTCAAGGGCAGTACTTGTCTCGAATACCGGCTGATTCGGACCTTGGCTGATTTGGACCAAGGCTGATTCGGACCCTCCTTGGCTGATTCGGACCACTTTCTTGGCCGATTCGGACCACTTTCTTGGCTGATTCGGACCACGTTACTGAAAAATATCCCTCATTTATCCAACATTTTTTTAAGTGAGTAACTCCCTATTTTTGATACTTATCTGGCTTGATTTGATTGTATATGATGCGGGTTACGCTGAAAATTTGAAAGATAGAGAATTGTCTTCGACTTTTTGTTCACTTTTATTTTAAACGGTGTGTTCATCACAAAGATATCTTCTATGTAGTCTCACAATTCTAAAAACGTAGATGAACTAAATGTAATAATACCAAATATTGAATAATTTAAAACCAAATTATTTTACCATTTTATTTATCAAACTACTACCGTGATTTAACGGCAGGCCGGATCAAAGTCGGGCATTTACACTTACTTTATAATGTGTGGATTAAAGTGCATATAACTAATTAATTTTTTACACTATGTTCTTTAACTTTGATGACTTCCATTTTTTAAATTTTCCATATTGTCCTTCATGTAGATGTTATTATTATAATTATTATTATTTGTTTAATTCTGAAGTTAACGAAATGAACGCAACAAATATGACCACAAATTTTCAGCGTAACTCATGGCCCTAATACAATCAAATTAAGCCAGTTTAGTATAAAAAATAGGAAGTTACTCACTTAAAAAAATGTTAAAGATGAGGATTTTTTCAGTAACGTTGTCCGAATCAGCCAAGAGAGTGGTCCAAATCGGCCAAGAAAGTGGTCCGAATCAGCCAAGGAGGGTCCGAATCAGCCTTGGCCGAATCAGCCAAGGTCCTGACACTGTTTTGAGAAATGGACATTAACAAAAAGGTTAACCAAGACATTTTAAGTTGAAAAAGGGGCATAACTTAGCAAAAATAAATTTGAGGGACATGATTGTGGCATGCCAGGCCCACCAGTGTGTGGACATACCCTGATGCCCATGAACAGGCACCCTGATATAGATAAATTGCTCAACTGCCACTTCCCTTTAGAGAAGCTGAGCTATGGGAGAAAACCCTGACAAAAAACAATTTTGTTCTTCCAGGGAAGGTTGTTTTGCCAGATGTTAAGGGTGGGGTAGACCCAACAGAAAACCTAGAGAGCTGAAGTCAGCATTACTGATCTATGGCACTCTCTAGCAAACCACAATAACACATGTATGCATTGATGCCAGGTCTACACAACCATCTAGAATATCCTGCCATAGGTTTAATTCAAAGCTCACATAATTTTAACTCTATCCAAATTTCATGGCACTCTGGCAGGCACCTAAAACATACTGAAGATCAAGTGGCTTTGGAATTAAGTCTACTGATTCTGCAGGTATCTGAGGCAAAAAATGCAAACTTTACATGTCTGATAATTATGTAAGCTTCTCAAAAGACCTAGTTAAATGGAAAGAAAACACATCAAAGCCAAAGGCCTGTTGCTGAAAGCACTCAAAAAGGAGCTAGAAATAATTATATAATTAAATACAATTATGTAATACTAATATTTCTTACCTCTTTTAACACTTCTCATTTCTGTTTACCACCTCTCACTTATGTTTACGTATTCTTACCATTCTCGTTTGCCCAAATTCTCTGACAAGTTCCTGTTTCAGTTTTCATTATTTATGTCTGAGATAAAATTCACGCATTAATTCAGCGTTATCTGACCTTTGATGTGGCAGTTTATTCTAAAAAATACTATCTAAAGTAGATCTACCTTGAAGCTTTCTACATATTCGTGGTCATTCTGTTGTGGAGAAATAGATAGTAAACTTATAACACTAATTTTCCTGAAAACTCGCAGTGTCCTTGTTTACCAATAGACTGGTTCCCATTGTAGCTCCAAACGGAACCAGTAAACGCTCTAAATCCGTGTCCAAAACTCCACACAGTGTTACTTCCCCTTAACTATCTTATGATACATTTTTGAAATGATTTTTTGGGGGAAAAAATCTCAATTTCATCTTGAATACGTATTATAATAGAATAAGTAATTCTTCGTATCAAAGTTCGTATCAAAGTTTTCATTAAACTCAACAAGAATATTGAGATGATTTAGCCGGTAATAATAAAGTGTAAAATCATTTACCATGTCGTTTGAAAATCAATATGTGTTTCATATTAAAAGATCAATGTGACAGTTCACTCGTAGGTGTATTTTCTACCTTTGATTACCTGATAACTATAGAACATGGTTTAGAAATCATAGCGATGCCCTTTTTAGGTTGCTATTTAAACTGTCTTTAACTTTCATAAAATAGAAAACGTTCTCCAAATTAGTTCATGGATATTGTTGTCGCCCAGAAAAATCCCCTTGCCCTGAGCTGGATTTGAACCCTAGATCACAAAACAAACACTCTACCATGTCGCCAAAAAAGCTAACTGATAGGCCAGAGAGTAAAAGTGCCGTATTAAACCTTTACTATATGTACCCCTCCTTCTCTGAATTCGTCCTCGAATTCTTTGAGCATTGAATGTGTGATGTATTTTCTAAGGTTGTCATCACATCTGCACTTGTGAGTAATTTACGTTGGGCGCCAAATGAAATCCGGTAAAATCCACTTGCCGTAAGCTGGATTTGAACTCCGGTACCCTATTTCACAAAGCAAACACTCTACAACGTCGCCTTAAAGGTTAGCTGATAGGTAATGAAGTAGAAGTGTCGTAGTATACCTTTGCTATAAAAACGAAATTCAAATTCAAATTATTAGAAGATTCTTTGTCTCAAGCTTGTAAAATGGAAAATAATTGAATGCTAAGCCTAAAATTAAATATACAAGACATGCCCACGGACAGAATGTCGAGCCCGCTCGTCTTAATTCTAACCTGAACCATAACTTTCAGATCAAGGAGAAAGATGTATACATAGGTGAGATGTGCACAACATATCCATTTGTACTCTTTAGGCAAAATCTTGACATTGCATCATCTTAGGTTACCTTGACCTCTGACCCGGTGATCTGGTTCATGTGCATGACAAGTCTCATGATGAACATTTGTGCCTAAAAAACTCAATTCATGTTATTTGAAAATTCCTCCATGCTCGAAGAAGTTATGGCATGGACAAGGTTGGACGCACGCACGCACACACAAACACTGAACAGCCATTTTGACAACTATGTCGAGCTCAGCGCAAGCGGGCTCGACAAAAATCCTCTGACCACTAAGCAAGATACAGCGTGGACAAATAATTTTGATATCTTTATTTGACCTTTTACCTCTTGTGACCTTGACCTTCATTTTGCACAAGACAACTCAACTCACCATGGAAAACATTTGATAAAAGTTATATTAAAATCCATCCATGTATATAGAAATTATACTCACAAATGAATGTTTTAATTTGTTATTTGACTTTGACCCTGAAGTAAGACCTTGACCTTTACCACAGACACCTGAATTTTTCGCGCGACTCTCCGCCTCACTATGGAAAACAATTGTCCCAAGTTATATTAAAATCCCGCCACGCATGAAGAAGTTACGCTCCATACACGGGTTTTGAGACGAACCTCGAAGTGTCACCTTGACCTTTGATCAGCCGACCTGGGTTTTGAGTGTGACACACCACCCCATCATGGTGAACATTTGTATCAAACTATTTTGTAATCCTTCAAAGAATGAGCAAGATATAGACCGGACAAATCTAGACAGACGCACGGACTGACGAACGCACGTACACCAAACCGCCAAAAGTGAAAAGCAGCGACTAAGTCGAGTTCACCACAAGCGGGCTCAACAATTTCAAAATCCTCTGACCACTAAGCATAATTCTTCAAAGCATAAGCAAGAAATTACGCCAACAAACAAATTTTAATATTTTTATTTGACCTTTGACCTCTTATGACCTTGACCTTCATTTTGCGCGACATTGAGAACATTTGTGCTAAGTTATATTAAAATCCATCTATGTATATAGAAGTTATACTCGCAAATGAATGTTTTATTTTGTTATTTGACCTTTGACCCCTAAATGTGACCTTGACCATTGCCACAGACACCTGAATTTCTCAAATCCTTTGACCTCAAAGCATAATACTTCAAAGCAAAAGCAAGATACAGCGCCAACAAACAAATTTTAATATTTTTATTTGACCTTTTACCTCTTGTGACCTTGACCTTCAATTTGCGCGAGACAACTCAACTCAACATGGAGAACATTTGTGCTAAGTTATATTAAAATCCATCTTTGTACATAGAAGTTATACTCGCAAATGAATGTTTTATTTTGTTATTTGACCTTTGACCCTTAAATGTGACCTTGACCTTTGCTACAGACATCTGAATTTTTCGCGCGACACTCCGCCTCACTATGGAGAATATTTGTCCCGAGTTATATTAAAATCCCTCCATGCATGTAGAAGTTACGCTCCGGACACGGGTTTTGCGCTGACCCCCAAGTGTTCAAACTTGACCTTTGAGCGGCGGACTTGGGTTTTGTGTGCGACAAATTATCTTGTAATCCTTCAAAGAATGGGCAAGATATAGACCGGAAAATTCCGGACGGACACACGAACGCACATACACTGAACTATACGCCAAAAGTGGCAACTAAGTCGAGCTCACCGCAAGCGGGCTCGACAAAAATTAAATGTGCAAAAAATATGATATTTAGTATTCTGGTTTTCTGTGTAATGATACGACACATTGATGTCATTGTTTGTCAGTACTTACTACGAAATCACGTTGATTTTATGAATGAGAATCATTACTGCAACGTCCTTTATGTTGTTGATATACACACCATATACTGTTGATATACACACCATAATTATAGTGAACTCATTTCTCGCCCGTTATACGGATAGAAAAATAATTTCTCCAAATGGTATAAAGTAAAGCAGAAATCTAAATGGCGTATACATTAAGTGTGCTTATATACTTCATGATGTTGAATATTTGAAAAAAGTCATGAATTTTTTTTTAAAGATATTATATGTTGTTCTCTTTGGAAGTGAGAGCACGGCCCAACAGTTATTTTTATTTCACAACATTCAAACCAAAGACCTGTCTTAGTTCTTAGGTGCATACATCCGGTGCATTGTTACAAGTTTTCATACAGGCTGATCGTCTATAAAAATTCGGTGTTTTGTTTTCTAAGATTCACTGCAATGGAGTTAGTCTTACTTGCAGATATGTAGTGTCAGTACAGAACTGCCCCAAACCAGAAAGGCCCGATCTAAAACGGCCCACTTAAAACGATAACTGTCGGCTTATTATTGACAACTTACACCTTGCAAGTATAGGCTTTTATTTTTCGGATAATAATTATTTCCTTAAATAAAGTAAGGAACAGGGATCATTTCCGGGGTTAGTTTTTTGAGGTGATTATTGGTGATGTGTTCAAGTGTAAAGTAAATCTATTTAATAATAAGGATGTTGGAAATATTTAATTTTTCTGACGATTAGAATCTTTCAGGGGTCAATGTCATACAAATATATGTCAGTCTAAAAGGGAGTTGTGTTCAAGTATGAAGTAAATCCATTCAGAAATAAGGAAGTTCTGGGCAATGTTAAAGTTTTTGACGTATGACGGACATACGGACTGACAGCCGCCGGATAGGTGCAAAACTATATGTTATCCTTCGGGGGGACATAATAATTAAATCAACCAGACAACCGAGACTAACGGTGTAAACCCTATGGTGCAAGATTTAGGGGAGGTCACTGTGAAGAATTACTACACCGTGTTACGGTAAAGGTTTTATTCTTCGGCGGCACGAAATACCCAAATACACCCAAATATACCCAAATACATCCAAATATACCCAAATACACTTCAAATATACTTCAACACTGATGAAAGACAGCTTTTAACAAATACCTATTGTCAAGTTTGTTTCTGCAAAAGCACAGATGTACTAGAAAATGAAAATCAGTAGCAAAAATTTTAATATTCAGTCATACATATTAGTCACATTTCGGACACAAACGGCTATCGTAAGATTTACACTCTGTGAAAAACATATATTTATGCAGGTTGTTTTCCTATGTGAATGCTAGAGAATCGTTTAACAGTTCGAACTTTACACCCTTTTAACTAATTTTCCATTAAGATTTTTATTCTTATTTTCAGATACTTCTTTGTATGAATTGCATATTTTTGATATTTGAGGCATTATAATTATATTAATAATACCTTATTAGTAATTATCACAAGGTTTTGTTTTCACAGTACCATACATGAAAAGAATCCTGAATACAAATAAATGAGCATTAACTTTAAAATAACCATTAAAACTTATATTTTCTCGGCAAATATTTGAAGTTAAGCGTACAATTTTGCTTGATTTATAAAAATGTGTTGATAAAATGATACAATTTAAGTGTATTTGGGTGTATTTGGGTATATTTGGGTGTATTTGGGTATTTCGCGCTGCCCTTTATTCTTTTCAGTAAGAAGACGCTTGTCTGTCCACTTCAAACGCCTGCATGAATAATTAGGAAGATGGCAGGAGCGCTGTCACTCCCGGACACAGAAATAGTGAAATATCTCTGTGCCTGTAAGAAATGGCACTCTATTTACAGGCTCTATTTATGTCGTCATTGTTTTAAGATCAGATGCGGGGACTGCGTTCTTCATGAGGTAAAATTGTTATTATCGCTTTGAGAGACTAATAACTAGTAGCAGCAAGAAACAAGGGGCTTAAAAAGGGCTGCACAACCCTTCCTAGTCTCAATATTTCGACTGCAAGACCGACCGATTTACAAACTGATATTACATAGATGTCGGCCTTTACGCGAAGGGCGACCATCGACCATATAATAAAGAGCCCTGGCGCACAATTTGTTGGGCTAAGCCCTTCCTAAAGAGCCCAGAACCATCATACAGGTAGAATTGAATACGACAGTTCACCTACCAGAAACAAAATCCTGTTTTGACCTTTTTCAGGCTCTGTAAACAATAAAAAAGAAGGCACTGGCTACAGTTACGAAACCGTAATCCTAGCCTCTGATTCTAGGATTACGGAAGTATCGTAATCCTAGATAAACCCACTGGAAACGGCTATGGTTACAGAAGTTTTTTAAAAGAAGCGTATTTTCAACAGTCAAATATCAAATAGCATGCCAAATTTAATTTTTATTCATTAAACAAACCATTTAATTGTAAAGTTGTGACAATGAATTTTCTATACCGTTTGATACCTACACTATGGACCGAGTGAGATGGAGAATGCATTGTATCGAAGTAAAATCATTAGGAAAGGGTATGTAATTAATCATCAGAAAATATATCATAGTTACATAAATCAACTAGAAGCAAATAGAATCTGTACTGAAGCGCCGATTACTTATTATTTTGCTACATTTGTACATTTGCACATGATTTGAGCGTTGATACCTAATTGAATTGAACAAAAATCTACAGATAGTGCCAAAACATCAAAAAGTAAAAAAAAACTTATTTCATTATACTGTTTCTGTATTGTACATCGATAAGATTGTGTGCAAGAAACGTCATCTTAATGGAACTTTTAAACGTAATAAAGTGCTGTAACTAATTATTATCAAATTTAGTGAAAATAAAATTGTTTGCCAGTAACTGGGTACAGAGACCACACCCCAGTCGTCTTTGAAGAGTGTGTAGATGAAGACAATGACATTTAACCATTTAACGTTAGTCAATACAATAACAACCAAGATGGCTTATCATAACATTGGAGAAAATGTAATATTTGAGACAATTAACAGTTTATCACTCGATTTTGGGTATGTAACCCTTCTTCAAAAAACTTCCCGTAACCGTAGCCTATTCCAATGGTTTTCTCTAGGATAACGGAACTTCCGTAATCCTAGACTCTGAGTCTGAGGCTAGGATTACGGTTCCTAACCGTAGCCACTTCCAAAAAAGAAATACAGGGCCTGAAAAGGTCAAAATAGGATTTTGTGTGTAGTGCCTGTGTGTTCATCATGTGGACAATGATAATCACAATCCCATTATCATAATATAATGACTTAAACTTTTAAAGCAATGACAAGTTTATAGTAATTAACAAGCTTGCCTACTTTACTAGTTAAATCTTTGAAAATGATATGCCTAAAAATAGTCTCACTATTTCGCCTCCGAAGATGAACACATTTTATAGGCTGATATTTTTTAGTTGTTCACCTTCTACGTCTCACTTTGATCTGCATCTTGTTAAGCGGACGCGGTTTGGCACGGTTTTTACCCTGTCCTGGTTATTAGCTCACCTGAGCCGTAGGCTCATGGTGAGCTATTAGGATCGATCAATGTCCCTTGTCCGTCGTCTGTCCATACTTAGTTCGTTAAAGCTCTAGCGGTCACATTTTTGCCTCAATTGTCTTGAAACTTGGTCAGGATGTTTGTCCCAATGATTTCTCGGACGAGTTCGAACATGGGTTATCTGGGTTGAAAAACTAGGTCACAGAGCCCAAATATAGAAAAACCTTGTTAACACTCTAGAGGCTACATTTTCAGTTCAAATATCCTGAAAATTTGTCAGAAAGGTTGAATCAATGATTTCTAGCTCAAGTTCGAATATGGGTCATCTAGGGTCAAAAACTAGGTCACAGAGCCCAAATATTGAAAAACCTTGTTAACACTCTAGAGGTAACATTTTCAGCACAAATAAATAATCTGGAAATTTGTCAGAAAAGTTGCTTCTGTGACTCCTAGCTCAAGTTTGAATATGGGTCATCTGGGTTCAAAAAACTAGGTCATAGAGCCCAAAGATAGAAAAATCTTATTAACTCTCCAGAGGTAACATTTTCAGTCCAATTATCTTGGAAATTTGTCAGAAAGGTTGCTTTGATGATTTTTAAGTCAAGTTTGAATATGGGTCATCTGGGTTCAAAAACTAGGTCACAGAGCCCAAAAATGGAAAAGTCTTGTTAACACTCTAAAGCCAACATTTTCAGTTCAAATAACCTGGAAATTTATCAAAAAGATTGTTTTAATGATTTTTAGCTAAGTTTTGAATATAGGTTATCTGGGGTCAAAAACTAGGTCACAGAGCCCAAAAGTAGAAAAACCTTGTTAATGCTCTAGAGGTTACATTTTCAGTCCAAATGTCCTTAAAAGATGTCAGAAAGGTTGTTTCGATGATTTCTAGCTTTGATTTGGATATGGGTCATCTGGGTTCAAAAACTAGGTCACAGAGCCCAAATATGTAAAAACCTTTATAACACTGCAGAGGTAACATTTTCAGTCCAAATATCCTGGAAATTTGTCAGACAGGTTGGTTTGATGATTTCTAGTTCAAGTTCGAGTTTGGGTCATTTTGGGTCAAAAACAAGGTCACAGAGCCAAAATATGGAAAAAACCTTGTAAACACTCTAGAGGCTACTTTTTCAGTCCAAATACCCTGGAAATTTGTCAGAAAAATTGTTTTGATAATTTCTAGCTCAAGTCCGAATATGGGCCATCTAGGTTCAAAAGCTAGGTCATAGAGCCCAAATATCGAAAAACCTTGTTAACACTCTAGTGGTAACATTTTCAGTCGAAACAACCTGAAAATTTGTCAGAAAGATTGTTTCAATAATTTCTAGGTCAAGTTCTAAAATGGGTCATCTGGGGTCAGTTAACCAGGTCCATAGCCACTTTTGTAAAAAGCAGTCATACTCAGGTGAGCGATACAGGGCCATCATGGCCCTCTTGTTTATTAACCTAGAACATCGAGTATTCCGACTGCCAAATTTTGAATAAAATGTTGGATTAATCAGGTACGAAATAAGTGTTTCAGTTCTATACTTATATATTTGTGTGTTTTCTTGGATTACAGGATCAGGTATGAATTTAGTTATCATATTTTATCATATTTTTATCATTTTTGCCTTAAACTCTGTGAACTGTTGGACAAACGAGCCATAAAAAGTGCCCAATCGCCTACGATTCCGCTTAGCCAGATGCAGATCAAAGTGAGACGTAGAAGGTGAACAACTATAAAATATATATATACATTTTTCATGTTGATACTGCTGTTGGCAGTATTTTGCATCAGGGTTCAAAATTCCAACAATTTCACCTGTGATTGTGCAGTGATGAAAAAAGAAAACTTAGCCGAATTCTAAACATCAAAAGAACAAAAGGTATAATTACAATTATTGCTGGTACAAATATATGTAGTAACAAAAAAAATGTTAACAGATATCAGTCCTCGCCCAGTTTCTTGATTTGTCACAAAAACTTTAGGCACACTCCATATAATGTTGGCTGAAAATTTTGGATAAATTGGCTACAATTTTTTTCATTTGGCTAAAAGCTTGGCTACAAGAAATTTTATCCCAGTGTGAGCCCTGGAAATCAGTCAGTAAGTTAGTTGATACCCAGAATTGAACCCGGGAAGCTAGCTTCGTAGCAAAACGCTCAAACCACACCGCCACTGAATCACCTTTATAAGAATCACCTGTATCTTGTATACATTTTTTGTTGATAACTTTTCTGTATTGTCCCATTAATGAAATGACTTTTTGATTCTAAAATACACAGAAATAATACCATGCCATGAATAATTTTTTGCTTGCATGGAAGCTTAATATAGTCAAATCATATTCCATTGTATAAAATACTATAACTCGAAAAAATTAAAAGATGTCCTGAGAAAAATAATGTTATGTTATGATTATATTTCAAATGAAAGTATGAAAAATAGATATATTTTATCAAATTATATTTCCTATCTCTTCCCATCTCTCCATCCAGTAAAAGATTTCTTTCTGAATTTGAATACTGATGTACAATATGGCACAAACAAGGTACTATTACACATTTATATAGGTGCAGATGTTTATTATTTAGATATCTTAATTTATTTCAGGTGGATTCACCTTACTGTCCAAACTGCCTGGAAAACATGCCATCAGCTGAGGCAAAGTTGAAGAAAAACAGGTATCGTATCTGATACAATAGCTGAAGTATTTGTTTCTGGTTCTGCCATTCTTAAAACTTCTAAAAGATGCAGGGATTTCCCCAGGTGCTTTTAGCGCATTGGTGCTGATGCACTTTAATTTCAAAATCTAAAAACCCGATCGGCTTAAAATTCCATTAGCCCTTAAAAATTTTCACCGATGTTTTTTTCACTGTTTTATGATGCCTTCTATTTTGATAGGTAACATGTTTTGATAGCTGACTTAAAAATACACAAAATAATTTGTTGGTCTGAATGCTCTCACGTATGATATATTGTGTCTCAATCCTAAATATATGATATGAGCTTTAACATTGAGCAAAAGTAATTTCCTATAAAATACTCACAACTGATATTCACATTTTGTCACTTAACAAGCTTCAGACACCACATGCTCTTAAAAGCGGGAAATACACCTCATGTACCAAGCTTTTTCCATGAAAATAGATTTAAGTGAGATTTCTTATATCTTTGACATATCTGTTGAAATTAGAGGCATCAGAAAGTTTGGGTTTGTATCAGTAATGGCGAATGCATGCCACAGTATTTGTAGAAAAAGAACACGGCTGACTCGCAAAACTACTCAAAACTACCTGACATCTTGCTAATTGACAAAATTGCAACAATTTACATATTTTCAAATCTTTAGTCTGTGCCGCGCTTGAGTAATATTAATCCACTCACAAATAAACTACAAAAGATAAACAAACTGCAAAAAGGTATTACACAAATGTGTTAGCAATAGACTGTTTGTTCTTCATGTGTATATTGTGTAATGATTTTTATTTACACGTTTAAAATTGGGAAGTATTTTGTCAAAATTCTGTTGATGAAACAGAGAATCTCCGCGGGAGCGCTCTGTTACAAATATATCTTAACTAGCAGAGATCTGGAGCATTTTTTTGTCGAGGAGAAACTGCGGATTTCAGGAGTTCACATCAACCGCCATTGCAGAAGAAGCACAAAATTTGTACATATCACACAAGCTGTACTGTAGTGTAACAGTTTGTAATTGAGAGATGGGGCTATTGTATTGATATTATGAAGTTCAGTAAAAAACCCTATTTCATATTGCACTTTATTACGTTAGCATCTAAGTAAATATTATCATACAAAGTCTAAACTCTGCATAATGTCTAACCTAAATAAGGGAAAAAAAGGCTAGCACCTGGTTCACATGCAGTTACAAGTTTTTTTAATGAGGAATACGAGTGACAGTCATAATGATAGTGAGTGAAAGTGAATTATGTTCTGTTGTTGTGAGTATTTCTAGTGATGTGATCCTGCCATTTTCTGTGCACTGTCGAAGCAGGGGACAGATGTTGAAATGACAAACTATGTCACACATTCCTCCCAAAAAAAACTTGTAATTGCTTGTAAACAAGGTGCTAATAAATTAGTTTTCAAATGAATTTTTTAGTAGCCATTGACTATTTCTGCCACTGGTAATACTAACATAGTTGTGATTTCTTGAACACAAGAAGTAGAAAAAACAGTGGATGAGGTCTGCATGCTGTAAATTTATACATATACATATATAAGTTTATTACATACTGAAAATGTTTACTGACTTTATGCAAGTATTGTTAATTACAGTTATTAATAATAAAGAAATTAAATTAAAATGCATATTACTTATAGTTTATCATAAAGATAACTTTTATACATCTGACATTTTTTTTTACTTATTCAGATGCACTAATTGCTTTGACTGCCCAAGTTGTGGCCATACCTTGACCACTCGGGCCACCAGCCAGATGGTGTCTAACCCAGATGACCCTGGCAAATCTACCCCAAAGAAGATGTATTATCTGGCCTGTGGATTCTGTAGATGGACCACAAGAGATGTAGCTATCCCAGATAAACCTATAGGTGAGTAACAAGAAAGCCTTTTTTCTGAATACTAATAATAAAGTTAAGGTTCTTTGTTGCTGAGTTTATAGGCTGTTTTGACTTCAGAAATCTGCTGTAACTTTTCTCTGAAATTCCTTGTTGACTGTTAAGCTGTCTTTGTCACAACCTGTTTCTTAGGAAGGATTAATAAGGCTACTACATGTTGTTCCCTAGAACAGTGGTTGTGTAGGTGCCCACATACAATGCTGGTGTATATATATATATATATATATATATATATATATATATATATATATATATATATATATATATATATATATATATATATATATATGAAAGAGAGAAAAAACAGAGGTGTAATATTATTTTGGAGAAACCTTGTTCAAAACATGATAATTTCTGCTTTCTTTTTTAGAAATATTGCAAGGTGTGATAAATGCATGGTCACATGGACTTAAGTTAGACCTTTGTAGGATAATAATCACCATGGGAAAGTCAATTACTTTTACTATTCAAACAGAAGAAATGGTGATTAATCTTAACAAATATTTTATAAAAAATGATGAGGCAAACAGACTTAAATTTACAAGTCTAAATTTTTTTTAATAAAAGAAGTTACAACATGACAGTATTTAATTTCAGCCACAGGTGGTTGGGAAGACCTTGAAAATCCAGATGCTGCTAGGGTATGTTTGCCCATTTAATACATTACACTGTTATAACTTCAGTTATCAGACCTAATTAATCTGGGGGCTTAGCTTTTAGGTAACTACATGGATTTAGATTTTAGACAGGAACTTAGGTTTCAGATCACTACATGGACTAAGGTTTTAGACTTCCACAGGGACTTGGGTTTCAGACCACAACAAGGCTAAGCTTTCAGACTACTTCTTGGACTTAGTTTTTGGACCACTACAGGGATATAGGTTTCAAATCACTACATGGAAATAGGTTTAAGACCACAACATGGACTAAGGTTTCAGACCACAGCAAAGCTTGGGTTAAATCCACTACATAGATTTAGGTTTCAGATCACAACAGGGGCTTTGGTATTAGACCACTTCAGTGACTAAGATTTCAGACCACTACAAGGCTATGGTTTCAGACCACTACAGAGAGCTAAGGTTTCAGACCACCAAGGACTTTGGTTTCAGACCACTAAAGAGGCTAAGGTTTCAGACCACTCAAGGGGCTAAGGGTTCAGACCACTTCAGGGGCTTAGATTTCAGACAACTCCAGGGGCTTTTGTTTCAGACCACTAAAGAGGCTAAGGTTTCAGACCACTCAAGGGGCTAAGGGTTCAGACCACTTCAGGGGCTTAGATTTCAGACAACTCCAGGAGCTTTTGTTTCAGACCACTATATGGGCTTAGGTTTTAGACTTCTACAGAGACTAAGGTTTCAGACCACTATAGGGACTTAGAATTCAGACCAGTAGAGTTTTTAAGGTTTCAGAACACTATAGGACAAATATTTCAGATCACTACAGTGACATAGGTTTCAGACCTTTAAAGAGACAAAGGTTTCAGACCACAGAAGGGACATAGGTTTCATACCACAACAAGGATAAATATTTCAGATCACTACAGTGACAAAGGTTTTAGATAACTAGGCTTTGTTCTGAAAAAGTTTACAGTTTCTAAACTATGTAGTATGTCTAGTGCTGCTACATCCAAAGAACACTTGAAAAAAAAGTAACTTTACTTAGTAAAATTGATTTCAATATTTGTACATTTTTGAGAATATTTGTCTGATTTTACAGACTTTTGTGAAAAAGAACATCACCCATCAATTGAATTCTATAAATGGTTGAAAATTTAAACAAAACATGGTCATTTTATATTCTCTATACAACAAGCAGGAAACATTTGACTAGCAGAATTGGTAAACTTAGTTTGTTCTTTTGATTATTTAAATGTTTAATTATGCTTTCCAACGGGGATGTGTCGCCGCCTTGTCCGTCAAACCTTCCGTCTGTCCGACCTTCTGTCTGTCCGACCTGAAATTGTGTCCCGACAATTTCTCAACAACCACTGGTTTGAATTTACTAAAACTTAATTGGAAGCTTCACTGCCAAGAGGAGCTGTGCATATTAGCAGCCTGCTCTGGTCCATTGATTTTTCACAAAGTTATGCCCCTTTAATGCCCTTTCAACTGACATTTTTGTCCGGACTATTTCTCAGCAACCATTGACTGGAATTCATCAAAACTTCATAGGAAGCTTCACTACCAAGAGGAGGTATGCATATTGCAGGCATGTTCCGTTTCAGTGATTTTTCACAGTTATGCCCCTTTGATGCTTTTTAGCTCAACTTTTTTCAAAAACTTTAACATTGGTCATATTTTTTTTTCCTTTATGGATTGTCTTCATACTTGGACACAACAACCCTTTGGACAAGACCTTCAAGTGGACCAGACTAAACTTAACCTTGACTCATAAATGACCTTCACCTTCAAGGTCAAAACATTGAATTTTGCTAAAATTGGCCATAACTTTATTATTAATAGGGACATTGTTTTCATACTTGGACACAACAACCCTTTGGACAAGACCTTCAAGCAGACCAGACTTAACTTGACCTGGACTCATAAGTGACCTTCACCTTCAAGGTCAAATTATTGAATTTTGTTACAATTAGCCATGACTTTTTTATTTGTTGTTGAAATTGATTCATATTTGGACAAAAAAACACTTACGACAAAACCGACATGTTGAGATACTGAACTGTGACCATGACCTAAAAATGACCTTGACTATCAAGGTCAGATGATTGAATTTAGCTATAATTGGTCATAACTTTGTTATTTATGGTTGGATTTGATTCATACTTGGACAAAACAACACTTGACAAAACTGACATGTTGAATAATTCAGGTGTGACCTTGACCATAAAATGACTTTGACAGTCAAGGTCCAATTATTGTATTTTGCTTAAATTGTCCCAACTGTTGTTTATTTACAGATTTAATTCATACTTTGATAAAACAACAAAACCAACATTTCGATTTATTAAGGTATGACCTTGACCTTGAGATGACCTTGACATTCAAGGACAAGTTATTGAATTTTGCTAAAATTGGCCATAACTTTGTTATATATGGTTTGATTTGATTCATACTGGGACAAAACAACACTTACGACAAATCTGACACATTGAATAATTCAAGTGTGACCTTCACCGTCAAGTTATTTTATTTGGATTTGATTCATACTTGGACTAAATGACACTTATGACAAAACCTATATGTTAAATTATTCAGGTATGACCTTGAACTATAAATGACCTGACTGTCAAGGTCAAATTATTGAATTTTGCTAAAATAGCCAAATTTTTGTTATTTATGGATGGATTTGATCAATACTCCAACAAAAATACACTGAGAATAAAACAAACATGTTGAACACTTCAAGTATTACCTTGACCTTTGAATGACCTTGACATTGCTTAACTTTGCTATATCTTTGTTATTAATGGATGTAGTTTCTTCATGCTTGGATATAACTACCTTTTAGATAATACCTCCAAGGAAGGTTAAACTGAACTTGACTTTGACATTTAAGGTCAAATTTCTGAATGTTGCTAAAATTGGCCATAACTTTGTTATGTATGGATGAATTTGATAATTATTTTTCCAAATGATGTTTCATTTGAAATCCCTTCACCACAATTTGCTTCCTCTGATGTGTTTGCCTTTAGAAGTAGAAAAAAGTAGAGTGCGGCCCCCACTTGTGGTGGCTCTTGTTTAGCTGTAATTTTTGTCGGGACTATTTCTCAGCAGCTATTAAATGCAATTCACTGAATCTCAATAGGAAACTTTATTACCAAGAGGAGGTTTGCATTTTACAGGCATGTTCCAGTTCAGTGATTTTATTGATACTTCTTCAGCTGTAATTTTTGTCCAAACTATTCCTCAGCAACCATTGACTGGAATTCATTGGAACTCATTAGGAAGCTGCACTACCAAGAGCACATGTGTTCCGGTATGTTCCAGTTCAGTGATTTTTCATAGGTTTATGCCCTGATGCATATTCATTTAGTGATTTTGTTGAAAGTTTACACAATGATAGAATACAATGAGAGGATTTGCATTGTGCAAGAACCATAACTCTGTCTAGCTCACTTTCTGAATTATCTCCCTTTATTAAATTTAACTTACCTTCTTTTGTCAGAATTTTTTGACCAGATTTATTTGCACTGTAACTTTAAAGCTACTGAAGGCATGTTTTGAAAGTTAATAAAATGAAAGAATACATTGAAACAAAATGCATTGAATAAGAACTATAATTTTTAATTATTTCCCTTTATTTTGCTACAACAAACACTAGCTCTACTCTTGATCAGGTTTTTGTTTCTCGAAGCATCAACCCATTCATACGACTCACTTTGCCTTACTTCTCAGATCATCAGATTATTTGGATTGGGATCAGCCTCCACTCTGTCATCTAAAGGTACATGTCTAATAACACTTCTCTAGTATAACTACTAACATTTCCTCCCTTATATCACGAATGCATCATACTTAAAAAAAAAACACCCTTAGGGCATATGATGCTCCGCCCAGTGGTGCTCTTGTATTTCTGTGAAACGAAGAACACCAGTCAATATCATTATAACTGCACAACATGCTTCCCAACCTCCTCCCACCTACACCTTCCTCAGTTACACATGTAACTTCCATGTACCTTTGGGGAGCATCCATTGTTTCCAACGATATCCTTGTTTAAAAATGGTAGAATATGTGCTATTGTGTATAGTATTGATTACAGATCACTGCATTAATGGAGTACTACCAGCAGCTAGCCCAGAAGGAGAAGGCAGAGAAGGAACGCAAGAAGTACACACGTAGACGAAGCCATCTCATGTATGCTGTATGTAGATCTATTTATTTCTCTAAATTTCTGTGCAAACATTTTAAATCTGTCTCTAAATGTATAATTTTCTTTGCAGTCATTTAAACTCTGTAACGTTCATTATTTATACTAAATAGTCACTCTGCCTTTATCAGTTAACAGTCATATCTGTCTTATTTACACTCAAGTTAAACATTGGTACCTTTTCTCTTTACTCTTCACACTCTCCTCAAGTGACACATGCCTTTTCCACTACACCACATAGTTCCTTGGTCACATAGAAGTCATAACAGTTAGCAACCGTATTTCATGCACAACAACACATTTAGAACCCTATTCGATAGACTATGCCTATGGTTTGTTTGACTTTTGAAAACCAGAGTAGGATCTCTAGAGGCCTGCATTGCTTTGTGGCAGTGAAAGTACAGTAATTACCAGTTTCAAGTCTCCCTTTGATGTGTGCTTTATCTGCGCGACAATTAACAACTTCATAACTGCAAACGCTGAAGTTGTCAAACTGACAATATACAAACTTCCCAATACTAAGGTCAAGGTATAATTAGACTGGGTCTCGTTTTCCAATACAGCAGTATGGTACATGTATAGCGTTATTGGTAAACCAGTCAAAATATTGTTTACACTCATCAGTGTCACTCAGCTGATTTTATTTATTTATTTATTTATATTTTTTTTTGATGTTATGAAAAAAATATAAATAAATAAATAAATAAAAAAAATTGAAAAAAATGAATGTAAGCCCCGAGCGGGAGGGGATTTAGATTTCCCAGAATTGGTAGTCTACCTCCAGAATTGGGAGAGTTCACATGATTGTATGAGTCCATTGATAGTACATTTTTTACTTTTCTGACATTCTGAACAAAAAATACTTAGGGGAGCATTATTTGGTTTTACCAGTTTCTTCATTCTTGTTTCTAAAGTTTTGCACTGTTAACTGTTTAGTCATTGAATTTCTTAAGTGGCCATTGAATTGTTGTTTTGCTGGAATTAATCAGTTAGATATCTAAACTTGTCATGTTATTTCATATGTTCATTTCAATGTATTAATATTTTCAAAGAAAAGAGAACTAGAAAACAGTTAAATTTAGACCAAAAGTTGTCCTATATTGCCTCTGTATTTATCTGTCCGAGGTTTCAAGAACATAAAGTTTCTCCTAGAAATAAAACCCAAACCATCAGTTTTGTATCTGCCATCCACCGAACCACAAATTTTACTGTAAATTCCATACAACTTGAAGCCAAACTTAAAATCATTTTATTTGTTTTCTTTGCAGGCAAGCATGGACAAGTATGGTCTTGTGTCAGTAGCTGCTAAACGCAAGGGGCTGATACCACCTGGACCTAACCCTGTGTAAGCAAGGCCTTGTTTAATTTCATCATCTCTGTACAGCTATTAGAAATCTTAATCTGATATCTAATAGTCTTAACTTTATGAAGGTCATTGTTTACAAACCTGGGGTGTAAATTGAAGTCCAGATTATGTAACCTGTGATAATGTTGTATGTTTATTTTTGTACTAGTTTATTAGTCCCCTATGGGTGTTTACACCAGAGGGGACTAAAGGCTTGCCCCTTTGTCTGTCTGGCTGTCTGGAAATCTGGATCCTGTGGTAATATAAAAATGTGTAAGTTAAGTAAATGAAACTTCGCATATTAATAGAAAGCAATATTGAGATTATGCATGTCACTTTGTTATTATCCTCGGATCAATATTCTGCAGTTTTGTCATTACAAGACCTTCCACATTTCAAGATCTGTAATTTTGAAACATGGTGTGCATGATTACCAGTTAATTGTAGATGTGCATGACTTATTTTTTATTGCCACAAATGGGTGCTCTGCGGTTTTCTCTGTGGCCCGACATAGAAAAATTTTGTGATGCAAACTACATCAACATATCTTAGACTATTGATTCTAAATTTGATGTGTATGTATAGATGTGCTTGACTCATTTTTTATGCCCACCATTGTGCACTCAGCAGCATATATGGTCCCTCATAACAAAACTTTGTGACATAAACTTCTTCCACATTTCAAGGACTTTTGATTTGAAACTTGGTGTGTATGTTCACCAATAAATGAAGTTGTGCATACCTGTAATGTGTATTTCATGTGAGCCAATGCATGCTCTTTGATTGTTTAGGGCTTAAGCAAAATCTTGTGATGCAAACTACTTCCAGATCTCTAGGACAATACAGTAGATTTGTAGATCTGTGTGATACATTCCCCTTCTCCTCTGACAAGTGGTATTGCAGGGGTATTAATCACATTCAGTGAAAGCTTTAGTTAATTTTTAAGGCAGAACCAGTAGAGGACTTACATTTTGTGAGCTTTTTTAGTTGGATTGAGACTAAAGCTTTTTGTTTTGTGAACAACACCAGTGGTGACTTGTTTTAGCTGGATTTAGGCTTAAAGTGCATTTATTATGGGCCCTTCAATATTTTTGGTTGAAGTCGATTTGTTTAATCTGTAGCTCAGGTTTTGCTTTAACAGGTTAAAAGAGAATGAGGAGGCAACTATTCGTGCAGTTCAGGAGGCTGTGACTGTTAGTCAGTTCTCTCCCTTGCCAGAGGAGTTTTTCACACAACCAGTGCAATTGGCTAAAAGTAAGTTTTCTGAGGGTCTGAGTGTTTGTTTGTGATTAATCTCTAGATAAACTAGTCAAATGGTATTTTTCATAAAGCCATGTCAGAGATTGTCTGCAATATTTTGAATTTTGTTTATACTCTTCCTTCAACTTTTCAAGTAACTAAAGTACATTTACTGGATTGCCAAAACAGGCACTCTTTTTTGAATGCAAAATCTCCTATTCTGTCGCAAATCCTTTTTTTTTTCAAAATTTTAACTTACTTCAAAAATGATGATATAAAAGCAAAGATTTATGCAACTGTTCTAGCTTACTAGCCATATTGTATTTGTTTTGGTTAGGTATCCAGATACCTGTCTTAGACAAATCACTAAATTCTGAACAGTGTCAGGGCAAAGTGGCTTTAAATGATAATATGTTTATCATTGATCTTCAGAGACAACTATTAGTCAGAGGCTGGCGAGCCCAGAGTTCCAGCCATCAGAGGCTGTAGACTTGTATCCCAGACATAAACACCTACTCATACGCAGGTCACTGAGATGTAAGGTAAAGGAAAGACTTAACTTGTTTCATCTGTGTTGTTTTGTTTATGTGAACACAGTGATATACTGGAAATGAATATCATAACCGTAAATAACTTCAGATGATCTTGTTTACACATTCCTGTATTGAAGAAAAAAGAAAAATCTACAGTAAGAAACATATAAACTCAATTGCAGTAATTTTCATTTCAATTTGTATTTTATTTATTTACAAGGTAGCTTGTCAGTTTATATAACAAAATTAATTTGCATATGGATTCACTTAAGTTACTTGACATGTATCTGATTTCAGGAATGTGAACATAACTTGAGCAAGCCAGAGTTCAATCCCCTGTCTATCAAGTTCAAGATTCAACTCATAGGATTGTAAGTATAGAAAATATTGATATTGTAACTAAGTATAGAAGAGCACTTGTATTGTCAGTAGGTGTTAAACGCTTCCTATAAGGTCAGAATACTGAAAATAAATGGAGAAAATGCCCTTTTTATGCTAAGTTTTTTTCTTCTTTCTTCTTTTTTTAAGTGCATCTTTAGAAGATATTTTATGTGCATATTTGAAATAGAAATAATCTTGTTCAACTTTACTTGATATCGTTTCCATGTGATGTAATATTTCAGTAGCATACTACAACTTGTAACATAGATTGGTGTGCCTTTTATGAGATGGTAAAGTAAGATGTCTACTGTTTCAGCTTCATTTGTCTAGCTTTACATGTATATTACAGGTTACATCTGCCTGAGATAAGGGTAGGGCAACCGACAGAACTCAAGTATAAAAAGGATACAAAGGTTGTTTTAACCTTCTCTAACCCTGCCAATACAAACACCAAGATACAGTTTGCACAAGTTGAGGGAAATGAAGGGGAGACAACTACTGCTAAGGTAGGCTCTTTGGTTTCATTTGAACTTTGCAAAAACTTACGAAATAGGCCAACTCTACCAAGTTTGTTCAAATAATGTCCCTGGGGTCACCATAGGCCCTGCCCAAGGGGTCACAAGTTCAGCATCGCAATATAGTAGAAAATCTTTAAAAATCTTCTTGTCTAAAATCACATGGTCTAGAATTTTAAAATTTGACATGAAGCATTGTATAGTGGACATTTACCAAGCTTATTCAAATTATTTTATTTGGGTAAAGTTCACTGAGGCTAAAAATAATTCTATCTACTTTACCTCATAGAGCCTTTATTTATAGACCAATATCTTTGATACTTGGTATGTTGGTTCCTTGCATTTACCTCTACCCATAATTGGGGTTTGAGGTCTTTGGGTCAAGGTCAAGGTCACCATAGGTAATGATAGAGCCTTTATTTATTGACTGATATTTTAGATATTTGGTTTGTAGGCACCTACAAATCTTCAATTAGAAAATGAAATACTGCTTCTTATGTTTGCTTACCTACAGCCAAAGCACTCAAGTGAGCTATCCATGGCCATCATGGCCCTCTTGTTTATTGAAAGCAGTTGGTTCTCTGACAGCTTAAATTGATCCTTAAGTCAAATGTTTACTCTCAGTTTCTTTTTTGTATCTCTACCAGTTTGCAGTCTTCCACTGTAGTAATTTTATGACATAACGTTGTAAGGTAAGTTGTATTTCACAGCTTCTTGTAAGCAAGTGATATTGTTGAGGATGAATTTCGAGGTCTGGATCAGAAGTCTTGCAGTAATGTGTTGACTAGTTACAGCTAGATTTGAGTTTGATCCCAGTTCCTCCACTACCAATATAATGTTGTTGTTTTAATGAGACATTAAAACGAGGTCCCATTGTCAGTACTATTTATTGAGCATGTAAAAGAACCAGGAGTATCTCTTTTATGGGATACTTTCTGTACCTTGCAATATCAATCACAGCCTAAAATAACTGAACTCTTCAAAGGGTTTGGTCATATGGGAAACTGGACCAGTGATAATATACAGAGATAGAGGCCTTACTCTTGTGCAGTCGGCATTACCTTCATTTTCATGGACAGTAAAACTTTCAGGGTTGGATGATAATAAACTCAAATTAGACATTGATCTCAGATGTTATATGTATGACAGCTATTTGTCAAATTTTCTTTTTCACATGAAAAAGATATTCAAGCCACAAATATGAAATTTAAGGGGAAAATCTTTGCAAAAACTAGTCAGAAAAATACCCAGTTTAATACAAGTCAGCAGTGCTTAATAGCTCTAGAAACATCCGTTAGTTAACAAAAATATACTTGAAATTTGATGTCTGTCATTTATAACAGGGTTGCTAAGTTTATACAATACATAACATGGCCCTCTCAGCTAGCTTAATTAGAAGCTTGGTAAAGTGTTCAATACGGAAAATACAGTTATCAGTTTAGAGCTAGCTTAAAGCACAAAGATTTAAGAGGGTAACAGCTGTATTTTCCATTGTTAATTTCAGATTGAGTTACCTAAAAAGGAGTTGATACTTGCACATCGTGATGATACAACCATGTATGATGAACTTCACTCACAACAAGATTTCAAGGATGATTCCAGGTGAATACATTATGTGTTCATATTCAATTTCTCCTAGTATTAATATGAACTCATGTAGTAAATGCTTTGTATATCTTTCAACCACTTAAAGCATGATTTTTCAGTAAAAAGGAGAATTATTGACCTTTTCTCTTATATCCTTAGCATTGATAGAGAAAATTCATCATTAGAGACCTTTTATCAGATTTTTATGATATATGTATTTGTATAATGGATTTTTTTGCATAATATTTTTGACATAAGGTCCAAATTCCAATCATTTTATAATAATGCCTGTCTTACATGAAATGCTTACTGTACAGACCTGACCTTTTTTAACTGCGCTTAAATACTTGGACAGATTTTTGATTCAGATCTGCATAGCTTAGTTGCTGCAAGACCAAGATGATATTTCTTGTGTTCGCTATCTTATCTTACAGACATTTTTTCTTAGAACCTCTCTTTTCTGCCTTCAGTTTTGGATGCGAATAAAGCAAACAGAAAACTCTCCATTTGATGATTTCAAAGTCTGTTACTTTGATGATCTGTCCATATTCATTCAAGCCATTTATGAATAGTTTTATTTAGTGCCAAAGAAACAAGTTAATTCGTATGTTTTCTGTGTTTTACAAGTCCATGCTATAGATACTTTTATAAAGTACAGTTTATTTAGCCTTTGTACTGCCAAAGCATCATTTCATATTTGATCAAGCATACTTTTGGCAAACTCTGAAGTGAGACAATAGACCGTTTTAATAATAAAAATCCTGTTTGGTCCAGTCTAAGTCTTACTGTTCTTCACAATGAAGGTGCAAAAATTATACAGATGTGTTCCAAATATTACCTATGGTTACCTATTTGTGAAATATATTCTTTACAGATTTCAACAGAGGTCAGTTAAAATTGTCACTTTGAGCCACAATAAAGAGAAACTAATATAGGACAATTAAAGCTAGCAGTAACTGGAGTTGTCTCCCTGTGTTATTGTAATTGATATTTCAATGACTTTGATAAAATCCCCTTATAGGTTGACAAACTGTTATTCATTTCCTGAGTTTCAGTAATTGTTACCAATTTCCTGTCTGAGATCATACCGGTAGTTAACACTTTGTTACTTGTTTTCCCATTTTGAACTCATAGTGCGATGTACACACCATACTTATCAGTTATATTGACTCAGAATTAGTCATGTAATTGAATAAATTATGTAAGAAAGTTCATGGTTAGAGAGAAAAGGTTATTTCCAGATGAGTTTTAAATATAAAAGTGAACAAAACATTGAAAGGGAATATGGAAAGAATGTTGATGCCCCTCACTACTTACTACAGGTCAAGGTCATTTTATCATAGTCAAGGTCAAAGGATGTGTTTTTATCCTTTAAGTAACAATTCTGCTGATAGTCAGTAAAAATTTTCAGGCTAAACTCACAAATTAATGAAAATGAGTGGTGTATGATATCATATCCTAGCAAAATTAGCCCACTTTAAAGAAGCAGATGTAAACAGGGACATGATTTTAAACTGAGAATGACTAGAGTTTATATGTTATACCTAGTTTAATAAAAAGCAACTTCTTAAAGGGAAAACTAGTTAAATATCTGGTACTGTTAACAACTGCAGATGTTATGCCATTTTTTTTTGGTGTCTCAGATATTAGTTCTCATGTACTGTATAATAAGTTGAGAAGCAGTTCTTGGCAAGGATTTTTTATAGATATTGATAGAATTACTCCTTACACTTTTTTTGTGTCACCCTTTCAAAGAAACGGTGATACATAGGGATTGCTTTGTCCGTTGGTCCATCATAAAAACTTAACGTTGGCTATAACTTTGCCATTTCTAAACATTATCTGATCAAACTTTCAAATTATATTGCTTATGACAACAGGGTCGGGATGATGCCAAAATCTTTAGGTCAAGATCACATTTGACAGAGTTATGCCCCTTTTTGTACTTGGATTTTGTCATGAAAACTTAACGTTGGCAATAACTTTGCCATTTCTTAACATTTCGTCATGAAACTTTCAAATTATATTGCTTACGACAACAGGCTCATGATGATGCCAAAATGTGTAGGTCAAGGTCACAATTGACAGAGTTATGCCCCTTTTTGTACTTGGATCTTGTCATGAAAACTTAAAATTGGCTATAACTAGGCCATTTCTTAATATTTCTTCATCAAACTTTCCAATTGTAATACTTACTTTTGTATCTCTTAAGACAACACCATTTCTCAAGGGCAGATAACCCTCAAATTTATTTTATGTTATGCCCCTTTTCCAAGTTAAAACTTCTTGGTTAACCTTTTTCTTTATGTCCATGTCTCAAAAAGTGTCAGCGATATTCCATTCAAACTTGGAATTCACCAGCAAAACCCCTGTAAAGATTTTTGATACCCATGTCCCTGGGGTCACAGTTAACCCCACCCCAGGGGTCACTTGATTGTGCTTATACTGATATATTGGAAAAAAACTTCTTAAGCCTAAAAATAATATATTAACTAACATGAGATGGGTAAGTACTCCCCCCACCCTCCCCGCTCTATATTTTTTTTTCTAAATACATAGGTACTCGACTCCCCATCCATCCTCAACCCCCTCCCCCCCTTCCACAGGGGCTGGATTTTTTTTTTCTTTCTTTTTCAAATACATAAGTGCTTGACCCAATTTTTTTTTCTCATCTTGTATGACTAGGTACTTAGGGGGCAGGGGACATAAAAATGAGCAATTTCTAAGGTCCGAGTGGCCGTGAATACCATTCTTATTATTTCGAAACATTCTACACAAGCAACAAACCTGTCACTTTGCATTATTCAAGCATATATAACATACATTTAAGAAAGTAACAGTTTCCATTCATTGTTCCTGATAATAAAATCTGATAGCAATATATATTGTCCCCCACCCACCCAAAATCACAGTGGAAAAAGCTGAATATGGCCAAACTTCATGAAGATGTATAACATTCAAAATAGCCCCAATTGTTTTAATGTTAATATTTATCTGCAGTACAGTTATTGAAAACTTCAAAAATGCCCAATAAAGTAGCGGTCATACGTTTAGATTTTTCACAAAATAAAATCAAAGTCCCTTGCCGGTTTTGCAGCAGCAGTCAATGTATACATTTTCAGTTTCCATACCTCCTTTTGAAGAGTCAAAAATGCATACAAAGCTACCAAATGTTTAGTTTCGTGCATAAATCCAGAAATATTGCTCATTTCCTACACACAAATGACAAAGAATTACACTGACAAAACATTCTCAATAATCTTCAATACCTTCAAAACACCAAGTCTGTTTTATTAAGAAATTTCACCAGGGCCAAAGTTCGAATATGTCCCCTGCCCCCTTATCCTCCCCCACTCAAATTTTTTTCACTTGGACCTCTTGTTTAACTTGGCTTATAATTAATTATCCAGCACTGAGAAAAGTGGAGTATGCTGTCTGTGGACAGGTCTTGTTGTACTTTGACAAGCATGCTGTCTTTTCCTGCAGGCTCTTGATTACCTTTTTAGTTATTCTGACAGAGTACTCAAGGGCGACACAAGTGTTCCACTGAACACCCATCTATTTTTTTTTAGCTCACCTGAGCTGGCTCAGGGTGAGCTATTAGGATCGATGAATGTCCGTCGTCCGTCGTCTGTCGTCCGTCGTCCGTCGTCCGTTCACATTTAGTTCGTTAACACTCTACTGGTCACATTTTTGCTCCAATTGTCACGAAACATGGTCAGGACGCTTCTCCCAGTAATTACTCGGACGAGTTCGAATATGGGTCATGTGGGGTCAA
Source organism: Cyclina sinensis (assembly GCA_012932295.1). Classification (NCBI taxonomy): domain Eukaryota; kingdom Metazoa; phylum Mollusca; class Bivalvia; order Venerida; family Veneridae; genus Cyclina; species Cyclina sinensis. Next base: position 39,387,796 of record JAAONU010000001.1, on the reverse strand, counting down.
AAACAAGGTCACACAGCCTGTATATGGAAAAACCTTGTTAACACTCTAGAGGTAACATTTTCAGCCCTAATATCCTGGAAATTTGTCAGAAAAGTTCTTTCCATGATTTCTAGCTCAAGTTGAAATATGGGTCATCTGGGGTCAAAATCTAGGTCACAGGGCCCAAATATGGAAAAACCTTGTTAACACTCTAGAGGTAACATTTTCAGCCCAAATATCCTGGAAATATGTCAGAAAGGTTGTTTCGATGATTTCTAGGTCAAGTTCGAATATGGGTCATCTGGAGTCAAAAACTAGGTCACACAGCCTGAATATGGAAAAACCTTGTTAACACTCTTGAGGTAACATTTTCAGCCCAGATATCCTGGAAATATGTCAGAAAGGTTGTATCGATGATTTCTAGCACAAGTTCGAATATGGGTCATCTGGGGTCAAAAACTAGGTCACTGAGACCAAATATGAAAAAACCTTTTTATCACTCTAGAGGTAAAATTTTCAGCCCAAATATCCTGGAAATATGTCAGGAAGGTTGTTTTGATGATTTCTAGCTCAAGTTGAAATATGGGTCATGTGGGGTCAAAAACTAGGTCACACAGCTCAAATATGGTAAAACCTTGTTAACACTCTAGAGGTAACATTTTTAGCCCAAATTTGCTGAAAAACTGTCAGAAAGCTTTTTAAAATGATTTCTAGCTCAAATTTGAATATGGGTCATGTGGGGTCAAAAACTAGGTCACACAGCCTGTATATGGAAAAACCTTTTTAACACTCTAGAGGTAACATTTTCAGCCCAAATATCCTGGAAATATGTCAGATAGGTTGTTTCGATGATTTCTAGGTCAAGTTCGAATATGGGTCATCTTGGGTCAAAAACTAGGTCATAGAGCCTGAATATGGAAAAACCTTGTTAACACTTTAGAGGTAACATTTTCAGCCCAAATATCCTTGTAACATATCAGAAAGGTTATTTGGATGATTTCTAGCCCAGGTTCGAATATGGGTCATCTGGGGTCAAAAACTAGGTCACTGAGACCAAATATGGAAAAACCTTTTTATCACTCTAGAGGTAACATTTTCAGCCCAAATATCCTGGAAATATGTCAGAAAGGTTGCTTTGATGATTTCTAGCTCCAGTTTAAATATGGGTCATGTGGGTTCAAAAACTAGGTCAAACAGCCAAAATATGGTAAAACCTTGTTAACACTTAAGAGGTAACATTTTAGCCCAAATTTCCTGAAAAACTGTCAGAAAGCTTGTTAAGATGATTTCTAGGTGAAGTTGGAATATGGGTCATCTGGGGTCAAAAACTAGGTGACACAGCCTGTATATGGAAAAACCTTGTTAAGACTCTAGAGGTAACATTTTCAGCCCAAATATCCTGGAAATATGTCAGAAAGGTTGTTTCGATGATTTCTAGGTCAAGTTCAAATATGGGTCATCTGGGGTCAAAACTTAGGTCACAGAGCTTAAATTTGGAAAAACCTTGTTTACACTCTACATGTAACATTTTCAGCCCAAATATTCTGGAAATATGTCAGAAAGGTTATTTCTATGGTTTCTAGGTCAAGTTCGAATATGGGTCATCTGGGGTCATAAACTAGGTCACAGAGCCCAAAAATAGAAATATCTTGTTAAGGCTCTAGAGGCTACTGTTTCAGTCCAAATATCCTGGCAGTTTGTTAGAAAGGTTGTTTGGTTGTTCAAATTATTAGGTTAGGTTAAAGGTCACGGAGGCTAAAAATAGATTTATCTTCTGTACCTCATAAAGCCTTCATTTATAGTCCAATATCTTTGATATTCAATATATAGGTTTCTTGCATGGACTTCTACCCATGGGTATGGTTTGAGGTCACTGGGTCAAGGTCACCATAGCTTATAATAGATATTTCTACTTTCTGTCATAGAGCCTTTATTTATTGACTGATATTTTACATAATTTGTTTGTAGGCACTTACATATTTTCAATTAAAAAATGAAATACTGCTTAACAGCAAACCTACAGCCATAGTACTCAGGTGAGCGATCCAGGGCCATCATGGCCCTCTTGTTTTTTTTACTGTGAAGTTTACATAAATTATGATAAAACACTTGGATTTATTTATGGAGGTTGAGATAACAGGATATAGCTCTTATTAGATATACAGCAAAATATACAAAGCAATAAATAGTACCAACTAGTTTAATTAATTTTTTCTTAGAGCAAAATACAATCTTACCTCATCTGCCTCAAGGTTAAGTTGAGCTATTTGATATACAAGGTTTCCGTTGTTTACCTTACAAGGGTTTCTTTGTTTACCTTACAAGGTTTTCTTTGTTTACCTTACAAGCATTTCTTTGTTTACCTTACAAGGGTTTCTTTGTTTACCTTACAAGGGTTTCTTTGTTTACCTTACAAGGGTTTGTCAAGTTTATCAGTGCTATAAAATGAAGAAGCAGATAGGACTTTTTAGCATTCACCTCTAGATATGTAAAGTATTGTTTCAAATGCAAGCCAGTATCATGTTTAAATTTAAGTGAAAGTTTATTGTTCTGAAATTGTACTGTGGTTATAGTACCGGTAGATTTTTTCCCTGTTCAGAATACACACAGTTCTTTTAACAGAATATTGTTACCTTGTCATAGAAACAAGTACATTAAATTCTATAATTTCAGTGTGGTGTCTTTCCGGAAAGCAAACAGACTAGGTGTGATATTCAAGGTGACTCCATTAGTTCAAGAAGGAGATGTGAAGGTAAATATCTAAATTTTAGCATATCAGGTGGTCCAGGTGTAACATGTTGGTCTGGTAATCCAGCAGTCGCAAGTTCGATCCCATGCTCCTCCACTAACATTACTAATTGTCTTTTGTATGAGATGTTAAACTGAGGTCCCACGTATCAGTGCTGTACACTGAGCATGCAAAAGAACCAGGGATGTCTCTGAAAATGGGATGCTTTCTGTTTCTTGCACTGTCCCCACAATATAAAATAACTAATCTCTGAAGGGGGCGTCAGTCATATGGGCAACAGTTAACGATGACAGATAAACTCAAATAGATAGATAGAGATAAATATTCATCACTTTAAGTATTTAGTTAGTCCCAAATGTCAATATAAACTGAACAAATTAAAAGAAATATTAAACTATATATTTAGTATGGTGAACCTTTTTTTATTCACATTGACTTGCCATAGTATTTGCCATACAGAGCCAGTGAAGTGTGTTTGATTGTGTTACATTTTATCTATTTTTATTAGTCGTGACTAGAAATTTGATACATATACTACTTGAAATGCATCTTGAGATTTTAAGTGGCTTTATATTGAATACAATTAATGCAATTACAATTAACTTCTTTTGTTTAGTTTTGTTCTTAGTTTGTAATCATTATTCTAGGTTTATGAATCTTATGCAGTATGTTTGTTGCATGTTATTATATAAATGTTGTTTCGTGTAGATCTCTGGGTACAAGGAAGAAAAATATACTTTCATCCTTTAAGAAAGCACAAGGTACATAACTCATACATTTCCATACCCATGTTGCATTTATTTCAAGTGGTCTGTTTTTTAAGATTCTTAAAATGGTGTTCATATGGTTTTCATTTTTAGCTTTCCTTGAAAAGTCTACTATTAAATTTATTCAAATACTTTTTTCTGAATATATTATTCAGTATTTGACTTTTATGAATAGTTCCCGATAGAATGTTTAATATTTACAAATTATTATTGAAATTAGAAATTTACAAATTATTATTGAAATTAGAAAAAAAGTATTTGGGCAATATGTCATGGCCTACTATGCAAAAATTTATAAATGTTATGACCTGTAAAAGAAAACCATATCTTGTTCGTGTATGTAATTATATCAAATATGCAACGGGGATACGTCAAAATGCCTTGCCAGATGTTACTGTTTCTTAATGCTTTGTATATCCATGTAAGCTGTTTGTGTTGTTTTTGTTCTGCTATTATGTCTTTGCCATACGAGTAGATATTTCTGTAAATGGCCAAAGATAAGTATTTGTCGATGTTGCCAATAAACTTTGAAACCTTAAAATTGAAATGATTGAGAATTTTTAAGTATTTGATCAATTTCTATTGCATTGTTCAGTAGAAATTTAATACTTAGCTTTTAAAACCAATTCATTGGCACTGACAGTATAGATTTTGTTGAAAGGCACCCAGATCTTAATATCCATGTTCTATTCTTTATTATTGATTTAAGGCATGTTAATTTTCTTTCTGTTTTTACCACCTAAATCTACCTGTTTATATTTAATATTAGTTTTATCATCTTTCGTCTCTTTTTTATTTAAAAAATGTTTTGCTAGCCTCCAGTCTCTTTTAAGATTTTATATACTGGAATGTTTTTCATCTCCCCTCTTTTGACAATGTCATTCATGCCTATATTCTTCAGTTGTAGAAAATAATAATGATTATAAAGCAATACCTTTAAAATCATTTATACTATAAGGTTTTTTAAAATGTCTTTATCAGAAAAAAAATCTTAAATAATTTTTCTGAATAATTTCGTTTAGTACTGTTTTGTTGTTTTTCTTTAAAAACAAAACTTTTTCCATTCAATAGCAGTGTCTCGCAAGTAGAAAGATACACTCACAACAGCATTTTAAATGTTGGTTAGATTTGAAAATGACTGGTGTTTTCTTATTATGATTTGTGACTCTTTCTGTTTTGGCAGAGAGAAATAGTTAACTGCACAGTTGTATTTTGAAATTATGTTTTATGACAGAGAACATTTTTATGGCACTGCCTTTGGAAAAATAATCTATATAATATAATCGAAGTTTTAACTGTGTAAATTGTTCAAAGATACATGAATACCTTTTATATGCTTGATAAACTTGTTTGCAAACTGATAAAGTATGTGTGATTAGTTTTAGATAAGAGGGTTATTTTTATGGACAGCTCACAGTCATAGGCCAACTAAAAACTTTTTTTTTTTTTTTCCCTTACATCACCCCTACTAAACGGTGGCTCTTTCACATTTTGGTGATCTGTTTAAATGAGAGCCCTCGACACTTCCGTTGTAGAGCCCTCGACCAAAACAAGGCTGAAAAAGGTAAGCACATTTTATAAAAATGTACGTTTTTAAAGAACATGCTTGTTTTTCAAAAATCGAAGAATGTCATGCCACGTAGAACATTTTTCTCATCATTTTGGATGCAATTTCAATAAGAAATACCCCAAAATGACGTTGCTAGAACTTGTACCAAATATCAACTCGTGTGTTTTCTTTCACGAGGAGACACTCCTTGAGTCATTTCTCTACCGTGAAGTAGATGTTGGCTCACATAATCGTACATGTAACATTGTTCCAACCTCCTCTTTGGCTCAACACAAAAATTGTTCACAGAGATTGTTTAAAAACAAAATACATTTTTTTCAAATGTGATAGAGCCATCGACAATGTGCTGGCGCCATCGGCATTGTGGAAGAGCCATTGGAAATGTGATCGAGCCAACACCTCATTCAATAAGTGTTAATATTGTATGTTAAAAAGCACACAAAAAAGCGACGGCCTGATTTCTTTTTTTTTCAAAGTTGGTAAAACTTTATTGAAAAGATCGGATATTGTTTTGTCTTCTTTTCCAGCATTATTGGGTATATCGTTTTCAATGACTTCTGCTTCATATTCCGAACTAATTGAGCTAGGTTCTTCAATATCTGCTACATCGCTATCTATGAAATGTTCGTCTAATGAGTACAAATAACTTCTTCATCACTGATTGAATGGCTTTCAAGTAAAAAATTCAATGTTCTTTTTGATGTTTTCCAAGGTGTAGAATGTTTAGCTGCCGAAAATATTGTCTTTAATCTAGAGTATTTCATTTGCGTTTTTGGAGCTTGAACCTTGGATGCGTTTTCTTTCATTCGTTTTCGCCGATGTGGTGCCTCGAAAATTCTTTCCTCCATGTTTCTTTTAGTCATGTTCATTGCTTTAACACTAACTTCTAAGTCGTTAAATTATGAATATACTATTATTGGGTAATGAAAAACTAGTTCACATACGTGAAACATGAAGGAATCTGATTGAACAAATATTCGAAACATTTCAAGAAAGTAAGTCTTTATCAACTCATGCAATTTAGTCTAGACCTGAATTTCGATCGGTATAATTCCACAATAACAACTCTTTATGGATGATGGTGTTGGCTCTGTCACATTTTCGAGGGCTCTTTCACAATGCCGATGGCGCCAGCACATTGTCGATTGCTCGATCACATTTGAAAAAATGTGAGTATTTTGTTTTTAACCGAGCTCTCTGAACTATTTTTTTGTGTTGAGCCAAAGAGGAGGTTGGTACAATGTTACATGCACGATTAAGTAAGCCAACATCTACTTCACGGTAGAAAAATTACTCAAGGCGTGTTTCCTCGTAAAAGAAAACACACGAGTTGATATTTGATAAAACTTCTAGCAACGTCCTTTTGGGGTATTTCTTATCAAAACTGCATCCAAAATGATGAGAAAAATGTTCTACGTGGCATGACATTCTTCGATTTTTGAAAAACAAGCATGTTCTTTAAAAACGTACATTTTTATAAAATGTGCTTACCTTTTTCAGCCTTGTTTTGGTCGAGGGCTCTACAACGGAAGTGTCGAGGGCTCTCATTTAAACAGATCACCAAAATGTGAAAGAGCCACCGTTTAGTAGGGGTGTACATGCCATCAGTTGTCAGTCACACAATGGATCCAGTCTTACAAATGACACGAGTGTACTACAAATCACCTGTCAACAACTAGAATTTTCTATCTACCACCAAATCAAATAGTTATACCTGTTCAAACATTTAAAATAACATTTACTTAACAAGAAGTTCAGTGATCATTCAGCAATATAAATATTACCTAATTCAAATCATTTCTTACTACCGTGGTATAAGAGAAAGTTCTTTCTTATTTTTCTGTTGTTGTTTTTTTTTTTTTTACAATTTTCTGTCTAATTTTCCATGGAGCGCAGTAAGTCAAAGTCGTTGCTATTCATGATCTACTAGCCTACTCGTGTGTTGAGGTCATGACCTGACCTAGTTACGAAACGATGCAGTTTGATAAGAAGATAAGAATTGTTAAGCAGTAGGCGTTATAATTAATTTTTTTTAATGTAAAGAGCAGTGACTGTTTTGTTTTTGTTATTTATCTTTAATTATTGTTTTACCTTATTTTACTTGCATAGTATAATTTATCTATCTGTTTAGACTTTTAATCTCTAGAGCAGAATTACAAATGTGAGTTTGCAAAAACAAGATTTCACTGTTTAAAAATTGTTTGTGGCACGTGAACAGTTTACAAGAAATTTAAATTTGGTTTCAAAAACAATCCATTCATCAATTCTCTGCTTAAATTCTAATTCTGTGATTAGAAGATAAGAATTGTACAACAGTACACCCCCTCTAAACTGGACCCCCTGTAAATCGGCTGAATTGGCCAGTCCCAGTTTTTTCACTATATAATTCACCTCTAAAAGCTGGATACCCCTGCGTTCCGGATACCTGATGATTTTGCCTTAAAAAAATGTCAGTTTCATTGTAAATCTACCTCTGAAAACCGGTCATGACTTTCTCTGGCTAAAAATCAGCCATGCATTTCTGATTTTAAAACTTGCCAAAATTCAACTTCTGTGTCAAAATAAAGAACATAAATGTTTTTATTCCTTTTACATTTGGAGGCATTAAGGGGTTTAAATTTCATTATTGAAAATTATTGGTTTCAACTTCCTTCAGATTGTAAACATAAGCTGACAAAGTTCCACTGGCCAACAATTAAATACATTTTTGTGTAATATACTTTTTACTTTGTTTCACACTGCTTTAAAATGACCATTTCATGTCCATTTTTTCTTTTACCTATTACAAAATGACTGGAATATTATTGAAAACAACATAAACCACCAAAAAATACTCTTATATTGCACTGAACCATGACAATGCAGCTGTCATCACAAAATGCAGTCATGCAAAAAAAAGACAATAACCCCTGTGTACGTCTCTTTTCCAAAAATAGGTAACCCCTCCAAACTGAATATCCTTCCAAACCGGACAAAAGGCCTGGTCCCAAGCTCGTCCGGTCTAGAGGGTTTCTGCTGTAATGATAATTTAGAGAAGCTCTGAACAATCATTATGTTTTCAAGGAGGTTGTTTCCATTATCACTTGTGTCAGATAGAGGTAAAGTTGACAGAAAATAAAAATAAAGTTCTGATATCATAATGAATGCACCATATTGTCATCATATGAGAAAAATTTATGAAACAATTGTTAACAGTTTTTATATTTTAGCCATGTGACATATTGAATGTTATCATATTAATTGTTAAGATGATGTACAGATCTGACTAAAAAACCTGTTCTTTTCTATATGTTATAATTTGTGGTTAGTTAATGAACACAGCTAACCATATTTGTCATGTATTTGTAAAATATGGTTAAATCTTCGCCCAGTTTTTGTTTTAGTTTCATTTGTTGCCCAGTATCTCAAGATATATATCAAATAGCTCAAATAATACATATTTATACTTTTAGGTTGGCTTTGGAAATATCTTTCTGTAATTTGAGATTTCCTTGAAAGGAAGTTAAAACACAAGTTCTCAGTTTCGGTTTATTTTAAGAACAAAATATGTGTACTAATACTATTATACTAACATATTTACACTTACTTCTATTAGTTCTAAAATGTACAGTATGCTTATTTTCACACCTAAAAAATAATTCACTGCCCTTGTTAAGTTTTAGAGCGAGACTCTTTAGATTATAGAGGAAAATTAACCAGAATTTATGCACCTTATTCACCTTTAACTGCATTCAGCCATTCCCCCTTGACTTCATGAAGGATGTTCATAAATAATAGAATTTTGTTATTTAATATTCTGTTGAGCCAGTGTTTTTATATTTGCTGGGTAGTTGGTGAAAAATATTCATAGGTAAAGTGGCTAAGTAAAAGCCTAACTAGAATCAGAAGGGGAAACACATTCAGACAGTACATTTCAATACATGCTTGTTATGTGTTTGTATTGTACGTTATATAAAATCTTAATGTTATGTTCTGTGTTTACTTAGTTCAATGTTTTTACTGATAAAGGGGATAGGTTAAAATAGTTTATTACATAAACTTCATGCGAAGCAAAGTTTTGTTTAGTTGTTGTTGTATAGTAGCTGTGGTATGGAATTCTTGAGGGGTAAAGCAGGGGGCATCAATATTACAGACCTTAATTTTATTTGTTTTTCAGTGCCTAAAAATGGAGAGATTTGTATCATATAATTGAGGTCCAGTTTTATCTATTTCCAGGTATGTTTTATGTTAAAGCACAACTATGTGAACACTGCGGCTGCCTTGCCTAGTGAGAACCAGGAGCCACAGATTGTCTGGTTGGAACACCGTGTAGCCATCAATCTAGGTCCTGTTCAGTCTTCTAAGTAACTGCAATATACAAGTGCTTCTTACTGTGACAAAAAATGTGACCATGTATTTATTTATATAGTGTTTTACTTTTAAATCTAGGGATATGTGATTGCTAATCCTCGGTTTCTCCGCCTCCACATAGAAAGTTTATGTAGAATTGTTTTAAAACAGGATTGGAAAGTTTATTTTCAATTTCCATGAAGTTTAACTATCAGCCATGACTGTTTAGTTATTTTGTGTAAGGGACAGAATCCATCATGTAACCTGTGCTGTGTGAAGTTTCAGCCATTTATGTTCTAAACATGTAAATGTTATGTAAGATTTCAATAAACACGTGACATCATTGCTTAATTGTAGTGAGGTATGTGAAAAATTGAGGTATTCAGTACAATGTAATTTATTGTAAAGCATTTGTGTGCTGGTGATATTTTTGTCATTATTCAGATATTTTAAAAATGTAAGCAGGTTGATATCACAGCAGTCTGACACATCTTATGTTAGTGGGGAAAAGTTATGTCTGCATTTTGCCCACTGTTTAAAAAGTAAGGGTTCAGCATGCTGTAATGCTTTGCATATTGTATTGTAAGTTATAATCTTTGGCTTTGGTAAATTTTGATAGAACAGAAAGGCATTTTCATTATCATGACTACTATGTAGATGGCTGTGTTTTCTAAACTGAAGTCTTATTTCCACATTCTCATGGTTACAATTAAGGGCATTTCAATCAACTAAACACAGAATTCATGTAACTAGACTTGAAAAAAGAACTAGGTACTTAAGAATAAAGCTTTTTGTTAACATATAGGTATGATTTTGGCAGTTTGTGAAGACTGCCTTTCCAATGTTCCTTTCTAGGCGAGAACCAGGCCTGAAGAAGTGATTTTCAGGTAAAGGTACAAAAGAATTTGCCCTTATTAAAAGATTTATTAAATAGAAATATATATGCCCTCAAGTTGGTTTTGCTTTAAATATATAAACACTAATGTCACAGCTAGGGTGTGGGATCGGAATTGTAACAGGCTGATGTGTGATTGAAATATTTTTAAGACTATCCCACTTGCTGTCTATATACCAGTTATACAAATAGTACAGAATGTATGACTTAATGTTTGTTAACTGTCACATTGTTATTGCATTCTTTACAGATGATAAACAATATTTGATAAGTATAAATACTGTTTGCATATACAAATTGTTATTTTTGTGTTTCATATTCATGTTGAATGTAAATTTTCTTGACTAAGTGTACACAGAATTGTGAAATCATTGTAACAGGATAGTGTTCAACTTAAAAAAGATTAAAATTAGTTATGTACATGTAGTTTATGGCTTATGATCAAAGCTATTATCTGTGGTTCTTTCATGCATTTTAGTAGTCATTACTCAACTAGAGTGGTAGGTGTTTTCTTGATAAACTAATTGTATGGTGTGAAACTATTAGAATATAAATTTCACAGTTGTTCCATGCCTGAACCCAGTTGAAAGTCTTAGTCTCTGTTCACATGGCACATTCACTTGGCTTAATTCAGAATGTTTCTGTCAACATTGAAATCATTACGTCTTTTTATATTACACACACATTGTCCCCTGAAAATTTTAAGAAAAGTGTCGATTAAGAAAAATACAAAATGCGTTTTAGGGATGAAGAAAACCGAGTAATATTTGGTTCTGGTAAAGTTTGTTTATATTTTATTTGTGGACACCAGTGAAAATAATTTTACTTGAGGCTTAAAGAAGTAGAAGTTTCATGTGTCAGGAACAGGATGTTGTTAAAATAACACAATACAACCAACTGTTACAGATGTAGGATTTTTATTATTATTATTGACTGGCACTGTTACAGAATACCTGATTTTTGGATCTAAAATTCAAATTTATATGTAGTATGGGTTAAAATGAAAATAAGTTCAGAAGTTTCTTATTGTATGCTGTTTGTAATGAAATATTGACCATGGTTTTCCAGCTGTTTGTTTTTATATTATTTTGTTTAAATTTTGTCAAATGCATATTAAAGGATCATTATCTGATAGAGTGAGTACTGGTTTACCATGAAATAAAGGAGTGCAGCTTGAAAATGTATAGGACTGATCTTTTTTCAGAGATAAACAGTGTACTTGTAGATAATATATGTGCAGGTTTAATTAAATAGTTGCTAGTTTCATGTGTAATTCAGAATATCCCATTTATAACATAGTGAAAATGGTTTGTGAACATGATAAAATGGTAATTAGGACGTTTATCTTATAGGTTGTGGACTTGTATCTTTGTGCATTGGGAAAATAAATAATATTTTTTAATTTCAAGTACTAAGTTTATGGAAATAAAGGCTTTATCACCAATACTTGACTGGTTTCATTGTCACATGCTTATGTGTGACTGCATAACATAACTACCCTATAATATAAGAAAGAAAGAAATATGTACACTGATTAATACTCTGACTAAATTTCCTGACAATTGAGCTGAAATGTCTCAAGTACAGAGGTTACAAGGTTTGTTTGACTTGATTTTAGTTTGGATAAAAAAATCCATCTTGTAATTTTATTTAGGCATACATTCTTATAGTATCATTTGACCCGGACTAAATTGTTTGATTTAAACGAAATTTTGATGCTTTTCCCTTGTGATATACAATGTACTTATACCCCGTTATCAAGTAAAGCATTCTAATTTATCGGAAATTACAAAACCAAGATCAAATACCATCATTATTTAAGTGTGACCTCTATGATAGGCGTGATCCTTTTTATATGCCTGTCAAAAGAAGGCTGCATTATGGGGAAACCCCGCGGCTGGCGGGAGGTAGGTGTCCAGATGTCTGGACCATTACTCTGTTGCTAATTGACTTCAGACTTGTTGTGCAGCTTTCTTGCATTAAGTACAAGTGTGTGCACAAGAACCATAACTAACTGATCCCATTCTTGAATTATCTCCCCTCTTGAAGATTTTTTTGTTCAAAGCAGAACTTCAAAATTATGAAGTGCATTAATGTGAAATTTAAAATTTAGATAGCTGGCAACAAGGAGAAGTGCAGTGCCCAAGAAGCATAGTTCTACACTACCCAGTTTTTGAGGAATCTCAAATTATGCCCCTTGAGAGAAAATTGGCTCTACCCTTAGGGTCACTTGAATTCATATAGATTTATATAGGGAGAATCTTAAAAAAGTTCCTGATGTTTGCTCAACTGTGTGAACAGCAGACCTAAAGGCAAAGTATTCAGGTGAGTGATCCAGGGCCATCATGGCCCTCTTGTATTTGTATAAAATATGAGACTTTTGAAAATCTGCAATAAGAAGATGTAATATTACATCTGATGTTTGCTTAACAGCAGACCCTCAGCCAAAGTACTCAGGTGAGTGATCCAGGACCATCATGACTCTCTTGTTAATTTTCTCCCCCTCATATTTTTTTTTGTCCAGAGCATAACTTTAAAATTATGAAGTGAATTGATGTTTGTTTTATAATGAATTTTTGTCCAGAGCATAACTTGATCATTATGACAGGGGTTGACTTGAAACTTAAAATAAAAGATACCTAGTAAGAAGCAGAAGTGCAATTTCTAACGAAGGTATAACTCGGATATATATCCTATCTTATAACAGTTTATTTAAACATATTTTATTGCAGGTATTTACATCATACAGAACATTAACATGAATATTTACACAATAAGCAAAAGGGTTGGGCCAAAAGTTTTACCTGCATTATACACTGGCCTTTCACAAACACAATGAAGTTACATGGTGACATAATATTAACATGATGCATTAAAAAAGAAAAAAGAACGTTGCATATTGGAGAAAGAAAGAAACAAAAGAATTTGTCCCAAAGGTGTCTTGTTTAGTATATATTACAGTTGAATGTTGCTATATTAATTAAATACATTAAAATGTTCGGTGTCATGAATATATGCTTGTACGTGAAGGAAAAAAGTAGTGTTGTCTTTATCATCTAGATTTGTGTGCTAAGTGGGTGAATTTCCTTGTCGAATAAAAGAATTTGCTTCTATATTCTGTATATAATGGACATTTAAAGAAATAGTGTTCAACATTTTCAGTTGAATTACCACACGTACACGATGGGTCATTGCGTGCATAAAGTACTAGTAATCAGGGACGTATATTAACAGGTACGTATATAAACGCTAACATACGTACCTGTAGTAATCATGATATTTATATAGGTGTTGATTGGGTATTGTTTATTAAATGTATCATGAAAAAGTAGTCTCAAAAATGCGACTTCAGACAGGATGCTATCTCTAAAGGTGGATATCGACCACGATATTCAACTTTTTGAGTACAATTATTTGGACTAATGAAACAGTACCAGCGCCTGCAAGGTGATTTAATCCACGACATAAGATCAAACCGATTATTATATTATTGATCATTGTCTTCATAATGAAACAAATTCGCCAAATTCCAGTGATAGGGCAAAGATTAATTTAAAATATGTTTGAATAATGAAATGATGTATAAATAAATATTCTTCTGTTTCTATCGAATGCTTTGTTATTTCCTGTACATGTCCCCTCAACTGTGCTGTTGTAATATGGCAAGCTAAGCTCAATATTTGAGAGACAGCTTTAGGTTCGGTGAATTCACTGAAAAAATGAACTTATACTAAAACATACAACCTTTTACATAAAAACTGAGGCCGATTTGACTTGAGGCCGATTTGACTTTTTTGTGGCCGATTTGACTTGGGGCCGATTTGACTGTAATTCTTATAATGGTAATAAGTGTTTCCATAATGGCCTAGTTTTTGGGCTGAAGATAGTCATATTAGCCTGAGGCCAAAGGACGAAGGCTAATATGACTGTCTGAATCCAAATAACAAGCCATTATGAGAACACTTAGTTATTGAAAATTTTATTAATTAACTATACAATATTTACCAAAGAACATTAGCCGTGATAATAGTTAACACATAACAATTAATGTGAAAATTTCTAAAAGTAATTCAATGTTTTCATAAACATCAATAAACAAAAATTAACATTTCTAACACATACATATGAATAGAAGCAGTTTCATAATGGCCGAGAGAAGGCTCGAATCTCATAATAGCAACGGTTGTGGCCAAGTTTCTTCATTATGGCCGAGTTTTGTGTTAATAACGTTTTGAGAAGTTCATATTGGCCTTGCATTTGTAGTGAAAATGCACCTAATATTGTATATTTAATTAATAATAAATGATACTTTAGACTGCAACATGAGTTTCTTAGTTTAGCATGAAAAACTCTGAATTACTATTATCCTATAATAAAGGAGTTTTCTGTGGTATTTTTAAAATTTATTTTAGCAAAATGGGTCTGGCATGCCGTTAGTGTTATGAGGGTGAAATATTTATTTCTATTCATTTCTACATGTTAAATGCTATTTAGAAGTGAAAGCAAAAATAAAAATGAATCACCTCTGACTGGAGACTAGCACTCGACACCTTTTCAAGTTTAAGCCTTTGCACAGAATTGTAGTTATTTTTAGCACTGAGTCGTCCGCGTATTTTTCAATGAGTGATGAAACAACGCCGTCTCTTTCTGCATCCGTTCCGTTTGAATTCAAGTTTTAAAATGAACAATCTGATAATGACAAAAAAGGACACGTAAACCAAGTTTTTCTCATATATTCCCCTTCTCATAAGTATACGATCAATCAGGAACTGAATAACATTTACCAAATATTTGCAACGCGTTAAACAACTACTGTAAACTTCGGACTTTAAACTTCGCAAGGTTCGGATTTTCTTTTTTTAAAACACCTTTTCTTAAACACTGAAATCTATTATATACTTTGGAATTTATTAATAAGTAATTACATTTTTGTTATATAAAACATTTACCACTCAGAACCACTAAAACACAACCGTTGCTAAGTAAGTATTTTCTGAAAAGATTTTTGTTTGGTTTAAAACTGGGTATGTGAATGTAATTATTAACAAGGAATTCGTGAAAAACAGTACTGTAATACTGTGATGATTTCGGACATTTACATCATTAAATTAAGTTGCCTAACATTAAACTGTTGACCCTTTTTTGCCATATTTTCAATTAAAGCTCGTTCAAAGTAAATAAGAAAAAACCCCTCAAAAACTGATTGAAATGACTTGTTTCGGTTTCACTAATTACTTGAAGATATTAATTTAGTTTAACAATATCAGCAACAGTTGTTATGGAAATTGAATTCAAAAATTTGTTTAAACACTGAAGAATAGTTCGAGGGCTAAATGAGAAAAAAACGTTTCTATCTGCGTCTTTCTTCAATATCTCATAAATCTGCCGGCTGTAGTGACATAACTCATGGAGTAAACAACCCAAACACGATGTTATCATAAACGAATATTTTATTAACTGAATACATGTATTTTGTTATTCGATAATGTTCTAATTTATTTTTCCCTTTGTCCTATAATTCATTCAAACTACGCTTTAAACCAATGACATATTAATATACTTAAGTGATTGAACAGACCCGTGTTATTTTTTTTCTGCGTAGTTGTGAATGAGTAACAAATTAAAAATTGCGTATCAGAATAATAAGGTCACTTTCTACAATTACTCACAGTCTGAAAAAAAAGTTTAATCGTGATCTTGTGGAAGATGATAAAGGTCTTGAGGTCTGTACTCACTGAACTTCAGAAGATTTTTTAGAAAAAAAGAAAGAAAAAGAAAATGGAATTTTAGACGAACAAAACTATAATATTGTGCTTTCAACAGTCTGCTGATAACGCATTGACTATTTTCACCTCATATTATTCACTGAAAACTGTACTTTCTTTTTTGCTAAGAGAACAAACATATTGAGTTCTGCTTTTGATTCGGCTTATTCAACCAACTACGGGGATTTATCTTTCGTATTAATTTCAGGAAGTTACCCACAATATTGAGAGAGAATGGAAAATACCACTTGTAAAGGTAGTGTATACATATTCAAATTTCTCCAATTGTGAAATGTAGAGGTTTTTCGGCAGTTTAATTTTAGACACACTAAACACTATCAAGAACAAACAAGTAGGATGTAAACTTTGAATCTCAGATAAACATCGTTTTACGCAGTTTTCTATTGATATAAGGTATAGGTGGTAAAATGCTAATTTTCTAGGCGCTCGATTAATTGATCTATTTCAAAATACTTTCTTGCGACAAAACGAGATTTACAAGATACGACGAAACTTTAATTTTCAAACACATCGGACTGAAACAGGCCTACCAAGCAAAGAGTCAAACCTTTACGAATAACTCTTCGTCTTAATCTGACCATAAAAACTAGATCCGCCAGTCTGATGTCATTCATAGTAATGAACACCCTATGACTGTTCACCATCAAATACTAAAACAAGTTGGCTCCCTTTAAAAAGTAAGCCAAAGAGAGGTCAGCAGCTGTCGTCACTGAAAGAATGAATCTATACTTATTTCCAAGATCAATTTGAATTTTTTAAACGTTCTGTGACTTAAATAATCATAAAAACTAGTAAACTAACTATTATTAATAGTTAATACCTTATTAGGCAAAATGACCGAAACTGACTATAATTTAGTTATTTCAAATGTTTTTGTAGTGGCGTTTCTATTATTTAAATAAATGAAACAAATTAAGATAACCTCATGTATTTCATACTTTTTAGAAACTTGGGGATCTTCTTATAAGCCCCTTAAGCTTTACCCCCCACCCACTTTTGCAACAATGCATGTAGTTGTTGAAGCCAGAACTCCCATGTTAAGCTGCTGCTTTTTTAGGCTCATTAAGTTTTGCTTTTATTACACCTTTCTTAGTCCAAATATTTTACAAAATAATCAGCGAAAGTATCTGTTAAGCTGGACTAAATATTAAAAGGGCGTAAATTTGATCCAAATCGAGGAAATGGGCTTGTCAAAAATGCTCTGAAATTCGTAAATATAAATTTGTTCAACAGGCTGATGAGTTTCTCAGAAAAAAATGCATTTTATAATTTGTAGTTTTTAAAAAGTAGCATGCATTATAAGAAATGCATCCCTATAATTGTATTTTTTGTGTTTAGTTAAGGGAATACAAAATTATTCTGTACGTTATGTTCATAATGGGCCGTTTTAACCATGGGCCGTTTTGACCCGATGTTAAATTTTGGTTTCGTTTAAATAAATTCGTATTTTGATTCGGAGCATGCGCATAACTATCTTTGTAGACTGGTTTTCATGATTTTAGGCTTAATATGAGATCATTAACTAAAATTTAATACGCAAAAATGGATGCCCCCAGCAATTAAAGCCAACACTGTGGAGAGGTCTGATGACCTCTCCAATTATATCAGACAGTGAGAACTATTGACACGTAATTAGAAACGTACAATTTTACCCCAGCCACCTCAGGATGAGTGTAGGATATGAAAATATGATCGTGTTCTAACTGAACCAATGAGGGAACTATAAAAAAACGTCACATCTTCCTATTAGCCGAATATCTTATTCCTTTAGATAATATATAGGCATAAAAGGAAGTGAAATTGAATACACAGTGACGGTCACATAAGCCAAGTAACAAACAGGATGTATTTTAGATTGTTGTATCTGCTTTGGCATTTGTAATATATAGATTATATTATGTTAAAAAAAAGATGTTTGGTTTTGCTTACTGCCTATTTTTGGACATTAAAACATTGCCGCCCCCACACCCCTTCCCCTGGTAGAGAAAATTTCAAAAGGAACATTCACACAGTCATGCGCACGCGTGAGTCAAGAATGCCATGAGCTGCACTTGAATTGAAAGAGAAATTTGCAATAATTTATTTGTATTTCAGAATGTTAAAAGCGAGAAAGCTTGAAGAGCATTACTGTTGCAACTGCTCAATTAAAGAGAGGTTAAGCGGAATGTAAACAGTACTGCAAAGTAAGTATCATGCTTTGTGCTTGCGATTGCCAAAAGCAAGAGCTATACAGGAAGGCGAACATGGCCTCCTAAAGCCTTGTCGAACTGATATATCCTGGCGACTCGGTTAACATCAATTCGACCAGGCTATACGAGGCCGTATACCTCGCCGAAAATCCGTATAACTAACAGTATCTCTCAATATATAATAACTTGCTCGAACGCAATGTCAAAAAATCTAATTTTAGAGTAAAACTAACAAAAGCAAAGGGTGGCACTTATGGAAGTGAAAGTGAGAAATGCATGCTTATTGGAGAAAAAAAATGACAGAAATTTTCTGCTGATAAGTTTTTCGTGGAATCATTTACGTCATCCTTTTTTGACTTTGATTGAAATTTATCAAAATATTTTGATATCAGAGAGATAAAAAAAACTAAAAATGGAAAACGGATGGGATTTCAACGAACCCAAAAGGTCACCTTGAACTCTTTGTGGCCTAGTTTTCGCACATCCTGATTTTGGTCTTAAGATATATTTTTCCTTCAAATGAAAAATCTTGTGTAAATGAAAATGACAGTAAATCATACTTCCAGTTTTATTTATAATTATAGTACTTGATAACAGTAGCTCATTGTTATCGAGTGTCACTGTTGCTGCTACAATTTGTAATACATTTATATCATGAGAATATTGTTGGTCTCCGCTACCTCTAATCAGTATTTGTTCATCCGCTATGGCATTCGGAGCACGTTTTTTTAACAAATAATAAGAACTTATTGAAGAGACGATGAGTTTTCTTTGACGCTATATATGTTTAAAGTTCCGATAAAAAGGTTACGTAACGTATGTTACAATTTGTTCTTGTGATACTCATATTCCACAGAAATGTCTCTAGTACTCACTTCAGAAATATTTTATGTAATTTAGTCTGTAATAAGATGAACCGAAGAAAACTGCTAGTATTACTGCGATTTTGGCCATTGGTTTATCTTTCGCAAGTTTACAGAACCAGATGGCTAACTGAAACAGTTAGATAGGCAGCTTATCGGAATGAACAACAGTGCAATGAAACCAGAAAGGTTTTCATCAAAACTCCGGAATAGCCTTGCAAGCCAGAACAATAATTATGCCAGAGAATGGCATGAAAATAAATAAGGTACTCTCCGAAGTTGGTGTTTTATGGCACAGACCTGTCAGGGTGTCATTGGCTTTCTTTACATGTTATCCGATACAAGATACCTGAATTGTAAAAAAAGTGCAGAGAATTAGACAAAACAAAACACAGCTTGGTAAAGCCCCGTCCTCGCTGTCACGGTTCTGGCCCCGGTACCTCATGTTGCCCCTGAATTGCCAAGATTAAGCCGGTTCTGGATATGTTCTTGGTGACGCCCGGTTGTATTAAACATTTTAAAACATGGGGACTGTTTGCCGGATCGAGCCGGATCAACAGGATCTATCCAGAATTTTCCTGAACGTTTACAGTGCTGTCAGGCTTGTACTCCCGGTTTCACACAGTTTCTCTCCATTCATCAGGGACCTACCGGGGGACCAATCCGGGACTGTGAGAACGGGGCTTAAGTTTCAGTGAAAAAGTTAGTAGGATTGTAGAGGTTATAGCAAAACAATCCAGTATACAACAATACGTATACAGCAGAGAGAGACCGAAACCAGAAATGATATCTGGCCAAATAAATATATTGGTTCTATTTTTTCTCTGGCTATTTAAATGCTGTTGTTTGATCAATAAATTACGATCAGGAAGACATTAGAGAGATATTTCTAACCCAGTGTAGAGAAAAGAGGAGAAAGTGTCGCAGCAGTAGAAGATGCAACTATGACAGTGCTTGAGTCAGAGACAAATACAAAACAACACGTGGTCCAAAACTTACGTAAATACTAGAAATTAAAAGAATGCAAATGGAGAAAGAAAAAGAAATGTCACAATGTAATAAAAATACCGCCAGACAAATTTGATGGTGCATTCTAACGACAGCCGAAACACACCGTACAGGTGTTGCTGGTCATGTTAATATACCTCCGCTATACTTTCAAGAGACAAAATTAAACAGATGAACATAGTTGACGGATATCGTCAGGAAAAACAAAAATATTGTCATGTATTTTTTGTTACTAAAATAAAAAGACACAAAAGGTATATGAATTTACTTCTAGTTTATTTTAAATTGTTCTTTTTTTCAGTTAATGTATCAGCTGATCCCGGGTGCGGGTAAACTTAAATTGTTATGTCTCGATGTCTACTTAGCATCCGAAATGTCAACTTATTTCCGATTTCTAGAGCACAGGTGATCTCATTTATGGGTCTCTCGGAGCGGTAGAAACCTATATGCGTCATAAAATTTGGTCTAACTGGATCTCTTTTCCAATTTCCGTCCAGTTTATTTTTGAAATGATCAAAGCTTTCAAGATATACCCTTTTTTTTCGAAATCGTTTTTTTTCTCTCATGATTTTTCTGTTGTGCTCATCATTTTAACATATCTCTATTTGGTTGGAAACAAAACAACTGCTCAACTTAACATTAACTCGACCTTCCCTTTCATTGACCTCGTCTTCCAGTTATTTTTTTCACCATCAAGTTCCTCGGCATAAAATCTACGGCTGTAAGGAATCTATCCTATAAAGAGTTATAAAAGAGTGTTTTCTTATTGGACCTTTCCTGGAATTTTTGCCTGCGATTTTCTTCCGTGACATCTCTTTATTTAACTTCAAAAGTAACCAAAAAATACATACACCTGTTTGTTTTACAACTCCTTTTTTTTTTACTTTTACTTTTATTTCCTCCATTTACATGAAGATAATAACATAAGCACATGAACAGCAACATGATCACATATACAAAATTGCTATTGTACAAGCTATACATTACCGTATGAACGTATGTTCAAAACGACATATTATATTATATTCATACTCGACACATATATAATATAACAAAATATCCATAGTGTGTATAGTAAATAAACCATTCAAACTGTATGCATTTAAATTGTTTTATAAACAATATGGGATGTCTTCACTTACTCTAAATGCATAATTTACTCTTCATATTCTTCAGCAAGAACTATAAACTTCACCGTGCCTTTTTCTTCAGTCTCTCAACTAGTTTACCCTTTTAAACATTTATTAAATACGTCTAAAATAGGTTTGTTGTTTGCAAATCCTACATCTGTTAATTCCTTGCATTTTGTACTTCAGTGATATTTACTTCCCTGTAAGTCTAACATCTGCAACATGTTTGTTCTTGTTAATTCCTATCTTTGATAGGATTGTGGCTTGTAAGTTCTATTTCTGTGTTATGTTTAATACACTTACACTCACTCTCTTTCTGTACTGATTTCCTTCCTCATCATAGATAATATTGTTGATAAGTTGTCCATTTTACTTTCGACATATATTGTCTGTGGAACTGTCGCGAGTGTTATCTGCAAATTATTCATGATATACCAGTCAGCGAGAAATGGGGATCGGTTGATATTTCGCGGTGTTTACTATGTAATTTTGAGCCATGGATAGAATAACTATACGCCATTGGTTTCTTCTTCTTTGTGATTCTTATAAGTCCACATTTGTCCGGATTAAATTGAACTAACCAATTATCCTCCCATTTCTGAAGATTGACTACTGTTCTTATTACTCGATACGATAATTAAGCAGTCGTCAGCGAAAAGACGGGCAGTTGAATTTATACAGCCCGGCATGTCGTTGATATAAACCGAAAACAATAACGGCCCTAGCACTGTACCCTGCGGTATCCAAGAAGACACAGGAGCTTGTGACGAATGCCAACCTTCTAACACTACTGTCTGGGTCGTACCAGTTAAAAAATCTGAAATCCAGTCAGGTAGGCAACCTCTCACCCCGTTCTACTAAGATTGGCAAGCAAGTGTTGGTGTAGTACTTCAGCAAACGCTTTATTGAAGTCCAGCAAAATGGCATCAATCTGTTCGCTTTCATTAAAACTGTCTGTTAGATCTTGCACTGGGAATCACAGGATCTGTGTTTACGGAAACAATGCTGGGCGTCGCTGAGTGTACCATGTCTATCTAAGTAGTAGAGATGACATTGCTCTGTATAAAATATTCAAGTAGCTTACAGCAAATAGAACTAAGCGAGAGTGACCTGTAATTAGACGCTGTATTCTTGTCTCCCTTCTTGTATAATTGGGTGATGAAAGCTTCTTTCCACGCAGTTTTAGTATATTGCCGTGGTCCATTGAAGTCTGAAAGTTGAGCATTAGGGCATCAACGGCTTCTTCACAGACACTTTTCAACAACATTCCTTGTTGTGACCTGCATCCCTTATGATACCAGTCAACCTTTTTGTGTTTTAAGTCTGTTTTAATAAATCTTCCACGTGTGATTTTTTTTGTTCATTACAAGTGATTACAATATACAAAGATCAGTCAATAATAACTGATATTTATAAAATATTTATTGACGAATTATAATTGATTCCTTTTGTGTTTGAGGTATGAATCAGCTGACCATGCCCTCGGGCAACAGCATTTTCGCAGAAGCTTTCTTTTTCAGTAAAAGAGCATAGATTTTTGGGGCAAACAGCTGAGCTGCGACGGGTAGGGAGATATTGTGTATTGGTTTGTAAGAAAGTTCAAGCTGAAGCGCGTTGAAATTTTATAATCAATTGTACGGGACAGAAAATACATACGGAAATGCTTTTATTACTTTGTGGCCGCGAAGGAAACCGTCAGGTGTTTTGACTGGTCTCAAGGAAGCTGACCCATCTTGTGTCGTACGTCTACTTCAATAGTCATTGTCAAAAACTGATGTTTAAATAACAGTCTTTTTCGTGACTGATTACTCGTTTTACTGTACCGTACAGTAGCCTATCGCGAAACAGGAAAACCAAAAGGGGAATACCCATTGAATTACCAGGATTTGTAGAGCGGACATTTTGTTTTCTGATTTCCTTGAAAAGGGATTGCTTTTTCTTAAAATGCATATTAAAATACAGATTTAAAATCCAGCCAGTCTGGCTGGATTGTTCCGTACTTTCTGGAAATAGATCTACAGATGTAGTTCGAGCCAAAGAACGGGTGAGAGGTTAAATGATATAGACCTATCTATATTTCGACCATTAATTAAATAGAATGTAGACCTTTGCGTCACCAGCATCATTTCCGAAACAAAATTTTTCGCTAGTATAGGCTTCAGTTTAAGTCATAATTTGATCATGAAGTAGAAAACATATATAGGCTGTTACCAATGTTTAAACCTGATCTAAGAAACTTCGGAAGTATTTCATGAAATCTGCCCCACAGATGATAGATGGATCCTTATTTAAGGTCACAAAAGACGTTTGTGTTATTTTGAAGAAGTTATTACCAAATGGACGAAGGTTTATTTGATTTTTGGGTAAATGAAAATGACAAATTTCATTTGACGGAAATGAAAAGCAGTATGGTGGTGAGTTTTACAATTACGGGTTTTCCAGCTTTTGTACTGGTTCCCGAGCTTCTCGCTTAATTTTATGCTACAGCGAGAACCAGCGGTACAAATACGTCGATAAACAATGAGAGGTACAGAGAAATATGTGAATTTCCTACGATAAATTCGGTTAGTATAACAGCGAAGCAAGAACACATTGCTGCTCATATCATTTCTTTTCGTGGATTTTTTTTATTTTAAGATATTTGCTACGGAAAAAACACTAGACAGTGGTGTGCATCATTCTGCGCGATAGACTCGTGATTCTGTTCGTCTTGGCTCTTTCGATATTTCACTTTACTGCGCAGGCAGTAGTATTGTCAGTGTTAGGAAGAAAAGGAGCAGACTATTATATACCTGCTCAATTCATTTTATGAATATATACCTACAGATGTTTAAGTTATACTTAAACTGGTACTGGTAGTCAAGAAAATAAGGGCCCGACAAAATAATTGGTTGCCAAGATGGCAAGAATAGGATATTGCCTTTAGGTACTACAAAAATCTTATGTTTGGATTTACTGACAGCATACATTACATAATTGATTTTATAGGAGAATGAAATGAGCACTAAACCCTGTTTATAACTAGCATTGCATGGCATAGAATATACCTGCATCTACCTGCATACACAGTTTTCCTGACAAAGCGCCTCCCAGTTATAGTCAGTATTGATTGCTCAGGAGTATCAAGTAGAAGTAGAAGTAGAAGACTCATATGGAATTTAAGCAAGACAAATGTTATGAACATGACTACCACCTCTATTAATTTTTAGCAAATAATTATCAAAAAAAAAACAAACAAAGAAATATTGTGATGTCAAGGATTCAAAGTTAATCTGTCTGCCATTGATGTATAAAAGGGACGAAAGGCATACACTGTTTTAGATTCGTTTGGAAACAAGTTCTTATATCTTTATTAATCTTGCTTCATGATTGCTAACATATTTTAGAGTGTGTTTGCCTGATTTCATTTGTTAAATTAACTCACTACTAGATTTACGTAGGCTACAAAGCTTCTGAAGATTTATTAACTTTCTTAGTCTAAACAAAGGATCAGCAAAGCGTTTATGACATCATGTTAAATGCTCTTGATGAGTGCAATAATTGGAAAAAAAAAAATCAGCTTTATTTACATCCTCTAAGGTTCAGGTTATTGAAATGCTATGGTTTAGGCCAAATTATAAATAAAGGAGAAAAAAAATGATACTCTTCATCTGTAATATGTTTGCAAGAATTACCATGCCACTGAAATTGCTCAAAACCTTCCACAGATGTTTTTATTTGCTAAATTCGGAATATATTCGGTCATATATAGAAATTTATAAATTTGAAATTCTTACAAAGTTTTTTATTCCAAAGAAGTATAGGCTTGTTTTAATTGTTAGGTTCGTTTATTCAACTGCTTTATTTTCTTTTATCAAAATGTTCTCCAGAAACTGTCATTAGAAGTTACTTCAAAAAGTAGGTGCCCAACATTCTTTATATAACCGAATTGAAGAAGTGTTACTAAACTTGTGCATGGAAGTGATATTTCAAGTGCAATGGATTAATTTAGATCTGTACTCAAAGTTCAAAGTAGTCAATTTACTCGTATGTTTAATTCTTGATAAAATCATCTTCAAACAATATCTGTTTAGAGAGAAACACCTAAAAACTGCTGTTCTGTAACTAGCATAATCACAAGACATAAAACACCTAATTTTTACTACTTCAAATACATTGCAGATATGTAATTTTACACTAAAGAAAGCTCTGGTGAGCTGAAACATAGGTCTTAAATAAAATCATAGAAACCCAACCAGGCTTGATTTTGTGTTTCACCTACCTTCTATTTATATAATGTTCAAAGTATTAAAATTTGTAGCAAATAATTATGAATCCAATGCATATGATCTTGTTATTAACAGATCACATCTGGATATCTTTTTCTTGTGCTCTTGTAACCAGGCTTGGGGCTGATTACTTGTGTTAGTAACTGATTACATTACAGTTACTTTGAAATTTCCTGATTACAATCACATTGGATTACTTTTATGTTTTGATGGTAATTGATTACATTACAGTTACTTGTGGTCAAGTAATCAGATTACGTTTGATTACTTTCAATATCATTTCAAACTGCAAGACAAATTTTTCTAGGAGAAAACATTAGATAAATCTGAATGGAAACTTTATTTAACATACATGAAACAAATATTATATAAATATATTATAACAAATATATTCAGCAGAAGGAGCTCAAAAAACATATCACTCATTTGTTAAAAAGAAAATTATAAAAGAGGTTCTGATTTCTTCTTAGGTTAACAGTTTAACAGCTGGTGTAGTGCAGTATTAACTGATATTTTTTTATTTTCCCTGGGGCAATGTCTCACTATAATTTCATTATTATTAACATTATGGCTTTCACACCTATAGAAGTACAAATACACAATTGCAGCAAAGTTACCTGCAGTATGTGTTAAGAAAGGTGACACAATAGATCATTGATCCTTATAAAGAGCACAAAAAGGAGACAATTATTAACATTGTGATCAATATTATGTTGTAAAAGAATATTTTTCTTAAGGAGATGAGGTTGAAAATATAATTAGCATATTACTTATTTCTAGCAAAAGCAGTATATATTTTTATCTTTTGCCCCAGCACTTAAAATGCAATAAATGGATTTATCATCTATCCAATGTCCATGTGCAATCAGAAAGTAATCAAAAGTATTCATGATGAAATACAAAATTGTGTCTATGTAATCGATTGAATTACATTACATGTAATCAGATGTACGACAGTAATCAAATACATTTGAATACTTGCACTTGAGTAATCAATTACAGGTGAATACAATAACTGTATTCGATTACCACAAGCCTGCTTGTAACTATGGCTTTCATTCATTTAAGTCCAGTTTAAATAGCTTTGTAGTAATATCTTTATTTTTTTAAATATAATTGGAAATAAAAACGATAATAATGTCTGCTTTCATTTGGATATTTCTGCAATTACTCATAAAATTAAGTCAAATGGAAAGATACAAGAGCAACTCATGTGTGCTGGAATAATGGCACTGGCTAACATATGTGGATAAGATTTTTAGGAGAACCTCGCATGTTCATATAGGTTTTATGTAATATTACTTTACCTTCAATGTTTTTGTTGTTTCTAACATATCATCATGTTTATCACTCCATTATAAGATAATGCGAGGTTTAATATTCAGTACTTTCAATAAGCATATCCTTATTTCAAAATACTCAAACTTCTTCTTCTTCGAAGGAGGGTAAGGTACTAACCAGACCAAAAATGAATGCTAAATTATCTTTATCATAAAACATTCATTGTGGACTCTTACTTCTGAAGATACAATTATCTGTTACACTTTAATTAATTTACTTATAATTTTACTGGTGATATTTTATGATATATGTTTGAAATGAAGTATCTTTAAAAGTAAAGTCAATATATATTGAAATAAATTGTTGTTGTTGATATTGATTGAATCTATAAATAACTGTTACAATAATATTATATCTTTGGTAAGATTGCACAATCTTTTGAAAGGTTTTACCATAGGTAATATTCATAAAATGTTATTTAAATCCAGATCAATCGTACTTAAATAAGACTATTTGCTGTTTCACAGAAATTAATTTGCATTGCTAGATAATATTTGAGTATTTTGATATAATTATTTAACAATATTTTTATTACAGTTTAATCATCTGAAATTGTCTTAATATTAAATTTCATTAATGGTATCAGAAAACAATAAACACTAATTATAAATATATGTTTTAAACCTGTTCTTTTTCATTAGGAAAACACAGATTTTTTGAGTAAATAAGTTTATAATTGTATTGAACAGTTTCATGCGAATTTTTAAGTGAATGTTGCTTACAAATGACTGTAGCTCTGAATATTTATTATTTGTTCTTTAAATTAAAACTTATTAAACAGGACAGATTTGTTTTGTTTTTCCTTGGAAGGCAGTTCATTTGGTAAATAATGAACTTGTTGACATGTTTATATGCATTACATAGATGCTGGTTCAAGCCCCTAACAGGGGTTTCATTAAGTTTTTGTGTTAGAGGGAATAAATGTAAAGTAGGCAAAGGATTTGCTGCCAGTTTGTTATAGAATAAGCCTGATGTTAAGAAAAGTAGCCGGGGGGAGGGTGAAATCCCCGCCTTTTTATGAAACCCCTGTCTAAGAACCATTTGTCTTTGCAACTTGACAAAGATAGCATTTGTTTTCTTTAAGAAATCTGATACTGGCTTATCTAAAAGAAGCTTTT
This sequence comes from Cyclina sinensis, assembly GCA_012932295.1. Lineage (NCBI taxonomy): Eukaryota > Metazoa > Mollusca > Bivalvia > Venerida > Veneridae > Cyclina > Cyclina sinensis. The sequence continues at coordinate 39,359,804 of JAAONU010000001.1, read as the reverse complement.
AAGTATCTGATCTGATTGTATATGTCCCAGATGATGGTGAAAAATTCTTGAATAGCACAGCTTAAAACAGCTGAAATGTGTTTTCAAAGATTCATGTATTACTTTATTTTTCAGTATTTTTACTTTTTTTTTTTTACTTTTCAGAAATAAATTTGTAGGAGATTCACTTGTAGGGGAGCTGTGTCATTAAGTGTAAAAAAAAAACAGTGAATAAAAAAAACTACTAAAAAAAACTTTTCGAAGGTAAAGACAGGAAGACTTAAGTGTATACAGAAACTTTAACATGCTTCATCCAGAGATTGAGATAATCGATAGCGAAGTTCAGACATCACTTGAATATTTGGATCATCAAAAACGACAAGAGATTGAAAAAGAACTGAGAAAACTACGTGAAGACAAGTCACTTCTCGAAGGAAAAATAAAAGGATATCTAACTCTCAGTGAGTCAATATTGCCTTATTGTATTTTAGTTCAGTTTGTGAAATATTTCTAAAATATATATTTAATACTGATGTATATCTTGCTTTAAAATTTAAAAAAGCTTATATTACTGGATAGTTTACCTCATGTTCCAATTTTTTTGTTACATTTTATAAAATTTTGAAAGTTTACTTAAGTTTGGATTAGGGGTCCGGCATATACAGATGAAACATGATTCTTTCAGTTGGCAAGGAACTTGATATTTTTTTCGTAGGATCACATTTTTCGTTGTTTTGCATCTTTAATTCATAGTAAAAAGAATTGATGGGATTTGTGGGTATATATGTTGAACTAAATTTTGCAAATGTTGTCTAGTTGTGACTTTTTGTGTTTGTTTTTGGACTGTAATTTAATTTCATAATTAGGCGACATTTGTCACGAGTACAAAGAAAAACTTGCAAAGCTTCATAAAGAATACAATCAACTGAAACAGAAAGTTGATCTCCTGAACAGCAGCGGTATGACTAAACAGGTATGATTTTAACTTGTCTTTTATTAATGTGATGCGCATGAATTGTGGACATAATTTTAGTTGAATATGTTTTCCATGAATATGACATAGTATGTGTTGATTCAAGCTCTGTCACTGTCACAGAGTTAGAAATGATGTTAACCGGTTTGAAAAGTTCATCTGCTTTACTCTTGTGTTTTAGACTGACACTGTAGCATTTATGTGGTTGCATAGGTGCCTTGTACAAATTACTATCGAGCAATTTTTATAACTTCATTAGTCTTTTAAGAAACTGTCACTGGTGCTCTTAAGATTGGAATGCAATGCTTCAAAATGGGGACATAAATTTCCCTAAAGACTTCTGCATGTACATAGAGGATATTCAAGTTTTTTCTATAAATACGGGATTTATTTTCATTGAGTGGTATGAAAATATATATTTCACGAGTGGCGGTAGCCATGAGTGAAATATGATAGTTTTCATACCACGAGATGAAAATAAATCCTGTATTTAATGAAAAAACTTGAATTTTCTGTTTATTATATACTTTTCTCTTTTTTGACCTTAAGATTCGAAAGAATTCCCCTTTAATTTAGTGTATTGGCTGAATTTAGAAAAAAGTAGTCCGGCAGGACACCAGTGAAAATACGGAAAATATGTTTCACTGCAGTGAAAAATAAATTTTTACAGTGAAAATACGGAAAATGAAAATACGCAGTTTATTTCATCAATATTTCTCAATATTTCATTTATATGTATATAATAAACTACTGTATTTTATTTTTATTTAAAAAGAAAAACATTCAGTATATTGATAATCTTATGGTGTGCAAGATCTAAATGTCCTGTTGTCAAAATATATCTTATTTTTCAATTTTGATTATTATGAATTCTTTACTTATTAAATTTGTAACAGCCTCTTAAAAGTGAATCCCCTACACCAGACAACGACCTTGGAACGGTTAATGGACGAGAGCATGAACATCGTACACAATCTCATTTTTCATCACCCCAATCTAACTCATTCAATGTTGGATCAGTCACCTCAAATATTCTGAGGGAAAAAGATCTACCAGTTCGCACAAAAGAGCTTTTCGATTTGGTTGAGGATCCTCCAAAATCGAGTGAACGAACAAAATCTATGCCACACAGTGCACAGTCAGGATTGCCATATCAGGATAAATACCCAATGCAGGAGAGCATTGCTCATGAATCAAGCAAGTCTGCCTCAGGTATGGATGAAAAATATTTATGAATAGTTTATGACATACTGAAGATTCAAGGTTTGCTACTTGAATCGCTTTTTATGCTCCTGAAGAGAGCATATTGTTTTTAGTCTGTCTGTGTGTTTGTTTGTCACAAAACTTTAACCTTTTTGAGGCTCTGCCGGGGTATGGCGTTCATTCGAACATATCGCATGTTTATGTAAGTCTTCTGCAAGTGAACATTGCTGATGTCAGTTTTGACTAAGAAGCATTTTTATGATATCAAAGAATGTATGTGTATGATATTGTAATAGAGGAACATTAATGATAAGTGTTTGAATCAAATTAAAATACTTAATATAAAAACAGAAAATGATAGTTCAGAATGAAAAAGACACATTTGAGTAGTATGTTTTTAATGAATTGAAAAGCATATTTACTGGAATATGTTATTTCTTATGCAACAGGGTTTGAACGGATTCCATCAGATGACCTTGTTCTGGGGCAGTCCGCAGGAAATCCTGGATATAAGCAGTCGGGGGATTTGATCAATTTCAGTTCTGCACAGTCACCAAGCTACAGGAAGCAGGTATGTCTTTTTTGGACCTACTTGATACTACACTTTTAAAAAAAAAATGTTTGTTTCTAGTATTGATACATGTGTATTTTATATGGTTGTTATTATAATCGTTTAGTGCTTGTCTAATATTTATCGCTAAGTCCATGCCTTCTGATATTTATCTTATGGACTATGCATTAAATAATTCATCTCTTGGTCTGTTTCTTTCATAATTTATCTCATCATGCAAACACGATAATTTATCTCATTATCCATGCCTTTCATAATTTATCTCATCATGCAAGCATTTGATAATTTATCTCATTGTCCATGCCCTTCATAATTTATATCATCATGCAAGCATTTGATAATTTATCTCATGGTCCATGCCTTTCATAATTTATCTCATCATGCAAGCATGATAATTTATCTCATGATCAATGCCTTTCATAATTTATCTCATCATGCTAGCATTTGATAATTTATCTCATGATCAATGCCTTTCATAATTTATCTCATCATGCTAGCATTTGATAATTTATCTCATTGTCCATGCTTTTCATAATTTATTTCATCATGCAAGCATTTGATAATTTATCTCATGGTCCATGCCTTTCATAATTTATCTCATCATGCAAGCATGATAATTTATCTCATGATCCATGCCTTTCATAATTTATCTCATCATGCTAGCATTTGATAATTTATCTCATTGTCCATGCTTTTCATAATTTATTTCATCATGCAAGCATTTGATAATTTATCTCATGGTCCATGCCTTTCATAATTTATCTCATCATGCAAGCATGATAATTTATCTCATGATCCATGCCTTTCATAATTTATCTCATCATGCTAGCATTTGATAATTTATCTCATTGTCCATGCTTTTCATAATTTATTTCATCATGCGAGCATGATAATTTATCTCATGATCCATGCCTTTCATAATTTATCTCATCATGCAAGCATTTGATAATTTATCTCATTGTCCATGCCCTTCATAATTTATCTCATCATGCAAGCTTTGATAATTTATCTCATGGTCCATGCCTTTCATAATTTATCTCATCATGCAAGCATGATAATTTATCTCATGATCCATGCCTTTCATAATTTATCTCATCATGCTAGCATTTGATAATTTATCTCATTGTCCATGCTTTTCATAATTTATTTCATCATGCAAGCATTTGATAATTTATCTCATGGTCCATGCCTTTCATAATTTATCTCATCATGCGAGCATGATAATTTATCTCATGATCCATGCCTTTCATAATTTATCTCATCATGCTAGCATTTGATAATTTATCTCATTGTCCATGCTTTTCATAATTTATTTCATCATGCGAGCATGATAATTTATCTCATGATCCATGCCTTTCATAATTTATCTCATCATGCAAGCATTTGATAATTTATCTCATTGTCCATGCCCTTCATAATTTATCTCATCATGCAAGCTTTGATAATTTATCTCATGGTCCATGCCTTTCATAATTTATCTCATCATGCAAGCATGATAATTTATCTCATGATCCATGCCTTTCATAATTTATCTCATCATGCTAGCATTTGATAATTTATCTCATTGTCCATGCTTTTCATAATTTATTTCATCATGCAAGCATTTGATAATTTATCTCATGGTCCATGCCTTTCATAATTTATCTCATCATGCAAGCATGATAATTTATCTCATGATCCATGCCTTTCATAATTTATCTCATCATGCTAGCATTTGATAATTTATCTCATTGTCCATGCTTTTCATAATTTATTTCATCATGCGAGCATGATAATTTATCTCATGATCCATGCCTTTCATAATTTATCTCATCATGCAAGCATTTGATAATTTATCTCATTGTCCATGCCCTTCATAATTTATCTCATCATGCAAGCTTTGATAATTTATCTCATGGTCCATGCCTTTCATAATTTATCTCATCATGCAAGCATGATAATTTATCCCATGATCCATGCCTTTCATAATTTATCTCATCATGCTAGCATTTGATAATTTATCTCATTGTCCATGCCTTTCATAATTTATCTCATCATGTAAGCATGATAATTCATCTCATGGTACATGCCTTTCATAATTTATCTCATCATGCAAGCATTTGATAATTTATCTCATGGTCCATGCATTTCATAATTTATCTCATGATTCATGCCTTTCATCATTCATCTTTCATTATTTATCTTATGGTCAAGCAAGCATTCATAATCCACCTCTTGGTCCATGCCTTTCATAATTTATATCATGGTCCATTGCTTTTATAATTTATCTCATGGTCTATGCCTTCCATAACTTATCTCTTGATCTATTTTTTGCATTATTATCTCATGTTATATGCCTTTCATATTTAATATCATGGTGCACCCCTTTTTATAATTTATCTCTTGATCCATGTCTGGAATTATTTATCACATGGTCTATGTCTTTTATGATTTATCTCACGTTTTTACCTTTCATAATTAGTCTCTTGGACCTTATGTTCCATAGCTTTTCTTTTTGCCTGTGTCTTGGAATTTTATGATTTATCCTTTGGCATTTATCTCATGGTCTACATGTATAACAGTATCATTTCATTGTTCCGTGTCTGGGCTTTTTTGTAATTTTTTCTTGGTACATGCCTTTTGTTTCTTTATCTTTCATATATTTCTTCTTGTTTCATATATTTCATTACCATCTTAATGGATAATGTTTCTCACTATATCTGGGATGATTCTTTTTGTCACCAGCCTAGAGTGACAGCACAAAGAAATAACCACTAAGTTATCAGTTGATGCTGGAACAACCACACTTAGTTAATAGCACATATGTGTAGATTTTGAAATACTTTGGCATACATGGTCACCATGGACTGCTGGTATACCATACATATTATAAGGTTCTTCAGGTCAAGGTCACACATTGATACCTTTGGGATTGACTACATGGAATTTTTGAATTTACATCTGGACATGCTCATATACATTCTCAAAGAAAAGTCATTTTACAGTCATAGCTTTTCTGCAGGCTGCACAAATTCTCAAAGGAACACATATTCTACTTTTGGTAACATCAGTAAATGCCTTCATAGTCTACTTGTTGGTCTACATGTATATATGTCATTGTTTTATCTCACACAGTTAATCTTCTTGATCTTTATACTTCATACTTAATCTTTATTATCTCTTTATCATTGTCTTATCTAAGTTATTTCTGCAGTGTTAAACTTGAAAAGCTTTTCAGTCAAACGATAACCCAGATCAAGGATATTTTAAGCTACACTTTTCTAAGAAGAAAATGATCATAATGATAACCCTCAAATTATTTTCTCAAAGTTATAGTTATGCCTCTTTATGACAGAAATTTCTTGGTTAACCTTTTCTGTTAATGTCCATTTCTCAAAAAGTGTCAAAGATATTCCCTTCAAACTTTGAATACTTGATCACCAGCAAGACCCCTATAAAGATTGCTGGTACCCATGTCCCTGGGATCAAAATTAGCCCCAGCCCAAAGGTCACTTGCTAAGACTTACACATAGGAAAAAAACATCTTATGGAAAAGCACAGTCTTGAACTAAACTATTTAGCTACATGGGATGTGTAGATACTTTCACCCCTGCCCTCAATTTTTTTTCAATATTTTTTAATACATAGGTACTTTTTTCAGTTTGACCTCTTGTTTGACTTAGCTTATGATTTATTATCAATCACTGAGAAAAGTGGAGCGTGCTGTCTGCAGACAGGTTTTGTTTTAGTAGCTATTTTTATATGAGATAATTTTGGTAGTTGTGATGTATCAGTAGAAGACCTGGTATCTATTGGCTGTCTTTTTGGGTCTTAAACCCTTGAGTCCATAATGTCATGTACACATTTTCAATAATTGAACATTTTTTTCTGAAAATGATTTGAAAATGCAAGAGCTAAAATTAGAGACATACTGTATACAGATGGTTTGTTTTTAATGCATTATGCAAAAAGAGAAACAAAAACAGCTGTTTTTTTTTAAACCCTTTGAGAAGAATGTCAAGTTCTGCAAGATTTTATGATCAGTAAAGCAACACTGTAAAACATTTGGATGGTACTTGAGTATTAAGGGAAGTTAAACTCTCATGGTAGGGAAGTTCATTTTCAGCAAAATAAGTGTGCCTCATTTCCTGTTCCTACCTGCTGTCTTCCATATAAAGCAATTTTATGCAAGCTACTGTTAAAACATTTTTAATTTCCTTTTTTTTCAAGGTTAATGTCTTTTGCATTGTTAAGAAAAACAACAACAAGCAAACAAAAACTAGGTCAGTTGCACAGGGTATTGATTGGGAATTCCCTCTGGTTTTTTTCTAATTATCTAGGTCAAACATGTAAAATTAAATATTTAAGTATGTTAAGATGTTTTAACTCTTTGTAAGTATTTGATGCAAAAAAAGCCTGATTTAATTGGTAGATTCTTTTCTAGATTAATATTCTGGCAACTTGAAAGTCAAAGAATCAGTAAATATGGAAGGAAGAGCTATTTTAAAAGTAGAACTATCACTGTTTGACAAAATGGAGCAAAGAGAAAGGTCTTATCTGTTCATGCTGTATTTCTTTCAGAGCACATGGTGTATGAAAAATCGCACTCAGTTTTACATGCAGATGTTTTTTTTTAATCTTCTCGGTTCATGATAAATCTGCCATTATGTTTATTTTTCAGTTTATATGCAGTTATATCTATTTAATGCAGTTATAAGTTTTAAAGTTCTAATATCTAATAATTCTTAGAGTCATTGTAGAAAACAGTTGAGTCACTATCTCATTCATTCAATACATATGACTTGACTGTAGTTTGCCTAATTAAAACTAAAGACATGATTTCATTTGACTAGTTTAATATGGCCTGCAGTAGAATTTAAAGCAAACTTTTAAATGTCTTTGCATTTACCACTTATATATATTGTTTTAAGTGGAATTTCTATGATTTCTGAGTATTCCAGACATTTGATACTTGGAAAATTCTGATGATTTTGTAAATTTCCAAAATGTACACGTCAGTGATATCATGAAAGCATTTAAATGATAAAATTGCAGTGTGAAAGTTGGAAATTCCAAATGACTATTTATAAATTCATGTATATATATATATTTAGTAAATGCTAAGTCGGTAGTTTCAGTTTCTGTTTTAAATCAAGCACGAACAAATGCCGAAATTAGGAAAATTGATATTATTTAGAATTACCAAAATGTTAGCATATATTGCTTGTTAAACTCATTCCACAACCCCAGATGACAAATATTTATAAATTTTGATGTTATTGATTCAGTAAGATAATTGAATGAATTGAGTTATAATTTCAGCTTTCAAAGATAAAAGCCATATAGACTAGCTAATGAGTTATTTACTTGATCTGCAGATATCTGGTGCCGATGACGAAAATGATCTTGAAAACATTCTGAAGTCGGTTCAACTTGACAGTGGCAAAATAGAGCTGAATGAAGTCATTAAAACAGTGAAATCTTATTCAAAAACTCAGCAAGATAAACTACAGGTAAGCAGTTTCGTGTACGATATTGTTCAGACCAGTTGAAACACATTTTTGGAATAGACAACAGACCATATTTTCTTGAAAATTTTTGTTAATCGTGTCTTTCATTCCTAGAAAAAAAATATAATCAAAGGGCCAAAGAATGCTTTTATAGTTAATATTTTCCAAATAATTTGGAAGACTTTAAGATTTCCATTTATTTGTAATGTAAGAATTTACTGTATAGACTTATATTATTGTTGGCTTATCAGAGGTGTTTAGGCTCAAATTTAATTCAGATGTTTTTCTTTCTGTCAGAAAACAAATGAATTACTTCTTATCGCAAACAGCGATGTCAAGAAAAGGAATAAACAGCTGGAGTAAGTTCTTTCACGTTTTCACGTAACTGTTATACAACTTTTACTTATTTGCAGAATGCTTTCATAAGTGAAATACTTTTGAATATTTGAGAATTGAAGCAGTGTGTAAATATTCGCTGAGTGCTTAAAATATGGTGAGAAAAATATAACTGTCATTGTCAAAGGCCAGTGAAGCTATGGCCTTGCTGATTATAGACATGTGTATTTGCTGAAATTTCTGCTGGGTTAGATGATAACATTGAAATAACTAGACTGGAACAAAAAAATACAGCACTTTGCAGCCTTCTAGTGGCATACATTAATTTGACAGATATGTTTTATAGAATAGATATCTGTAGGCATTGAAGTAACCACTGGAGATTCTAAGTAGGAACATATTATAATTTGAAACAGATGCAATGTAAAACGTTTAAGATGCTTGGAGTTTAGATTTGACAATACAAAATGTAGATCAGTTCTGTTAAAAATAATGGAATAATTTCTATGAAGATAAAGGTGACTAGACATTTATCACACCTAGAAAAATTCAAATACGTATTTAATAACCTTACTTTCGAACTTAAGTTGGACTCTTGTGTTCTTTAGGGATGAAAACCGGCGTCTTCTGGAGAAGAGTCGATCATTGGAACAGCAGCTGTTGGACCTTTCTAGTTCAGTGTCAAGGTCAATGTCCCAAAAGGATAGCAGTTCTCCAGCAGGCTGGGTTCATGTTGAAAAAATCACACAGGTAATAAGAATTGTGAATAGTAATATTTTATGTACGTATTTTATTGCTTATTCACTATAAGATAAAAAATGATTGAAAAGTTGAAGAAGAACCTTTGTTCAAAATTGTTCCTTTTCACATCTACATGTTTAGGAAGTGTTCATTTGGAATAGATGACTATATAACCAAATATTGTACAACAACAACTCTTTATTTTATGCCTACCAATGAAATATAGGGAAATATCAGTGAGATAAAAGTGCTAATACACTGTTTTGAATCAGTTAATTACCATTTCGATAATACATGTTTGTGCCCGAACTATTGAATATTGAGTATTAATCCGCTTTTATAATTAAAGTATGTATGGCAAAATTCAATAAATATTGATAAACTGTGTAGACAAAAATAAATATTATTTGATGAAAGTGTATTCAGTTTATTTCAGCAGAAGTAAAGTTATCATATGTATTGGAGATTGTCTGCACTTTTTTTGTGCGGAGTAACCAAAGTACGCATTGACTGATTTGGGGCTCACCATGGGGAATTTATTGAAGGCCCTGATTAAAAATGTCATGAAAAAAACCCCCATTTTTGACGTGTTGGCATAAAATAAAAAGAAAATTTGTTTGTTTTTTAGTGGAAGATGGGAATTTATTTCATCTCGTGAACACCATATGTTGATATTTTCACTCGTGGCTGCGCCACTCGTGAAAATATCACATATGGTGTTCACTCGATGAAATAAATTCTCATCTTCCACAAAAACAAACAAATATCCTCTATTTAATGACAGACTAATATTAATGCATTGGGTTAAAAGCTATTGTATTTAGAATTTCTGATTGACACATTGACAGATCATTGCATTCAAAATCATTAACGTTAACAGGGTTTTGCATGCTCTAGATTTTAGGGTATGCCTCTTTAAGAACCATTAGTATATTTTCAATTTTCCATTATGATTCTGTGACCTGAATATAAAAGTGCTTCTTTATCTATCAATGAAGTCAGTTTATAAGTTTTCTGCAGGCTGTGTTGATGGAAAGCATGTTTGTATGTCCCTGTATATGTAATAAAAAGATCTACAAAACAGTTTGCTAGAAATATGCCAAATTAACATTATAAAATGAACAATGTTTCTGGATTTTGTAAAAAAAAAAAAAAAAAAAAAAAAAAAAAAAAAAAAAAAAAAAAAAAAAAAATCCAAAAGCATGTTCTGGTGTGTCTAGCATTTATATCCAATTATTTCTCATTTTGTTAATATGGTTATCAAAATGAAGTATTTGCCATGTGGCACTGTTTTAGAAAATAATGATCAAATTTATGTGGGATATAATAAGATATAAGAATTTATAAATAAATAAATAAACAAATAAATAAATGAATAAGTCTGCCTTCAACAAGAAAACAAGGAAATACATATGTATTGCTATCCTACTTAATTTATGTTTTATTACTTATGCCAATTATAGAATGGTCTTGTCACTAAGACAACAGAGCCACAACAGAGAGCTGCAGTTGAAGATATGGAAATGCTGAAACAGAAAAATCAGCAGGTAAAATCCTGAGAAAAAACTTGATGAATTTACCAACAATACAAGTTAAATTAATAAATATATGCTCTTAAGTGTAAAGGTTTACAGGAGCCTAGAACATTTTATTGTGTATGGTTAAAAGAAGTTATATCTTGCTTTAAAATAAATTCATATCTAGCTTTGTTTAAAAAATGAAACAGACATTCATATCAGTTGACAGTTTTTTGACTTTGTGCCAAAAAAAAAGAAACAAGGCCATTAGTGTTTAACAAAAATATACAGTATTTCTTTATATGTATTCATTGACAAGGAAGTTTACTCAATGTACCTATTTCTTACGTAATTTACATTGATTATACAATTTATACAAGGACAATAATCAATATGCCACTTTATAATAAAACAATATAAGGTCACTTTTAAAAGAGCAAGACAATGTCTGCTGTTGTACTGCCTGCATAGCTTTTCTCCCATTTGCACAGTTTTGGTCTTACATGAAATTTTATTGTCATGTTTTAACTAATCTACAGGTAAAGAATGTTTTTGGTAAATCAGTAAAATGAATTGCATTGTGATCGCTTAGTGCATGACTTTATCAAAATTATGGCCAACCTTTAAAACTGTGTTAACTATATGATGTAGAGGTAGAGGTTTTAACCAGAATGTTTTTTGAGGCAAGTTGATACATACTACAGATGGTTGCCTAACACAGGTTTGTCTGTAATTACAGCTTACAGAAGCCAATCAGAGATGGAGCAATGAGTGGAACAAACTCGTGGCACATTATGATGGTCGTGTTGCAGACCTGCAGACGGAGCGGGACAGATTGGCCAAAGAGCTGACCGAATTCAAAATCTCTGAAAAAGCCAAACAAAGAGATTATGAAAAAATGCTGATGAATGCAAAGAAAAAAGCTAGTGATGAAGAGGTAAGGGCAAAATCTAGCGAAAGCCAGCCATTAAAATATTATAGCTTATTGATGAAATTGATTTTAAGTTGAAGGTAGCCCTGTCTTATGTTGTATTATATGCTTTGATAGCTTCTGTTTCATGATTGCACAAAATACTCTGAGCATGTGTGTATATTGAAGATCAGGCTTTGTAATTAAAACAATTTCAGAACTTTATTAGTGATATTCTGAGGAACATTTAAGTTTTGGTTGTTAAAGTCCATAGATTTTGTATGTGTGTATTTAATTTTACCTAGAATTTAAAGCATTTGTTTTTTTTTTGAAAGAAGAGACGATAGCTCAGCAATATAGTTTGTTTTCTGTTACATTTAAACTACACCCCAGTAAGAAGGATGTTTACAAGCATGAACTGTCACCTAGAATGAGTTGTTGGAATATTGCAGCAGACTGTCCTTTATTGCTTTGTGTCAGTTGTCAATCTGCAGAGGCTGGAGCTGACAGATGGCTCTAATAGGGATGTTACTAATGGCAGACATTACCCAGGCACTGTTTAAACTAGTGTAGTGTTTGAGAAGTAAAACCAGTGAGGACAAACCAATGAAAAGAGCAGATTATGATGATTATATGTTTTCTCAAAGAAGCAAGGACTTGCATCATGTTAATAGATGGTCTGTCTTTGAGACTTGGCAAAAGGCAAGGAGATGTAGATATACCTTAGCCAGAGACTGGTGTTCAGATCTGCTGCATTAGAGATTGAGACATTGAAATCTCCCAGAAGATTGAATCAGTTGAAACTATATGTACAGTTAAAGACAAATCACAAAGAGGAAGGCTTGAAAGGACCAGGAACTGGTATGCAACAGCCTGGGCCAGGCCTTCCCTTTGGAAGATAGATGCAGTGAAGATGGATGTATAAGCCTGTCTGTAATGTGTGTGTGGAGAATGATTTACCAGAAGTTTCAGAGGAAGAAAAGGAAAACTGCACAACCCAAGCTCTAGGTAAACCTCCTGTAAAAGTATCAACTTAGCTTTGGCTCCATCAGAATGAATGTTTGAGATTCATTACAGACCGGTAGTGCCTGATTAATTGTGCTGTCTGCCACTGTCAAAGTGTTTTTGGATAAGGGGCAAAAGGCTTCATGACAGATGGGAACCTGGCTGTTTTTCTGAGACTTTTTCTAACCAGCAGCAGCAAATCTGCTCCTCATGTGTAACCAAGTGATATACTTATTGTTAAGATAACTAATGTGGAAAAATTTTACTCTTGGTGTTAATATTTTTATAAGATGATTTAATGTGATATGATAAGATATGATACGATATGACACACAGTGATATATGACATTGTTTATGTGATTTATTTACAGGATATGACCTGACTTAACATTTCATAATTTATGCAATGAGTTTATTAAAAATTTGTAATGATATCTGATACAGTATGACACAAAATATTTCAGTATGTATGATATTGTATTGTAAGATTACTTAACATTGTTCTGTACAATACAGAGATATATTTGGATGAGTACACCTATGGAGAAATAATGTTGGATGAGCCAAGAGGCTTGACCAGAATGATTTTTTCCACTGTCTGTTAGTCCAAATATATCTCCATATTAAGCAGAACAATGTTTAATAATCCTTTTCATTCTATATCTTATTTACTTACTTTTTCCTCCAAGAAATTATTTCATTTGATACATGTAGGAAATAGTGAAATGTGTAACAATACTGATTCCTAAAAATAGCAATTCTAAAGTTTTACAGCTGTAGGGATACAATGCTTTTGTTTGTAATTCATGAGAAAAACATGCATATCAAACTTGTTTGTATGCAGCTGTCCAGTACTGAAATATTCAAGATTTTTGTTTGCAGGTTTGTGCAAATAGGAAAATATATTGTATGGTTTTATGTGGTTTGAATTGTTGTTGCTGATTAGACATTGAAATTAGATATAGAATAAAAAAACAATGATATATGACAAATTACAAGGCAATATGAAATCATGTGACATCACTTAGTAATAAGGTAAAATATAAGTTACAATACAATATTTTTGTATTCTTGTTTGTTTATATTTACAGAACGACAAGGAGGAGGCTTATCTCTTGTTGACATCTGCTAACAACAGAGCGGAAGCTCTTCAGACACAGCTTGCAGAGTGTGAGGACCTTGTCAGTGGTCTAAGGCGAGAGAAACAGGTCCTTGAAACTGAGCTTAATGTCATCAGGGTAGGATATTTTATTGATGATATATTACAAAATATACTGACATTTTAATAGGTTAACAGGATGGTACACCCATAAGGAACTAATTTTTGAGAGCTTGATGCAATAGCTTAATAGGTGCATTTCAAACTGCTACAATAGTTCTGCCCTGAACACTCCTTTTATAATGTTTTGTGATGAAGTAAGATGTTTTTGGAAAAAGGAACATTGAAAAATTAAGATGTTTCTCATTAACTAGTACCTGATAGAAGGAAGCAAATACTGAACATGGATTTACAGTACATCTAAATATCAACTTTATATGTTAGCCATATGAATACTTTGTTCAGTTTGACATTAGTAAATATAATAGTTATGCCTAATTTGTCTGGAAAATGAGAAATCAAAATTATTTTTTTATGTTCTACAGCAAAGACCAGTGATGTCACCTGGCAGTCCTTCAGAGGGATCACGAACCACACGCAACACAATGGAACTTCAGACTGAGAATGATGTTCTTCGTCAGCAACTTCTGGTGTTCCAGGAAGACTTTGACAGGGAACGCCAAGATAGAGCTAAGGCTCAGTCACTGAAAGATGATTATAAGAAACAAAATGAACAATACAAGAAACGGCTACGACATCTGGAACAGAAAAATCTAGCACTTGATAGACAGGTGAGGTGGTGTTTCAAATAATTTTAAAGTTCTACCATTGTACATTTTATTTAAAATCATTTATTGCAGAGGCTTACCTAATCTCTTTTTTTCGAACAGGCATATTTTTTAGCAGATTTTGAAATTTAGATGGAAAAACATTCATGCAGACATATACACCTGTTTGAAATTTATAAGTGATGTCAATTATGCATGTTGGTGAATAGGAATAGTTTCCATGGGACATAATAGAAACAGATGTTTAAAAAGTCAGAAAACACAGCATTTTACTCATTTTATCAGGCAGTATAGAAGGCTTGTGTGTATTTTTGCCAGATTTGTTTTTTGGATGATTTTCTTCCAAAGTTTTGTTTTTTTTTGCCAAAAAAAATTAACAAAATAAAATAAATAAAATAAAATAAAAGAGTTACTGGAACAAAAAACAGCAGCTTAGATAAAATTCTAGGTAAACTGTGGCTATACTTAATCAAGTTCGTATTGAACTACCAAAAAATAAGGTGTTTTTAAGCAAACTGTATGAAGTATACTATTTCATACAAACAGAAACATTGGCTTTGAATAAGATGAAGTCAGGTTAGTAACTTTTTTAGTGAATCTCTTGCTTTTAAATCTAAAGTTCTCAGTGAAATTAACTGTTTATAATCAATAGGTGAAAACTGCAGAAGATTCTGCCAAGCGCTCTCTTGATGAAGTAAGAGAACTTCAACAAGAAAATGCTACATTGAAACTACAGCTGCAAAGGGAGCAAGAAAGAAGTCGCAATTTTATTCCCAGTCAGATGGCTTATCAACCAATGATTCAATCTGCAGGAATGCAGCCACATAGGCAAGTTATTTTTGGACAGCAGGTTCAGCCACGCCCACAGCAGTATGTAATTCCGCCAACATATGAACAGAGAGTACCACAACTAAATGGTAAGAGTTTTTTTGATGTTGATTTTTGATGTTGGCCTAAATTTCTTTTTTAAGTTCTATGATTTGGCTTAACTTTTATGTTGAGTGATAAAGGAAATAGGGAACTTTTCATTTAGTGACCAAAGAGGCACTTTGGCAAGAGGCTGAAAAATCATTTTTTTAAGTCACGACTTCCTTGTTTTTATCAACAAATGTATAAGAAAACCAAAAAAATGACAAGATAGTTCATAGTGAGGTAAATTTCATATTTTGAGGTGATGGTTAAGATAATAGGAAAGTTAAATGTCATACTTCAGCAACATTTGTTATCAACTTTGTACAAATTTATAAGTATTTTCAAGACTTTTAAAAGACTTTTAAAATGACAAATTTGTGAAAACTGAATGTTAAATACTGACTGTTTGATGCAGGTGGAATTGTTGGCTATGTCCCATCTCCTGGTTCCCAGTATCAGCATGTAGTAAGCCCTCCAGCTCCATATTACCAGGCCAACCAGGCTGGGAAACAGCCAGAGTACAAAGTTGGATCGTGGTCCTGTAACCAGTGTACATACGTGAACTACCCAGGCCGAACTGTCTGTGAGCTGTGTGGCTATATACAGAGCCCATCTGCAGGTAAAATAGCCTCTAAATCTACAAATGGGTGCCTTTTAAACTTTCAGCTGTGCAGAAAAATTTAATGTCAGTGAAATGCAAAACAAAACACAGAGAAGTTGTGAAACCCAGTTGTACTACAATAATGAACAGTTCTTTATGCCAATATGAAAAACTGATCTTAAGTGGCTATATTCAGAGTCCTATAAAGATGTTATACTAATTTAACCACCAGCTACATTTTATATAGCAAAAATAAGAAGTTTTCCATTATATTAAATTGTTTCAACTATTTACAGAAGCAGTAACAAAAGCAACAATGGCAATAAACTGTGTGTTAGTGTTGTTGTCAGTACAAACAACCATAGAATTTAATTTGTTTTTTGGCATTTTGCCCACAGTCTTTTTTTCCAAATAAGGAGAAAATCTAAAAAAAAAAAATAATAAAGAAATTGTTTTTTGAAATATTTTCCAGGTCAAAACAATTTTGTTTACAGACAGAATGGCAATGAAGTAAGTACTTTTAAGGCACTGTTTTTTCCCTCACTTGATTGTAGTAAAATCCATCCACTCTTTCATTTAATTTGAAAAAAGATGGCTGTTTGGTACATAAGTCATTTTTCTTTTCGTTTTATTTTTCTCATTGTATCAAGTCACTTCGTGTTTGTTTACCATTAAAAAAAGCTTGGTTTATATTATAGCACAACACAAACTATTAATTATTTAGAAACAGCATACATTGTATTGTGAAGTAAGTGACTGTCATTATATTTCCATGGAAATAGAAATTTTACTTTTTTTAAAAACTTGATCACATGTAATAGAATATAGAAATTATTAGGGGGAAATTACACTAGCATACAAGTGGATTGTTATCACATTGATGATCATTTCATCATCATCGTCATCATTATGACACTACTGATTACACTGATACTGCCACTGATGACTTAGATTATGATAATGATTTCAGTGATGATTACTACAGTGATGATGATTATAGCGATGTCGAGATATTGCATCTTGTAATTGATGATTGTTGATGATCTTATGATTAAAGAACCAATTTTTTTCAGACTCTACATGCAAGAGGAGAACCACGTCAACAGCCACCACCACCACAACCACCTCCATATGGCTATGGTGGTCAGTCCACTCCAAGAGACATAACTACAGACAACTACAGATAAATAAACTGTTTTTGAAAAACAATGGTAATATAAATAAATACTTTTATACACTTCTCAAAAAGAAAGAACTTGAAATTTTGTTGATGATAAAAGCTACACATTGTAGATTTTTACCATATATGGTCAAAATCCACTATAAGATCAGAGAATTGAGAAACAGATATTGAGGGCTCAGACTTAACTGTTGTAACTACATATCATTTGAGAAGAAAATGCAATAGTTTTGCAATCAATTTTAGATTTTAAATCTTATATAATCCTCGTATTTGGTCTTTGAATGTGTTAAGTAGTATGTGAATCTCCTTTTCCTTGATAGATAAGATATATTCCAGTTCATTTTTAAGATAAATTGTTTATACATGCATTAATTTTTTAGCAGTTTTGAATGTATTTTACAGGGTCCACAGTGACCACTCTATTCTCAACTGAATCAATATCAGTCTACTAAAGAGCCCGATGTCCCTCCCGAGACCAAGAAATTCGAAAAAGTCATGCGCACTGGAAATAAATGGAACATAATTGAAAATACAGTGAAATTTAATAGTTGAAGACAAAAACATGCGAAAATGATATCAGATTTTTAAAGAAAGAGATTTCAACCTAATAAACTTAGGAAAAAAAGGAAAAAAAAAAAAATTCCTTGGTCTCAGAAGTGCACAGTATGCATGTATATATCAGTATAACAACCTTTTTGTTTGGAAGAGTGTATTGGGAAGATATCAAGAAAAAAGATGCACATCAAGTTGGAGAGTTTACACCATTTGTTTGAAACACCATTTGTGGGAGAATTAGTGTTTGCAAATGGTAGAGTGGCCAGAGATGGCCCAATATTGTGAAATATCGCACTTTAAGGAGGTGATAGTTTGGCTTGACAAGTTGATTCAATTATTTTTGTCTAGTATGTTATATGATGAACTTTTATGTGTATTGTAGTATTTCATTTGTCATTGATTTTGTTTATCTTGTTTCTTTTGCAAGCATATTTTTTGGTCTAATTATGATAGTTTTCTCGAAATACTGTTTCGAAAAAGTTTTGGAGCGTACTTTTTTTGCTTCAAGAGAGGTTTAAGGTATTATATTACACTTGATGGAGCTCAAAGCCATTTGCTAATTTTGGATTGCAGAAGTTCAGGAATATTGGAGTATTCAAATACTGCTGTACTTTTCTATAGTATGGGTACATGCATGCCAATATTTCAAATTTTACTGTCGACAGATTATTAAATTCTACTTCATTTGAAATATATTTCAAGGACTTTTTGAAATGATACATTTTCTAAATTGCTTATTTTGACTCCTTGTGTAAGTTTGATTTTCTTAGTTCAGTTCGTTTATTTAAAACATATTTATGAGATGTTGTTTAAAAAGATACATATTGATGTTTCTATTTTTGAATTCACTATGTCATTCTATGAAAAGTTGTTTTAATAGATCAAAAAATGCACATACATTGGATGTTCATTCAAACGAATTTTGAGCATACTGGTATAATGTGTTAATTTGCCATGAAAAATGCACAAGTTATTTAACTTTACTAAACAGTAAGACAGTTTATTGTGATAAAGTATGTCATGTTTAAAGCCTTGTATCTTTTGGATGAGTTACTGAGCATCGCTGTAATGGAAATTATTGTAACCCTGTTCGACATATATTATACTAGTGGTACTAGTATTTCAGAGATAAGGATTCTGCCCAGTGTCTTATGTGATATTGAAATCTACTGAATTAACAGGTGTTACGTGATATTGAAATCTTCTGAATTAACAGGTGTTACGTGATATTGAAATCTACTGAATTAGCAGGTGTAACGTGATATTGAAATCTACTGAATTAACAGGTGTTACATAAAGAAGGACTCAGAATACAGTACTTGTTATATTTGAGATAATGAAAATGGACAGGTGTAATATGTACTGAAAAAAAAAAAATTTTTGGAAACTTGTGTTATAGACAGAAATGGAAATGTTGAGAATTAATGTGATGAAAAAAGATTTTTTAAATTCAATAGAAAAACTATTGTGTGGTGACTTATTATGGACATATTCAATATGGAAGTGGAAAACTCTTTTGTGGAACATATTTGTTATAGATGATAAAAGGAACTGCTTTCTTTCATTTTTGGGGTCAGGATTGTGTATACCTTCATGCCGTTGTCTGGTGTAGAGGAATTCATACACATTGGGACAAATAATAAGACATACTGATAAAAATGTTTATATAAATCATTTAGTTATTTGTGGATATAGAATATTCTGGAATAATAATAAAAATGGTTGAAGAAGAACTGAGATGTGTGAAAATATTAACATTTTATTTGGAAATTTGAAATTATATTCATGATGGAATTCATAAGTCAACTTAAACAGAAGTATATATTTATGATTCTATATCCATGTTAAATATTTTCAATTTAACCTTTTTCAAATTTCAATGTGTATGTCATTGTTTTCATTGTTTAACTTTCATTTCCTGTTGGGTTTTATTCTAAAGAGAAAAAATGGGATCTTTTTTTTTCCTAAACAAAAGTACATATTATTTTTTTACAACTCCTTGAGACATACTTGCTATTTTATAAATACAGGTTTTGATGTATTTTTGAAAGGGCTGTCTTGTTAAGGTTCTATAATTTTTGTTTTTTAGATGATTCTGTGATTGTTTTTATAAAATAGTGTCAAAACATTTGAAAAGCATATATACAGTTCTAGAAAGTTTAATCATTGCAAGACACTTCAGCATTCTTTGTTCATATAATAATTATATGCGGAAAGTGATATGGTGTCACATAAATACTGAAAACTACCTACTTCATTTCTAAACAAACACATGACTAGTTTCAGAATTGTAGTTCGCAGTTCGCTGCTAAAGTGATACTTGGCTCACTAAAGCTAGCCAAGATACGCTTTCTTGCTCACAGAATAAACCTTCTCCATCTAGGTTTCAACAATTTATTCAGTTTAAAATCGAATACATTGTTGGTGCAGAGATGGAGAAAGTTTATCTGGTTCAGTGCAAGATCAAATCTTGACTTGCTTAAGCTTGCTAAGATATGCTTTTCGCTATCCTGATCTTATGAACATGAAAGTCTGTAACTGAAAGATGCAATGCATCTTAGAATACACAACCCAGAGCAGGATTCGAAATCCGATCTCCCGTGTGACAGTCCAACGCTCTAACAACTGAACCAAAGAATTATTGGCTCAGTGGTTAGTGTTCACGTGTCACAAGGGAGATTGGAGTTCGAATCCTGCTCTGGGCTGTTTATTCTAAGATGCATTGCATCTTTCAGTTACAGACTTTCATGTTCATAAGATGTCTCCATTTCAACACCAACGATGTCTCTTGCATGCCTTCTTTTTTAAACAAATCACAATACTAGTTAAAGAGTTATGTTCAAACATTCTTTGCCTTTGCAAATATAACATATTTGCAAAGTCGATGTGGGTGTCATGAACTCATGAAAACTGACTTGTTTGATTTCAAAACAGTTACATTATCATTTCAATAATTGTTTCAATTTTTTCACTTGATATTTATGTTAATAATGTGTTTAGTGAGAAGCTAACGGTAAACACTGGCTTGCTCATCTTTGAACAGGCAAAAAATATGTTCTATTAGACTCACACAGTCATGTTTTGTACCTTAACAATGCAGCCTTTTTTCTTGACTATATTGCCTTGTTTTTCGGAATTTTTAGCATATTTTGATATCATTCAAAAACTAAATTCAAATATTTTCATGCTGCACATAAGCCCATCTTTTATTCCTTGGCAAAAAGAATACAAATTATAAAAGGTATTTGATATAGCTTTGACATTTATGTAGAATTATAGATAAATATTTCATTTCATTTTTAAACTTCAAAAAATAACAAAAAATACCATTTCCATGGCATGACAAAATAACTTTTCAAATTCAGGAAGTTAATAGTGTATACCTATAATAGAGAATTTCAAAAGAAATACACGTGCCTATTTAAGTATATTATAGTATAAAAATGGAGCTTTTCAATTTTTATTTCAAGAAGTAAAAGGAAGATGTGTAGTGATATTTACACACATAAACAAGTTACATGCATACAATGTTGAATATATATCTTTTAGGGCATGGATAAAATGCCAACAATATTGGCAAAGGTGGGCAAATGTGACTCCAAAGGTATTTTCTGTATGGAAATATAATTGTGAAATTATATTTTGACATTAAGTCAACATATAACTGTTGAATAATTCTAAAATGAGGCAAAGATATATCTTCATTTTCCAGCTCTTAAGAAATTTGACAGAACGAAATTTCTTTGATGTAAACATAACAGACAAAGCAATGTCTAATTTGTAATGGAGGTATTTCCTTACATTTGCACATATAGTAACTGTAGTTTTATATGGTCTGACATGCTTATTAAATAAAAAAGCAACATTCCATATTGTAACACATGACATGCATCTGCGTCGAAATAGTTAAGAATATTTTCAAGTTGTAGAATCATTGAAGATAAGAAGTGATGGTTTATAAAATTCTTATGTAGGAGTTCTATTCAAATATTGATTTAAGCAGGGATGGAAGTTAAACTTTTATGTTTTATTTTTTATCAAAGTGTTTTTTTTTTTCATTTATTCAGATTTACATAAAAAATACCAAAAAAATTACAAATGCTTGATTACATTTAATGCGATTTCCTCACAATATTAGTGTATAATGTTTTACTATTTATCGTAAGCTTCCTTACATAAGCTTCTTTATGTAGCTTCTTTACATTTAACTTGTATACAGATTCTGTGAGTTTTTGTTAATTATTGCAACTCTTCCTGTTAAAGTCTTTGTCATTTGTCAAAGAAATCAATATCTATGATACTACGTATCAGTTCTTTTGACTAAACCATTTATAGATTGTAGTTGATTTTATAATTTGATTTTTATAATCTTTGGTTGCAAATTTGACAAATAACTGTACTTAATCTTGGCACTCTTAAATGAAAGAGGACTTGGCAGTCCCACATTGTGTCAAGGGATGATTTTTATCTAATGATGTCCTGTGAAAGCATTTTAGCAACAACAACAACAAACAGCTGTGATATATCATTTAGGAACAAGTGTACTTAAATTTCTCTGTATTAAAAGAAGCCAAGTATTTGCATTCATGCTTTACAAAGTTCTGTGTTCTCAGAACATTGAACATTTTGTTAAGTGTAGAATTGTCACAGTGGTCCAGTTTACTTGTTCCAGAGACTTTGATATTGTTGTCTCCCTTTGATCTGTTTGAAGAATATTTTTTTACCATTGTGTTATTTATCAAATCAGAACCACTTCTGTGATATTTATCAGGACTGAAGATACATTTGTCAAATTTGTGACTGAACAACATTATTTGCTATAGTTTGTTACATTTCTTTTGTTTTTTGTTGCATACTAATTGTTAGTAAGCAAGAATGGTCGCTTCATTTTTTTTTCAATGTTTTATTTTTTTTCTGCTTTTAGGTGCACATATGTATTTGGTGACACATTTAGTTACTTGCAATCGGATATGGTACCTTTTTGTTTCATTTCATCTCATTGTTGTGTATGTGATTAAAAAGAAAAGGCAGTAACAATCTAACATCAAATGAAAAGTTTTGAATTTTATTTTTATTAATTAAAACATGTGCAAGGACAGGCTTGTACTTATACAACAATTTTGAAACAATAATGATAATAGCACTATTCATGCAAAACAAAGA